>JARGCV010000534.1:327500-352500 GCA_034064705.1 Bothrops alternatus
CGATCCCCTCCTGCAGGAGGACGGTGTCCGGATTCAGGACCGGGAATTCGGGCAGGACGTGAGTGACATCTGCAGGGCAAGGGAAAGAAAAAATGATTTAGGAGGGTTTTTTTTGTTTTGTGTACCACTGCAGGAATATGGAGAAAGCTCAGAGGGATCTTCAGCCAACACAACATAGGCTCAATACTTCAGACCCACAAATACACCAAGGCAGAAGCTGGTCCACTTCGAGGACGAAACACCCAGACACAAACTAAGCAACGTGGTGTGTGCAGTATAATGCAGGGAGCTGTGGGCAGAACTCTGCATTGGGGCAACAAAAAGCCAACTTCACAAGCGCTTGGCGCAAAGAGGAGAACCAACCCATCAGGACCAGAGTCAGCAACCCGTCTACATTTAAAATAATAATAATAATAAAGTTGGAAGGGACCTTGGAGGTCATCGAGTCCAACCCCCTGCTCAGGCAGGAAGCCCTCTACCATTTCAGACAAATGGCTGTCCAGTCTCTTCTTAAAAACTTCCAGTGTTGGAGCATTCACCGCTTTTGGAGGCAGGTGGTTCCACTGGTTAATGGTTCTGATTGTCAGGAAGTTTCTCCTTAGTTCCAGGTTGCTTCTCTCCTTGGTGAGTTTCCATCCATTGCTTCTTGTCCTGCCTTCGGGTGCTGTGGAGGATACCTTGACTGCCTCTTCTTTGGGGCAGCCCCTGAGATAACTAGAACGCTGCTATCCTGTCCCCCCTCGTCCTTCTCTTCCTTAAACTAGACATCCCCAATTCCAGCAACCGTTCTTTGTATGTTTTAGCCTCCAGTCCCCTGATCCTCTTTGTTGCTCTTCTCTGCACTCTTTCTAGAGTCTCAACATCTTTTTTACATCGTGGTGACCAAAACTGGATGCAGGATTCCAAGTGTGGCCTTACCAAGACCTTGTAAAGTGGTATTAACACTTCACGTGTTCTTGATTCTCTCCCTCTGTTAATGCAGCCCAGCACTGTGTTGGCCTTTTTGGCAGCTGCAGCACACGGCTGGCTCCTATTTAAGGGATTGTCCACTTGGACTCCGAGGTCCCTCTCACAGTTACTACTATTGAGCAAGGTACCCCCTATGCTGTACTATACCTGTACATTTGGTTTTTCTTGCCTAAATGTAGAACCTTGCTTTTTTCACCACTGAATTTCATTTTGTGAGATAGCGCCCAGTGTTTAGGTCCTTGCTCTTAGGTTTCCCGCGTTTGCCGGAGTTTCTCTTAATCTTCAGTTGAAGCTGCCCCCTCTTTTTAACTGAAAAGGCACAGAGTAATTTTGGGGGGAACTTTCCAGGCTTTTTCACCATTGAATTTCCTTTTCTTAGATAGCGCCCTTGTTCAAGTCTGTCCAGATCCTCCTGTATCCTAAGCCTGTAACTTCTGGAGTGTTGGCTATTCCTGCCAGCTTGGTGTCGTTCACAAATTTGATGAGTTCCCCATCTATCCCCTCGTCCAGATCGTTGATGAAGACAAGGTCCGCTCTTTCAAGGACAGGAAAGTCCACATTTTGGACAGGGAGGACCGCTGGCTTGAGAGAGGGGTCCAAGAGGGCATCTAGGTCCAAACTGAACAGCTCTCTCTCTCAACAAATGGGAGGGGGATACGACAATGTCTATCTGCAGTCTACAACACAATCCTTTTGACAGTTCCAAGAAGGCCCCACACCCCTTTGCACCGCTCAGGTGACCCTGAGGACACAGAGATAAACCTCCAGGTGGCCTCAACGACTCTCAGAGAGAGAACAAATGAGCAGATGACTGCAAGGAATATAAAATCCTTCCCTTCCCCGCCATCCAGTCAGAGCCGAAGAAGCTTCTTGGATGAGAAGTGAAACATCTTCAAAGGAAAAACAAGGAAGTCCAGTTTCCTCCTGAAAAAAAAGCATCCCTGGGATAACTACGACCTGGATGACCGAGAGTCTCCATAGACGTGTGCCACTGTTGTTATCAGAATCGGTACGAGGTAGTTCCTGTGAATGTGGCCAATTTGTTTATATACCGTCCGCCAAATTAGGCAGACGCTAACTGCCCACTGATAATCTACCTGTCAACGCTGCTAACCTCGGATGTTCTTGCTTGGACAACAGATGGAAAGGCAGCCATTTTCCACTATTGCTTCTAGAGTTAGTTGCTGCTGGGAGGGGGAATGTGGATGAGAGTCCAGCTAGTCATGACAATAATAACTCAGCCGTGGGAACCCAAGGACATTGGGCCCAGAGCTGATAGCGTTTGGGTGGGCTGGAGAGCTGAGGAGAAAGCCGGTGAATGTGGCCAATTTGTTTATACCGTCCGCCAAATTAGGCAGACGCTAACTGACCACTGATAATCTACCTGTCAACACTGCTAACCTCGGATGTTCTTGCTTGGACAACAGATGGAAAGGCAGCCATTTTGCACTATTGCTTCTAGAGTTAGTTGCTGCTGGGAGGGGGAATGTGGACGAGAGTCCAGCTAGTCATGGCAATAATAACTCAGCCATGGGAACCCAAGGACATTGGGCCCAGAGCTGATAGTGTTTTGGCCGGCTGGAGAGCTGAGGAGAAAGCCAGTGAATGTGGCCAATTTGTTTATACCGTCCGCCAAATTAGGCAGACGCTAACTGACCACTGATAATCTACCTGTCAACGCTGCTAACCTCGGATGTTCTTGCTTGGACAACAGATGGAAAGGCAGCCATTTTGCACTATTGCTTCTAGAGTTAGTTGCTGCTGGGAGGGGGAATATGGACAAGAGTCCAGCTAGTCATGATAATAATAACTCAGCCGTGGGAACCCAAGGACATTGGGCCCAGAGCTGATAGTGTTTTGGCCAGCTGGAGAGCTGGGGAGAAAGCCCTCGCTTCAAGCTAACTGGGGAATGTGATTTATGGCTGTTAATTGGAGGAGGGAATTGTGCTTTGATGCTATGTGCCCAGGGGAGGGGAATTCAGTTTTTGGCTTTGATTATGTAGTGCCGATATTATGTTACTCGAACAAAAGATTCTTTAAGGTAAACAATGCCTCCAAGTTCTTTTCAAGTGTTTCATCTGTCGGAACCATGACACTACCACTATTTGTTAATATATTACAGGTAGCCCCCCCCCGACCTCAATGACCAGACCTGAGACCAAAATTTCCACTTGGCTTCATTTTACGAGGCCGCCGTCATTAAGGGGACTCACTGCAGTTGTGAAGTTAGTAACAACACGGTCGTTAAGTGAATTTGGATTCCCCGTTGACTTTGCTTGCCGCAAAGGGGGGAATCACGTGACCCCGGGAGGCCGCAACCTTCGTAAATACGGGTCAGCTGTCCAGCTCTGAATTTTAAACACGTGACCCTGGGGGACGCTGCTGCAACGGTCGTTAAGTGTGAAAAATGGTCATAAGTGCTTTTCCCCCCTCCCCCAGTGCCGTTGCAACTTCGAATGGTCCCTCAATGGAACGGCGGGATTAGCTGTGCTCCAAAGCTTTGCACAAGTCCAGTCGCTGGCCTGGGGTGCAAATTTGTTTATATATTAAATTTACACGCTGTCCACCTCCCAGGTCTGCCCTGTTCACGCCTTCAGCTTCCCGCTGCCCCCCCCCACCTCTCCACCCCGGAAAGTTTCTCCCAAAGCAACGGGGTTTTTTTCTCCCCCCCCCCCGGCTCAGCACAGTGAGAGAGGGCGGGCAATAAATTTAATAAGTAAACAAAATCAGATAAAATCTTAAGCGTTTTTGGGGTCCTGTGAAACGAACTTGGTGGCACACCGGGCTGGAAAGACGGCCGGAAAGAGCAGCAGCAGAGACCCGGATCCCTGGAATTTTTTTCTCACCGATGTACTGCTGGTGGTGCTGACACTGGGCGGCCACGGACTCCTCCGGGGTGGGGGAGCTGACACCCCCCTCAGCTGCACCGTCCAACCTCTGGGAAGGCCGGTACCTGCAGAACAGGGGGGGGGAGAGGCTGCTTTCACCTTGAGAAGTAGCTGCGAGGCTCTTCGAGGAAAGAAGGTTCACAGAGTAACCGAGATGGAAGGGAGCTTGGAGGTCATCTAGTCCAACCCCCTGGTCAAGCAGGAGACCCTTACAGAATCACAGAATGACAGAGTTGGAAGGGAGCTTGGGGGTCATCTAGTCCAACCCTCTGGCCCAAGCAGGAGACCCTTACAGAATCACGGAATGACAAGAGTTGGAAGGGACCTTGGAGGTCATCTAGTCCAACCCCCTGGCCCAAGCTGGAGACCCTTACAGAATCACGGAATTTCAGAGTTGGAAGGGACCTTGGAGGTCATCTAGTCCAACCCCCTGGCCCAAGCAGGAGACCCTTACAGCATCACGGAATTTCAGAGTTGGAAGGGACCTTGGAGGTCATCTAGTCCAACCCCCTGGCCCAAGCAGGAGACCCTTACAGAATCACGGAATTTCAGAGTTGGAAGGGACCTTGGAGGTCATCTAGTCCAACCCCCTGGCCCAAGCAGGAGACCCTTACAGAATCACGGAATGACAAGAGCTGGAAGGGACCTTGGAGGTCATCAAGTCCAACCCCCTGCTCAGGCAAGAGACCCTATACCTGTTTCAGACAGGCGGCTGTCCAATCTTGCCTTAAAATCTTCCAGGGATAGATCACCCATGACTTCTGGTGGCAAGTTGTTCCACTGATCAATCGGTCTCATGGTTAGGAAATTTCTCCTTCGTTCTAGGTTGGCTTCCCCTTGGATGAGTTTCCATCAGTTACTTCTTGTCCTGCCCTCAGGTGCTTTGGAAAAAAGGTTGATCCCTAGGTGTATGTGTGTGAGTGTGTGTGTGTGTGGGGGACAGCTGGTTAGAGGGAACTTCTGGAAGCTCTCAATTTCCTTGAGGGAAGCCGGGCATACACGGGCTTTCTGGCTGGAGCAATGGGGCTTGTAGCTGCACACCGGATGTAACATTTTGAGGAAGCCACCCTAAGACCGTGAAATTCATTCTCTTCCGGGCTCCGTCTGTTTGTCTTCTCCTGCCCCGGTTTGAAAGGCCTTCTGTCATTCCCAACTTTCCCCCACCCCCACCCCGGCAGTTCCATGAGGACTAGCCACTTGCCCCCGCCCAAGAGCTGTCGCTAAGGGCCGGGCTCCTACCTCTGCTTCTGGTGGGCCGGCTGCTGCCTCATGGCCATGTACTGGGCATCTTCCTGCAAGCGGTTCAGGGGCGACTCCGGCTTCAGACGGATCCCGTAGTAATGGTACTTGGAGTTCCCCCTAAAGAGGATAATGGGCCACGGGTTATTTCCAAGGAGGGAGGTGGGGGCAGCCATCCGGGGAACGGGCTTTGGGGGGGGTTGATGGGAGAGGGGGAGAGGGCTCTGCAAATCCCCCCACAAAAATCCTTCCCGGATGTTGGCCACCCCCCCACTTGGTAACCCCAGACAGGTTATCCTCGATTTAAAACCACTCGGCCAAAGTTACGACTGAGAAAAAGTGACTTGTGAACTGATCTTTCACCACTTATGACCCTGCAGTCACGTAATGAACAGCGGCTCCTGTTTATTAACTGTTGTTATTGTTATTATTGTTATTGTGGTTAAATTCACTTGCTGCCTCTTTCGCCAGGCTACTTGAGGCTGTAAAAAAACCGTAAAACTGCCGCCCAAAATAAAAAGGAAGTTTAAACGAAGCGTTGCAGCATCCCGGGATCGCCCGATCGCCATTTGCGAACCCCCTCCCCCTCCGGCTGGCTTTCGAAAAGGAAAATTAATGGGGGATGCCAGATTCGCTTAATGACTGCATGCGATTCACTTAGCAACCGTGCATCAATGCTGCTAACCTCAGATGTTCTTGCTTTGACAACAGATGGAAAGGCATCCGTTTCCCACTGTTGCTTTTAGAGTTAGTTGCTGCTGGGAGGGGGAATGTGGATGAGAGTCCAGCTAGTCATGACAATAATAACTCAGCCGTGGGAACCCAAGGACATTGGGCCCAGAGCTGATAGCGTTTGGGTGGGCTGGAGAGCTCAGGAGAAAGCTCAGAAAGAATGTGGCCAATTTGTTTATATCGTCCGCCAAATTAGGCAGACGCTAACTGCCCACTGATAATCTACCTGTCAATGCTGCTAACCTTGGATGTTCTTGCTTGGACAACGGATGGAAAGGCAGCCATTTTCCACTATTGCTTCTAGAGTTAGTTGCTGCTGGGAGGGGGAATGTGGATGAGAGTCTGGCTAGTCATAACAATAATAGCTCAGCCATGAGAACCTAAGGTCACTGGGCCCAGAGCTGATAGCGTTTAGAGAGCTGGGGAGGAAGCCCTTGCTTCAAGCTAATTGGGGAATTTGATTTATGACTGTTGTTTGGAGGAGGGAATTGTGCTTTGTTACTTTGTATCCAGGTGTTGTGAGTCCGTGCCAGCCAGTGGACCCGGGGAGAGCCATCAGAGTCAGAGGGAGGCTCTGATGATTTACAAGACTCATAATCTGATGAAGAACCTGGCCCCTCCAATCGTGGTTAGGATGAGACACAGCTGTGTGGGGAAGATGAGTCAGACTCTGAGGACTCACTGCTGGAAGTCATTAGAGACGCTCAATTAATTAGAGCAGGTCAGAGGGAGTCAATGCGGCAACTCCAAGGTAGGAGGAGAAGGCATTGAGAAGCCAAGCCTTGAGGCTGCTTAATAAAAAGGAAAGGTGTAGGTGGTGCTGGTTGCTGAACGCAACCGTTGCAAAGGACTTCATGGGCTCATGTTCTGTTGGTATTGCCGGTGAATAATTTCTTGTTTTGCATTGTGTTTCGTGTGTGGACAATTTTCTCCATTTGGATTGTGTTTTCTTGCTTTTGTTTTTGGACTATTTGGCAGGTTTGTTACCAATATTAAAAGGGGTTTTGTTTTCTTCTGAGTCTCCAGCCTATTTCTCAAAAGGGATTTTGTCCTTGTGCATTTAACAAGGACGGCTATTGGCTGGGACAGAACACCAGGAGAGGGGAATTTAGTTTTTGGCTTCAACTATGTAGTGCCGATACTTTGTTTCTCGAATAAAAGATTCTTTAAGGCAGCGGTTCTCAACCTATGGGTCGCGACCCCATTTGGGGTCGAACGACCGTTTCGCAGAGGTCGCCGGACACCGCGGTCCGCCATTTTGTTTTTGTTTTTTTTTGTTTGTTTTTTTGCCCATCGCGCGTGCGCCGCGCATGTGCAGTTCGGGCCGTCGCGCACGCGCCGCGCATGCGCGAATCGGCCCATCGCGCGCGCATGCGTGGATCGGCCCATCGCACGCGCATGCGTGGATCGGCCCGTCGTGGGTTGGGGTCGCGCCGCACATGGGCGGGGCAAGTGGGGTCTCAACCTGAAAAAGGTTGAGAACCACTGCTTTAAGGTAAACAACGCCTCGAGGTTCTTTTGAAGAGTTTCATCTATCGGAACCATGACACCGTGGCCCAAAAAGGTCACAAAATGGTGGGATGTGCGACTCACTTAACAAGTGTCTTGCTTAGCCATGGAAATTTTGGTCCTGATTGTGGTCGTTAAGCCGACCACATTTGGAGGTCGAAAAGATCTCGGGAGCTCCCCCCACTGGACGGATTGGACTCCTGCAGTCTCCATCCTCATTACCCTCTTCCTCCTGGAGGGGGTGCCGTGACGTCACGCCCGGCTCTGAACAACATCGTGCAAGTGACACGATGATCGATGCCCACGAGGGTTTAAGAGACTCCCCGTCTCTTGACCTGTACTTTCCCACAGTTCCCCGCAGCAAAGGCCGGGAAATCCTTCTCGAAAAGCCGCTCGGACGCCGTAGAAAAAGGCTTAAAATAATAGGCTGGTACAGAAGCAGAAAAACATCCTGAGTGGCTCGCAAAATGGAACTCCCAACCCAGCTCGGCCTTTCCGGGCTCGGAGCTGCTAGATATCTGGCGGGGGGGGGGCGCAAAAAGAGTAAGATGGCAGCTGCCGAAGGGGCAGGGTTTCCCCGCGGAAGTGGACTCAGTCCCCAAATATCCAGGGTCTCTCCCTGACCCCCAACCCTTACCAGACTGGAATGGGACAACTCGCCATGGCCAACATGCTGCGGGACAATTCAACAAATTCAATTTAATTATTTAAAATAATTTTAAAAAAACTTTTAATTTTGGCCATTTCATTCCGTCCCTCCTTTGGCACCCGTTCTTTAGCGATTCTACTCCACCAATTCTTTGATATTAGTGTCACTCTTGTCCCTGTGGCAAGTCCTCCCGTGGCCAGTCATCCCAGACAGCCCCCTGCAGACCTGGTGCCCAGCCGACGTGTCCTCAGGCCCATGAAGACCGAGCGAATCAACTTCCCGAAAGAAGCGGCGTTGACCGGATCCAGCTTGTGCTCCTGGCAGTGACGCAGGTAATGGTTGTAGAGAGAGCTGCGGGGCAGGCTGACCCCTTCTGCCGTTTCGTAGTTGTCCAGTAGCCACTGCAACTGCTTGGAGGAAGGGGAGAGGGGGGTGAGAGAGGAGAGGGCAGGGGAGGGAGGGGAGGAGAAGGGGAGGGAAGGGAAGAAAAGAGAAGAGAGAAAAAAGAGAAAAAAGAGAAGAGAAAAACAGAAAACAGAAAAAAAGAGAAAAGGGAGAAAAGAGAAAAAAGGAGAAAAGAGAAAAAAGAGAAATGAGGAAAGAGAAAAAAGGGAGAAAAGATAAAAAAAGAGGAGAAAAGAGAAAGAGAAAAAATAAAAAAGAAAAAAGAGAAAAGAGAGAAAAGAGAAAAAAGAAACGAGGAAAGAGAAAAAAGAGAAAAGAGAGAAAAGAGAAAAAAGGGAGAAAAGAGAAAGGGAAAAAAGAAAAGAGAAAAGAGAGAAAAAAGAGAAAAGAGAAAAAAGGGAGAAAAGAGAAAAAAGGGAGAAAAAGAAAAAAAGGAGAAAAGAGAAAAAAGAGAAAAGAGAAAGGAGAGAAAAGAGAGAAAAAAAGAGAAAAGAGAAAAAAGGGAGAAAAGAGAAAGAGAAAAAAGAAAAGAGAAAAAAGAGAAAAGAGAGAAAAGAGAAAAAAGGGAGAAAAGAGAAAAAAGGGAGAAAAGAGAAAAAAGGGAGAAAAAGAAAAAAAAGAGAAAAGAGAAAGGAGAGAAAAGAGAGAAAAAAAGAGAAAAGAGAAAAAAGAGAAAAGAGAGAAAAGAGAAGGCCGGATCAGAGGATGGACCATCCCAAGGAGGACCAGACCAGGTCTGGACATATCAGAAACCCGGAGAAGGCTGGCTGCTCAGTCTCCTGGGGAGGAGGAGGGGGGTCACCTTCTACCAGAACCCCTCTTTTCACCCTCCGCCCGCCGGCCCCCCAGCAGCCCTGCCCCACTCCAGAGGGCCCCTCTGGCAGGACAATGCTCAGAGCATCCCTCTGGAATGCAGTACGGGGGGCCCTCCACTTACAAGAGTTTATTTAGTGACCGTTCAAACTTATGACCGTTTTTCAAAGCATCCCCCTGGTCACGTGACCAAAAGTCAGATGCTTGGCAACCGATTCATATTTACGACGGTTGCCCTGTCCCGGGGTCATGGGATCCTCTTTTGCGACCTTCCGACCGTGGCACGGAAAGTCGTAAAATGGGGGCAAAACTCACTTAACAAATGTCTCACTTAAGAACAAGAATTTTGGGGCTCAATTGCAGTCGTAAATCGAGGACTAACCATATTGTAGGCCAGGGGTCTTCAAACTTGGCCCTTGTAGGACTTGTGGACTTCAACTCCCAGAATTCCTCAGCCAGGCATGCTGGGTCAAGGTCCGAGTTTGAAGACCCCTGTTGGAGGCAATCTCTGCCTTCCACTGCCAGCAGTTCGATTCGTCCTTCTGTCCTTCCGAGGTTGGTAAAAGGAGGACCCAGATTTCTGGGTACAAAGAGGCTGACTCTGTAAACCGCTTCAACCCCATGGAGCAGGAGTCCCCAACCTTGGTGGCCCTCCCCACCACGGGTGAGAGGGTGTGTGAGTGTCAGGTGTACGTGTGTGTGCCCTCCGTTCACAGGCGAGCAGAAGGGCGCACTGCTCGTGCGAGCGGAGCTTCGCCTGTGCGCGACTGCGCGTCGCCCGTGCCACCCTGTTTGATACAGGCCACGGCCAGGGGATTGGGGTCTGATGTCCCCCCCAGCAATGCATCCCACCAACCCAGCCGAGCCCAGACGTGAGGAGCTGAGCCTGAGAGGCGAAGGGAAGGGGAAGGCAAGCGCGAGGCGGAGAAAGAGGCAGGGGTCCCCGAGTGAGGAAGAGAGAAGGCCGGAAAAGGGGGGGGCTCCTGAGTAGGAAGTGGGGGGCTGTTAGAAGCCAAGAGGAAAGAGACGAGGGTGCGGAGGCTTCTCTCCGGCTTGAGGTCAGGACCGACAGAGTCAGGCAGGTGTCACGGCTGACTCGCTATGCAGCCCCGTTTGCAAAAAAAAACCCCCCACAACTCTAAGTGTGTGGGGGGGGGGGAAGGAAGGCATTGGCATGTAAAGGGAGGCTGGTGGGGGGAACTCTGGAATGCAAACTTCCTGACAGCGAGAACAATTAACCTGTGGAACCACCTGCCTCCAGAAGCGGCAAATGCTCCAACACTGGAAGTTCTTAAGAAGAGACTGGACAGCCATCGGTCCGAAATGGGCTATGGGTTTCCTGCCTGAGCAGGGGGTTGGACTAGATGACCCCCAAGGTCCCTTCTAACTTTATTGTTATTATTACAATCAAGGAGAGAAGCAACCTGGAATTAAGGAGAAACTTCCTATCAGTGAGGACAATTAACCAACGGAACTGCTTGCCACCAGAAGCTGTGGGTGCTTCATCACTGGAGGCTTTTAAGAAGAGACTGGGCAGCCATTTGTCTAGAAATTTATAGGTCCTCCTGCTTGAGCAAGGGGGTTGGACTAGATGACCTCCAAGGTCCCTTCCTCCTCCTCCTCCTCCTCCTCCTCCTCTCCACAAGCCCCACTCCCTTCTACCACTGATGACGTTCCCTAGCTGGGCAAGGAAACATCTCAAAGGAAACCACGCAGTTCAGAGATCACCAAGAACCCCACAGTCCTCCTCCTCCTCCTAGACCTCACAGTCTTTCTCCTCCTCCTCCTCCTCCTCCTCCTCCTCCTCCTCCTCCTCCCTGCAAATCGCACTCCCTAGTAGGACTGATGACATTCCCTAGCTGGGCAAAGAAACGTCTGAAAGGAAACCACGCAGTTCAGAGGTCACCAAGGACCCCACAGTCCTCCTCCTGGACCTCAGTCCTCCTCCTCCTCCTCCTCCTCCTCCTCCTCCTCCTCCTCCTCCTCCCTGCAAATCGCAATCCTTAGTAGGACTGATGACATTCCCTAGCTGGGCAAGGAAACGTCTGAAAGGAAACCACGCAGTTCAGAGGTCACCAAGGACCCCACAGTCCTCCTCCTGGACCTCAGTCCTCCTCCTCCTCCTCCTCCTCCTCCTCCTCCTCCTCCTCCTCCTCCTCCTCCTCCTCCCTGCAAATCGCAATCCCTAGTAGGACTGATGACGTTCCCTAGCTGGGCAAAGAAACGTCTGAAAGGAAACTATGCAGTTCAGAGGTCACCAAGGACCCCACAGTCCTCCTCCTCCTAGACCTCACAGTCTTTCTCCTCTTTCTCCTCCTCTTCCTCCTCCTCCTCCTCCTCCTCCCCCCTGCAAATCGCACTCCCTAGTAGGACTGATGACATTCCCTAGCTGGGCAAAGAAACGTCTGAAAGGAAACCATGCAGTTCAGAGGTCACCAAGGACCCCACAGTCCTCCTCTTCCTCCTGGACCTCACAGTCTTTCTCCTCCTCCTCCTCCTCCTCCTCCCCCCCCCCGCAAATCGCACTCCCTAGTAGGACTGATGACGTTCCCTAGCTGGGTCATGAAACGTCTGCAAGAAAGCTACCCGACTCAGACAGCACCCGGGACCCCCCAGTCCTCCTCCTTTTCCTCCTCTCCGCAAGCCCCCCTCCCTCTCTCCCTCCTAGCACTGATGACGTTCCCTAGTTGGGTCACGAAACGTCTGGAAGGAAACCGCCCAGCTCAGGGAGCACCATCAAGAGTTCCACCCTTAACGACGAACCTTCTTCTTCTCTGGCTAAGTCTCCGCCACTCGAGGACGACGGGACAGGACCAGACAGGCGAGCCCAGCAGTGCAGACACCATCACCCCTCCCTGGGGCTGACTGGGCTAATGGCTGCTTCCCCTTCCTGGCCTGACAGGAGGGGGTCCGCCTTGACCCAGGACTTTGGCCGCGGCTCTGGCTGGGCACCCCAATGGGATCGCTTCCCGGACGTTCTGCCTGAGCCAAGGATGGCGTCGGCCACCGTCCCACGCCCGCCCACCCTAGGTGACACTCCTCCTCTTCAAGGGCTCACGCAAAGCCGGGGGTGGGGGGGTGGGAGAGGGAGAGGGAGGGCAATCAAAACTTACATGGCTGTTCAGGAGGGTGCTTTTGTGTGACGTAATGCCTTCGTTTTTTTGGAGGTTTTCAATGGCCATTTCGAGCTACCCCAAGGAAGCCGGACGGAAAGAGAAAGAGAAAAAGGAAGAGAAAAGGCAAATCAGATACGGGGCATCGGCACCGGAATTGCCCTCCAAGGGGGGGGGGTTCTTCCTCCCCCAGACGGGCCAAGCAAAATGTCGGAAGGCAGCAGAGGGCTAGTGTGGCAGAGACACACGGGGACGGCGCAGCCTGGCATGCGAAGGGAGCCACAGGGCACGGCAGCAGACGCAGAAGGACGGGGACGGGGGGGGGGGATGGAGGAAGGGGGGCACCTGCTTGCAACTTGCACGGAGGGCCAAGTTTCTAGCCCTGGGTGATTTCCAAAAGCGATTATTTCCCACGAGTCAAGCGCGACTCCCGGGGATTTCAGTCTGTAGCTACATTTCTGCGGTCCTCTCGGCAACACAGCAGAAGTGCTTGCCCAGGGCTTGGTCGCCACTCTGGTTTAGCCAACAGACCTGGGACGCCTTACAGGGGTGGCGCTCTCTGAGCCGGGTGGCTTTCTTGCAGACATTTCATGACCAAAACACTGATGACGTTAGCTAGCTGGGCCACGAAACGTCTGCAAGTAAACTACCCGACTCAGAGAGAACCAAGGACCCCCAGTTGTCTCCTCCTCCTCCTCCTCCCCCTCCTCCTCCTCCTCCTCCTCCTCCTCCTCCTCCTCCTCCTCCTCCCGGCCAATCGCAGTCCCTAGTAGAACTGATGATGTTCCCTAGTTGAGTAATGAAACGTCTGCAAGATAAACTACCCAGCTCAGACGACAACAAAGACCCCACAGTCTCCTCCTCCTCCTCCTCCCTGCAAATCACATTCCCTAGTACATCTGATGATGTTCCCTAGTTGGGTCATGAAATGCCTGCAAGACAACTACCCAGCTCAGACAGCAACAAAGACCCCACAGTGTCCTCCTCCTCCTCCTCCTCCTCCTCCTCCTCCTCCTCCTCCCTGCAAATCACACTCCCGAACTAGGACTGATGACGTTCCCTACTTGGGTCATGAAATGCCTACAAGAAAACTATCCAGCTCAGACAGCAACAAAGACCCCACAGTCGTCTCCTCCTCCTCCTCCTCCTCCTCCTCCCTGCAAATCACACTCCCTAACTAGGACTGATGACGTTCCCTACTTGGGTTATGAAACGCCTGCAAGAGAGCTACCCAGCTCAGATGACAGCAAGGACGTCAGCAGTTCCACGCTTAACCCCAACTTCTCTCCTCTTGCTAAATCTCAGCCTTTAGCGAAACCGAAAACCAGTTGGAGAAAAGGACGTTCCCCCGGTGGAGTGGGCAATTGGGAAGGTGCGCCCCTCACTCCCCCCCAGTGCCCCGTCGGGACGGAGCCCCACCCAGTGCCCCTGGACCTACCGTGGCCGGAGAGGACCGGGAGGTGTGCGACAAGGTGTGCCGCGTGTTCTCCATCCCGCCGTGGATGAGATAGGTGCCGGAGCTGGTGACGATCTGGCTGCTGCCCCCGCTGTCCAAGGCGAGGCCCACCATGCCGTGGGAGGGGAGGGCGGTGGGGGAGGAAGCCCCCGGGCTCACCTGAGCGCTGCCCCCTGCTGGCTCAAAGTAGGCCGAGGCGCTTCCAGGGGCGTAAATCTGGGCCTCGGTGTTGTAGGTGTAGGTGGCGCGCCTGCTGAGAAGGAGACAAGGAGGGGGAGGGGAAGGAGAGGAGCTCCCTTAGCCTGCGGAACAGACCGACACTGGGATCAAGGCTGCCGAAATCCCAAGAGTGGGGGACACCCCCTCCCCCAGGGGGGGATTGTCCACCCCTCCGGTTCTCTAGGAGAGACCTCATCTCCTAGACCAGGGGTAGGCCTACCCCTATCCTACACCAGTGTCTGGGTGGTCCTTGACTTACGACAACTGAGCCCAACATTCCTGTTGTTAACTGAAACACTGGTTAAGGGGCTTTTGCTCCATTTTACGACTTTTCCGGCCACCGTGGGTAAGTGAACCAACTGCCATCGTGAAGCGAGGAACACGGTGGTGAAACGAACCCGACCTTCCCTTGGAACGTTGCTCGCCAGAAGGCCGCAAAAAGGGGATCGCGCTAGCCCCTCCCCCTGGGACACTGCGACCGTCGTTAACACGAGTTGGTTCCCAAGCGTCTGAACTTTGATCACACGACCGCGGGGGGGCGGGGGGGGGGAAATGCCGCGATGATCGCGAAGGGTGGGAAATGTCATCGGTATAACTTTGAACGGTTGTAATTGAAGGGCTGCAAATGCGAGTCAGTTCCCCAGCTTCTGAATGACCACGGGGGGTGCTACCCCAGTCGTAAGTGTGAAAGAGAGCCGTGAGTCGCTTTTTTCAATCCTGTTGTAACTTTGAATGGGCGCTAAATAAACTGCTGTAAGTTGAGGGTTACCTGTATCTCAATCTTGGGGACCTGAAGATGGTTAGATTTCAGTTCCCAGAATCCCCCAGCCAGACTCACCAGAAGAGCTGGACCCTCCTCCCCCCTCGTTCTCAGGGAGTCTTTCATTCCTTCTTCCCCACCTAGTTTGCCCCCTTGGAAGTAATTAAGGGTCTTAGAAGCCCCTGGCTCCTCCCAGCGCCAGCCCCACGAGGTAGACCATACCAGGAGATGGAGTCTTGTTAGCAAATCTAGCCAGGCTGGTGGTGCCTCCCCTTCCCTCCCTCTGTAGCCCAGTGAGTGGAGAGGACCCCCTTCCTCCCCCTAGCCTCTTCTGACCCCCCTCTTCTTTCCCCGGGAGTTCCCAGGATCTTAAGGAAGGTTTCCGCTTCCTTGACCTGTCTGATGGTTTCTGTATCTTGGCTTAAAGGCTGCCTTCCTGGCTCTTGGCATCCAGATTCCAAGCTTGGGAGACAAAATTGGAGAGAAAGAGAGAGGGGGGGAGAGAATGAGAAAGAGAGAGAGAAAGAGAGGGAGAGAGAGAGGAGAGAGAGGGAGAAAATGAGAGAGAAAAAAGAGGGAGAGAGGAGAGAGGAGAGAAGGGGAGAGAAGGAGAGAGAGGGAGAGAGAAGAGAGTGAGGGAGAGAGAGGAGAGAGAGGGGGGGAGAGGGAGAGAAAGAGAGTGAGGGAGAGAGGGGAGTGGGAGAGGGAGAGAAAGAAAGAGGGAGAGAAAGAGGAGAGAGGGGGGAGAGTGAGGGAGAGAGAAGAGAGAGAGGAGAGAGGGAGAAAAAATAGGGAGAGAGAATGAGAGAGGGTGAGAATGAGAGAAAGAGAGAGAGGGAAAGAGAGTGAGGGAGAGAGAGGGGAGTGGGAGAGGGAGGGAGAGAAAGAGTGAGGGAGAGAGAGAGGGAAAGGGGAGAAAATGAGAAAGAAAGAGGGAGAGAAAGAGGAGAGAGGGGGAAGAGAATGAGAGAGGGAGAGAGGGGGGAGAGTGAGGGAGAGAGAAGAGAGAGAGGAGAGAGGGAGAAAAAAATAGGGAGAGAGAATGAGAGAGGGTGAGAATGAGAGAAAGAGAGAGAGGGAAAGAGAGTGAGGGAGAGAGAGGGGAGTGGGAGAGGGAGGGAGAGAAAGAGTGAGGGAGAGAGAGAGGGGAGAGAGGGAAAGGGGGAGAAAATGAGAAAGAAAGAGGGAGAGAAAGAGGAGAGAGGGGGAAGAGAATGAGAGAGGGAGAGAGAGGGGGGAGAGTGAGGGAGAGAGAAGAGAGAGAGGAGAGAGGGAGAAAAAATAGGGAGAGAGAATGAGAGAGGGTGAGAATGAGAGAAAGAGAGAGAGGGAAAGAGAGTGAGGGAGAGAGAGGGGAGTGGGAGAGGGAGGGAGAGAAAGAGTGAGGGAGAGAGAGAGGAGAGGGAAAGGGGGAGAAAATGAGAAAGAAAGAGGGAGAGAGGGAGGAGAGAGGGGGAAGAGAATGAGAGAGGGGGAGCGTGAGGGAGAGAGAAGAGAGAGAGGAGAGAGGGAGAAAAAATAGGGAGCAAGAATGAGAGAGGGTGAGAATGAGAGAAAGAGAGAGAGAGAGAGAGAGAGAGAGAGAGCGGGCGAGGGAGGGGAGGGGGAGGAGGGGGGCACCTACAGAGTCCCGTTGGCGTAGACGGCCTCTCCTCCCTCGATGTACTGGACTTCGGCCGGGTACACATGCTGCACCGTTTGCACCTGGAGGAGGAAAGGGGGGAGATATTCACATGGGAGAGGGGGAGGCTCTCTTCCCAGCGGGCACGACAAAAAGGGGACCATTTTGATCCCTCTGGACATCAGCCCGTCCCGGAGCCTCCCTCCCTCCCTTTCTTTCTGTTCTTCCTCCTTCCTCCCTCCCTCTTTCCTTCTGTTCTTCTTCCCTCCTTCCCTCTTTCCTTCTGTTCTCCCTCCTTCACTCGTGCTTTCCTTCTGTTCTTCCTTTCCTCCCTCCCCTTTTTTCCGTTCTTCTTCCCTCCTTCCCTTCCTCTTTCCTTCGGTTCATCCTCCTCCCCTCCCTCCGTTTCTTCCCTCTTTCCTTCTGTTCTCTCCCTCCCCTTTCCTCCTTTCCTCTCTCCTTCTGTTCTTCCTTTCATCCCTCCGTTTCTTCCCTCTTTCCTTCGGTTCTCCCTCCCTCCTTCCTCCTTCCTTCCCTCTGTTCTTCCTTTCCTCCCTCCCTCCCTTTCTTCCCTCTTTCCTTCTCCCTCCCTTTTCCTCCTTCCTCTCTCCTGTTCTTCCTTTCCTCCCTCTATGCCTCCATTTCTTGCCTCTTTCCTTCTGTTCTCCCTCTTTCTTCCTTTCCTTCCTTCCCTCTCATTGTTCTTCCTTTCCTCCCTCCCTTTCTTGCCTCTCCTTCTTCCTTTCCTCCCTCCCTCTCCCTCTCTCTCCACTTTCCTTCTGTTCTCCCTTTCTTCCTTCTCTCGTCTGTTCTTCCTCCTGTCCTCCCTCCCTTTCTTCTCTCTTTCCTTCTGTTCTCCCTCCCTCTTTCTTCCTTCCCCTCCTTCCCCCTGTTCTCCCTCCCTCCCTCCTTCCCTCCCTCATATTCTTGTCATAGCTTAAAATAATGTTGGACTTTGACAGATGTCCGAGCAGCAGCCAAACCTTTAAAGTCTGGAAATTAAAAGCAGGCTCCCGTTGGACCGGTCTAGCCGGGAAGGCAACGGTGGTCCGGGAAGCCTCCCTTCCAGGTGCTCACCACCCCTCTCCGCAGAAGTGGCCGTGGCCGATCCGGAGGGACCTGGGGGCTGTCGCACCCCTTGCAAGGAGGAGCGCCCGGAAATGCCTTCAGCCCTGACAGTGCAAAGGCGGCGAGGCTCCCTGGCAGACGTGGTGTGATCCCAGGGGAGGCAGGCGGCTCCGTGTAGTCAGAAAAGTTCCAGATTAAAACATTCGGGAAGCAAGTAGCCCGTGGCTGCTTTGGGCTTCCCGCTTGGCAGCAAAGGAAGCGGCTTTGGAAAAACTCGGCGGTGCCGGCCTTGGAAAAGGGGCTCCTCCTGTTGGCTTTGCCGCACAAAGCAAGCCTGACCTTCCCTTGTTTCAAGGTGACCGGTGTGTGTTTTGTGTGCTTGTGTGTGTGTGTGTGTGTGTGTGTGTGGTGCGTGGAAAACAATACAGCCCTCATTTCTGGCCACAAGGTGGCATGAGGAACACACACAGGTTGCCCTCCACTTACCGCCCCAACGGAGCCCAGAAATAGCCTTAAGTGAGGCAGTCATTAAGTGAGTTCTGCCCCATTTTCGTTGTAAGTCAAGGGCTGCCTGTATCTAAGTTGTTGGGGTTTTTTTTTCCCCCTCCGGATTTGGAAAACCCGCCTTGGCAGGCTGCAAGCTCTCCCGCGTTCTTCCCTGTCAGTAGCTTCTGAAGCTGAGCCCCTGTTCCAGGGGAAGGAGGGGGGGTGATGCAGGGTGAGCCCCCCCTTTGCCCCCCCCCCCGAGACTTTACCTGCTGGGCTCTGGGCAGCGTCAACTCCGGCATGGGCACGCCTTTGGGAGTGGAGCTCGTGGCCTGGACCAAAACTCTCTGGGAAAAGAAGGAAAGAGGAAGGAAAGAGTGGGGGGAGTCAGTTGGGGGAGGCTGGGGGGTTGGCCACCAGCATTTCAGCCCACGGGCCACAGGTCAGGGGTCTCCAAACCCCCCCCCCAGGCTGCAGTTCATCACGGGTCCGTGACCTGCCAGGAACTTGGGTGTCCTCCTCGATCCACAGCTAAGTTTGGAACATCATTTTTCAGCTGTGGCGAGGGGGGCATTCGCCCAGGTTCGCCTGGTGCGCCAGTTGCGGCCCTATTTGGACCGGGAGTCACTCCTCACAGTCACCCATGCCCTTGTCACCTCGAGATTCGACTACTGTAATGCTCTCTACATGGGGCAACCTTTGAAGAATGTCCGGAGACTGCAGGTAGTCCAGAATGCGGCCGCGCGAGCCGTCTTGGGTCTCCCAAGACATGCTCATATCACTCCAGCTCTCCGTGAGCTGCACTGGCTACCAATTGGTCTCCGAACACAATTCAAAGTGTTGGTTATGACCTATAAAGCCCTTTATGGCAATGGACCAGGATACCTGCGGGACCGTCTTCTGCCTCATGAATCCCAGCGACCGGTTAGGGCGCATAGGGTTGGCCTCCTACGGGTCCCGTCTGTTAGACAATGTCATCTGGCGGGGCCTAGGGCGACCGCCCAAGGCCCTGGGACTTGGGGGGGACAGGACGGGGAGTCGCCGAAGACATCCAGTCTCCCGAAGGAGCCCGGACGGCGGAGGGAAACCTCACCAGATCGCAGGCGTCGAGGACGTCGCGGAGGCCGTCGACCAGAGCGTCGCTGAATAGCGGGGATCCGCTACAACAAACCGCAAGTGGGGTTTCTTGTGTAGGCAGGGAGGAGGCCGCCAGTCCACCGGGGCCGGTGGACGGAGGCAGGAGTCGTTTCTGACCCAAGGGGGTAGACCGGGGCCGCCAGGAACAACCTCCGCGTGGCCGGCTGCGCAGAGCTCCGACCAAAAAATTGGCGCGGTGGCCATTTTGGAAAGGGGGAGGTCCCGGCCACTGGCGCGAATCGCCATCTTGTAAAAGGGGCGTCGCCGCAAGGTTCAGGTTGCCTGATTGGCCTTCGCTGCTGTGGCGCGAAAAAATTTCACACAAAGAGGCAGGTAAGCCTCTTTGTTCCCTGCTGCCGGGTCTGGGCCCAGGGAAACAGGCGGAAAGCTCCGGCAGAGGCCTTGGGATCCATCGGCCCAGCAACAAGAGTTGGAGGGCCGGCGGTCTCGACGGTGTGTGTGTGCGCGCATTGTAATTTATCTACAGCCTGAAGGGAGACGGCTTAGTCAACGGCCTGGGAAGACCCAGGGGCTGCGCCACACCACGGTCGAGCAAGAGTAGGGAGTCTCTCCCTCTAGCGTTGCCAACCCCTGCCAGTACCGCCAAACGACCGGGGCAAAGCCCTAGTCAGAGCGAGGCCATGGCAGAAGGCATCCAGGGCCAAGACTCAGCGCCTCCCCCGTCGCCCCCTCACAGACCAGAGGATCAGGGGGGGGGGCAAGAAGAAGGCCAAGACGAAGCATCTAAACGAGCCTTCCAAGACTGCTGAGCGCCAGGCCATGAGGAGGCACCAGGCCTTGGAGAAGGAGTTTGCCAAGGCCCAGAGGAGCAGAGCGGGCGGAACAGAGAGGACAGAGTTGACTCTCTTGGAAACTCAAAGCGCCCTTGGTTCCTTGGAACCCAACCCCAGGGAGTGGATCCCCAGGGAGGAGACGGATGGAGAATTGTCCCCCATCTTGGTGCCATCCTCACCAGCCTGGTGCGCCAGTTGCGGCCCTATTTGGACCGGGAGTCACTCCTCACAGTCACCCATGCCCTTGTCACCTCGAGATTCGACTACTGTAATGCTCTCTACATGGGGCAACCTTTGAAGAATGTCCGGAGACTGCAGGTAGTCCAGAATGCGGCCGCGCGAGCCGTCTTGGGTCTCCCAAGACATGCTCATATCACTCCAGCTCTCCGTGAGCTGCACTGGCTACCAATTGGTCTCCGAACACAATTCAAAGTGTTGGTTATGACCTATAAAGCCCTTTATGGCAATGGACCAGGATACCTGCGGGACCGTCTTCTGCCTCATGAATCCCAGCGACCGGTTAGGGCGCATAGGGTTGGCCTCCTACGGGTCCCGTCTGTTAGACAATGTCATCTGGCGGGGCCTAGGGCGACCGCCCAAGGCCCTGGGACTTGGGGGGGACAGGACGGGGAGTCGCCGAAGACATCCAGTCTCCCGAAGGAGCCCGGACAGCGGAGGGAAACCTCACCAGATCGCAGGCGTCGAGGACGTCGCGGAGGCCGTCGACCAGAGCGTCGCTGAATAGCGGGGATCCGCTACAACAAACCGCAAGTGGGGTTTCTTGTGTAGGCAGGGAGGAGGCCGCCAGTCCACCGGGGCCGGTGGACGGAGGCAGGAGTCGTTTCTGACCCAAGGGGGTAGACCGGGGCCGCCAGGAACAACCTCCGCGTGGCCGGCTGCGCAGAGCTCCGACCAAAAAATTGGCGCGGTGGCCATTTTGGAAAGGGGGAGGTCCCGGCCACTGGCGCGAATCGCCATCTTGTAAAAGGGGCGTCGCCGCAAGGTTCAGGTTGCCTGATTGGCCTTCGCTGCTGTGGCGCGAAAAAATTTCACACAAAGAGGCAGGTAAGCCTCTTTGTTCCCTGCTGCCGGGTCTGGGCCCAGGGAAACAGGCGGAAAGCTCCGGCAGAGGCCTTGGGATCCATCGGCCCAGCAACAAGAGTTGGAGGGCCGGCGGTCTCGACGGTGTGTGTGTGCGCGCATTGTAATTTATCTACAGCCTGAAGGGAGACGGCTTAGTCAACGGCCTGGGAAGACCCAGGGGCTGCGCCACACCACGGTCGAGCAAGAGTAGGGAGTCTCTCCCTCTAGCGTTGCCAACCCCTGCCAGTACCGCCAAACGACCGGGGCAAAGCCCTAGTCAGAGCGAGGCCATGGCAGAAGGCATCCAGGGCCAAGACTCAGCGCCTCCCCCGTCGCCCCCTCACAGACCAGAGGATCAGGGGGGGGGCAAGAAGAAGGCCAAGACGAAGCATCTAAACGAGCCTTCCAAGACTGCTGAGCGCCAGGCCATGAGGAGGCACCAGGCCTTGGAGAAGGAGTTTGCCAAGGCCCAGAGGAGCAGAGCGGGCGGAACAGAGAGGACAGAGTTGACTCTCTTGGAAACTCAAAGCGCCCTTGGTTCCTTGGAACCCAACCCCAGGGAGTGGATCCCCAGGGAGGAGACGGATGGAGAATTGTCCCCCATCTTGGTGCCATCCTCACCAGCCTGGTGCGCCAGTTGCGGCCCTATTTGGACCGGGAGTCACTCCTCACAGTCACCCATGCCCTTGTCACCTCGAGATTCGACTACTGTAATGCTCTCTACATGGGGCAACCTTTGAAGAATGTCCGGAGACTGCAGGTAGTCCAGAATGCAGCCGCGCGAGCCGTCTTGGGTCTCCCAAGACATGCTCATGTCACTCCAGCCCTCCGTGAGCTGCACTGGCTGCCAATCGGTCTCCGAACACAATTCAAAGTGTTGGTTATGACCTATAAAGCCCTTTATGGCAATGGACCAGGATACTTGCGGGACCGTCTCCTGCCTCATGAACCCCAGCGACCGGTTAGGGCACACAGGGTTGGCCTCCTACGGGTCCCGTCTGTTAGACAATGTCATCTGGTGGGGCCTAGGGCTAGGGCCTTCTCCGTTGCTGCCCCAGCCCTCTGAAACCAGCTTCCCTCGGAGGTTCGCACTGCTTCCTCCCTCCTAGCTTTCCGGAAAGGGCTGAAGACACATCTATGCCGACAGGCTTGGGGCATATGAGCTGTGCTCTGCCCCTCGGCCCTAAGAGTGTCCCGCCATCAGTGGCTACGAATTGATTGTGTTTGTGTGTGGTATGAATGTGGTTAATTTTAAAAATTGTTGATGTATTCTTGTTGTGAGCCGCCCCGGGTCTTCGGAGAGGGGCGGCATATAAGTGCAAATAAACTTGAAACTTGAAACTTGGGCCATGCGAGCGAAGCGGCATCCAGACACACGCAGGATCCATGCACGTGTGAAATTGCACACACACACACACACACACACACCAAACATACACACAAACCGGTTCGTGGAAAAACCACCCTCCACAGAACCGGTCTCTGGCACGGAAAAGGTTTGGGGGGGGGAAGCTGCTGCCATAGGTTATCAAGAAGCGGTGGTCCCCGCCTTATGACCCTAATTGAACATCAACGTTTTCTGACGTTAAGTGAGACTGTTGTTAAGCGGGTTTTGCCACCTTTCTTGCCCCCAGGGGTTGAGTTGGCAACCCGGTTGTTAAGCGAATCCAGCTTCCCCTTGGATTTTGCCCGCCAAAAGGCAGCAGAAGGGGGTCCACCTTGGGAAACGGCAACGCCGTTAAGTGCAAACCAGTCGCTGAGCGTCTGGAGCAGGGATTCTCAACCTTGGCAACTTTCTTTCTTTCAAACGGGGGTTTGAACTGATTGGCTGGGAGCTTGGCTGTGTTCTGATTGGGTGGAGGACACCCACCATGAAGATGAGGCACGACCACGAACGCGAAGCGAAACAGCTATGCAGCTCACCATCTCTAATCCCCCTGCAACTCAGACTAACCTGAGCACAACAAAGCCCCCACCCAAACAGAACACTCCCCCATCCAATCAGACCACAGCCAAGCCCCTAACCAATCAGAACACACCTCCACCCAATCAGAACACAGCCGAGCTCCCAGCCATTCAGTTCAAACCCCCATTGGCAGTTAAAAGGAAGAAACAGCTACAATCACACATTGCTCCTAGAAGCACAAAGCCGAAAGCACCAGCCTGAAGTGTGTCAATCCAAACTGGAGGCATTATTGAACAGGTTTGCTGCCTGAGCAGGGGGTTGGACTAGATGACCTCCAAGGCCCCTTCCAAATTTATTATTATTGTTGTTGTTGTTGGCTGGTGCCGCTCTGCTCCTAAATTCAACTTGACCTAGGTGACCGTCGCTCCCGACTCCAAAGCTTGGCGATTTTATGCCCCCCGCGTTGGAGAAAGTAAAAACCCCCAGAAGTCCAAGCGGCTTTGCGCGAGATAACCAAGAAGGCGGGCCCGGGGGTTACAAAGGTGGGGAGTCCAGGGGATCAGGTGGGTCTTCGCCGGCCAAAGAGGAGAGGCCTTACCTGCTGGGAGGCTGGGACAGGCTGGACGGAGGCCGAAGTGCGCAGTGCCACGGGGGTGGCCGAATTGGACCCATCCTCGGAAGACTGCATGCTTGGCTCTGAGAGAGAAAAATGGGAATTTCTTCAGGAGCTAATTTCACCCTCTTTTAGAACAAAGGGGGCTTGGCCTGGAGTCGCCGATGGGTGGGCATTACAGACAAGCCAGAATCAAAAGTCTGAAAGAAGGTTTTGGGGGAAAACTCACCAGCTTAACAGTTTGAATCAATCATTACTTCAACAGTTCTCTCTCTTTCTCTCTCTCCCTCTTTCTCTCCCCCTCTCTTTTCCTCTCTTTCTCTTTTCCTCTTTCTTTCTTTCTTTCTTTCTTTCTTTTTTTCTTTCTTTCTTACTCTCTCTCTCTCTCAGCTAGGTGAGAATTAAAACCTTGACAAGTGCGAAGTTACCCAACAAAAGCAGAGCGTTCCTTGGCACAGGTGAAGTATTAGCCCACAGTTCTCGATCGCAAAAGAAGCAATCAATTCCCCAACGTAACAAAGAATGCGGCGAGAATTATTTTCGTGCGAATGAAAGGGAATAATACTAATAAAAATGGGGAGACCCTCCTGGCCACCATGGATCCTGACCAGACCCAGGGGCTACAGATGGAGGATGAAGGCGGCTTTTCAAAACTGAAGCAGAAATTCTGAAAAGACGCTCGTGTGCTTTTCTTTATCTAAGTCGAACATTCCCTTCCCGTTTGCAAAGCCCAGGAAAATTTCATTTCGGCTTCGTTTTTAGAGAGTGGACCCCTCTCCTGCTCCACAGGTGTGGCCTGCAAAACAGCCATATCAAAGAGGCTTTCTGCATATGCCAGATAAACCATCAATAACAATTAGAATACAGCTGCAAGGGACCTCAGAAGTCTTCTAGTCCAGGGCTTGTCAACCAGTGGTACGGGCACCCCCTGTGGTACATTGGCACCTGGCAGGTGGGACGCGACCATCCTAGGAAAGTGGTAGCAGGGGAGGGGAACGAGCTGAACCGGGGGCAGCACCGCACAAGCCTGAGCGAGAGACGGCTGGAGCTGCAGGGCTGTCAGGGCTCAGCGGAAGCGCCAGGATCAGTGCAGCTCTCCAACTGAATGGTGCTTCTTTGGGGCTGTCAGGGCTCAGCGGAAGCCCCAGAATCAGTGCCACGATCCAGTTGGAGCTCAGCGTTGATCCTGGTGCTGAGCCCTGAAGAAGCGCCAATCAGCTGGAAAGCAGCACTGATCCTGGGGCTTCTGCTGAGCCCAGAAGAATCGCCAATCAGCTGGAATGTTGCAGCCTCTCCAGGCTCTTGTGATTTACATTCAGATGCTTGGCAACCGATTCATACTTATGACTGTCACAGTGTCCCAGGGTCATGTGAAGTGACCAAAACCTGCTGCAACCACCCAGCAGATGGGGGGGGGGAATAAAAACCAAACACCCCCCCCCACCCCCACTGCCAATCCTCCACAGAAATGCTCACAACAATGAAAACCTCGGACAGGAGGAAGAGCGCCGCTGGGCGGGCAGGCAGGTGTCTTGCTCGG
>JARGCV010000534.1:357500-361819 GCA_034064705.1 Bothrops alternatus
TCATCACTGGAGGTTTTTAGGAAGAGGCTGGACAGTCACTTGTCTGAAATCATATAGGTTCTCCTGCCTGAGCAGGGGGTTGGACTAGAAGACCTCAGAGGTGCCATTTTATTCCATTCCTATTCCTATTCCTATTCCTATTCCTATTCCTATTCTATTCTATTCTATTCTATTCTATTCTATTCTATTCTATTCTATTCTATTCTATTCCCCAATCTATATTCTGTTCTATTCTATTCCATATTTTCTATTCTATTCTATTCTATTCTATTCTATTCTATTCTATTCTATTCTATTCTATTCTATTCTATTCTATTCTATTCTATTCTATTCTATTCTATTCTATTCCATTCCATCCTATCCTATTCCATTCTATTCCATTCTTTCTCTATTCTATTCTATTCTATTCTATTCTATTCTATTCTATTCTATTCTATTCTATTCTATTCTATTCTATTCTATTCTATTCTATTCTATTCTATTCCATTCCATTCTATATATTCTATTCTATATATTCTATTCTATATATTCTATTCTATTCCATTCCATTCCATTCCGTAATTCTATTCTATTCTATTCTATTCTATTCTATTCTATTCTATTCTATTCTATTCTATTCTATTCTATTCTATTCTATTCTATTCTATTCTATTCCATTCTATTTCTTCCATATTCTATTCTATTCTATTCTATTCTATTCTATTCTATTCTATTCTATTCTATTCTATTCTATTCTATTCTATTCTATTTCTTCCATATTCTATTCTATTCTATTCTATTCTATTCTATTCTATTCTATTCTATTCTATTCTATTCTATTCTATTCCATTCCATCCTATCCTATTCCATTCTATTCCATTCTTTCTCTATTCTATTCTATTCTATTCTATTCTATTCTATTCTATTCTATTCTATTCTATTCTATTCTATTCTATTCTATTCCATTCCATTCTATATATTCTATTCTATATATTCTATTCTATATATTCTATTCTATTCCATTCCATTCCATTCCGTAATTCTATTCTATTCTATTCTATTCTATTCTATTCTATTCTATTCTATTCTATTCTATTCTATTCTATTCTATTCTATTCTATTCCATTCTATTTCTTCCATATTCTATTCTATTCTATTCTATTCTATTCTATTCTATTCTATTCTATTCTATTCTATTCTATTCTATTCTATTCTATTCTATTCTATTTCTTCCATATTCTATTCTATTCTATTCTATTCTATTCTATTCTATTCTATTCTATTCTATTCTATTCCATTCCATCCTATCCTATTCCATTCTATTCCATTCTTTCTCTATTCTATTCTATTCTATTCTATTCTATTCTATTCTATTCTATTCTATTCTATTCTATTCTATTCCATTCCATTCCATTCTATATATTCTATTCTATATATTCTATTCTATATATTCTATTCTATTCTATTCCATTCCATTCCATTCCATTCCGTAATTCTATTCTATTCTATTCTATTCTATTCTATTCTATTCTATTCTATTCTATTCTATTCTATTCTATTCTATTCTATTCTATTTCTTCCATATTCTATTCTATTCTATTCTATTCTATCCCATAATTCTATTCTATTCCATTCCATTCCATTCCATTCTATTCTATCCCATAATTCTATTCTATTCTATTCTATTCTATTCTATTCTATTCTATTCTATTCTATTCTATTCTATTCTATTCTATTCTATTCTATTCTATTCCATTCCATTCCGTAATTCTATTCTATTCTATTCTATTCTATATTTTGTCTTCTCTTCTCTTCTTCCATCCTATTTACAACAGTTCATTTTGTGGCCGACCAAAGTCACAAGGGCACTGGAGAAAAGTGACCGATCACCACCTTTCCCACTGACAACCTTTGCAGCAGCCCCCACCACCAGGGGCTCCAAATCCAGATGCTCGGCAACTGGTTCATACTTATGGCTGTTGCCATGTCCGAAGGTCACCTGATTCCCCCTTTTTTGCGACCTTTTCTGACGAGCAAAGTCGAGGAGGGGAGCTGGACTCACTGGACAGCGGGGGGGGGGGGAGGGGAGGGGTGGTGACTAACTTAAGACCAGCTGCGACTCCTTAACAACTGCGGCAGAGAAAGGTCGTAAAACGGGGGCTTAAACTCACTGAAACAAATGCCTCACTCAATGGCGGCAATCTGGCTCTTGGTTGTGGTCGTTACATCGAAGGACGACCTGTGCAAACCACCACACACCAAAGGCACAAAGTGGCAGCACACTTTTGTGTGATTGAAAACAGTCCTTTTGGCCAGGGTCGGGATTTTTTTTAAGATTTAAACTTTTTTTTTTTGTTTGGGGAAAGCCGGCCTGTCTGTATTTGAAATAAAGCCAAATCAAATGGGGGGGGAGGAGGGGGCCGCCGTTAAGTCATCACAGGAGGAGGAGGAGGAGGGGTGTGTGTGTGTGTGTGTGTGTGTGTGTGTGTGTGTGTGTGTGTGTGTTGGGTTTGCAACTAGCCTCCCTCCAGAAAGGGGAAGGAAAAGGCAGGCAGTTAGAAGGGAAGACAGCCTTGTCCTCAAATAGAAGCCTTATTTTAGTTTCGGGGTTCCGGTTGAAATAGAAGCCTTGGAGTTGTTTTGCGTCAAGCAAAACTATCCGCCCATCATGCACAGCCTTGGACGTTCCTGGCAGGTCATGGGGCTGCCCCTGAAGGGCGGGCGAGAAGCAACGGATGGAAACCGATCAAGGAGAGAAGCAACCTGGAGCTCAGGTGGAATTTCCTGACAGTGAGAACAATTAACCAGTGGAACAACCTGCCTCCAGAAGTTATAAATGCTCCAACACTGGAAGTTTTTAAGAAGAGACTGGACAGCCATTTGTCTGTGATGGTATAGGGTCTCCTGCCTGAGCAGGGGGTTGGACTAGCACAGTGAATAGAATAGAATAGAATAGAATAGAATAGAATAGAATAGAATAGAATAGAATAGAAATATAGAAATAATAGAATAGAATTAGAATAGAAATAGAAATATAGAAATAATAGAATACAATACAATAGAACAGAATAGAATTAGAATAGAAACAGAAATATAGAAATAATAGAATAGAATTAGAATAGAAATAGAAATAGAAATATAGAAATAATAGAATAGAATAGAAATAGAATAGAAATAGAAATATAGAAATAATAGAATAGAATAGAAATAGAATAGAAATATAGAAATAATAGAATAGAATAGAATAGAAGGGACCTTGGAGGTCTTCTAGTCCAGCCCCCTGCTCAAGCAGGAGAACCTATATCGGACCAATGGCTGTCCAGTCTCTTCTTAAAAACTTCCAGTGATGGAGGACCCACGAGTTCTTGTGGCCGGCTGTTCCACCGGTTAATTGTCCTGACTGTCAGGAAGTTTCTCCTTAAGTCCAGGTTCATTTAATGACGGGTTGAAGTTCTTAAACCCGCCCCCCCTCCTCCTCCCCCCGTGGAAAATAAAGTGACTGAGGACCGGTTTTCATAGTTACGACTTGATGTGTGATCAGAATTTGGGCGGGCTTGGCAACCGGCGGGATCAACCGGCCTGGCAAAGAAGAAGCCTCCTTTAACGGGGTGCAAAAGGAACCTGAACGTTGGATGGATGGATGGGGGGGCCGGGGGGGAAGAGAAGAGACCGTCCCTTGCAGACTAGCCCTTCTTCGCCGCAAGAAAGCGCCAACAATTTGCTGCTTGCTTTGCACGGGGTGAGTTATCATCAATATGCTGATGATACCCAGCTTTATATCTCTACCCCGTGTCATTACAGCGAAGCAGTGGAAGTGATGAACCGGTACCTGGAGGCTGTTGAGGTCTGGATGGGTGCCAACAGGCTCAGACTCAATCCCGACAAGACGGAGTGGCTATGGGCGCTGCCTCCCAAGGACAATTCCAGCTGTCCGTCCATCACCCTGGGGAGAGAAGTTTTGTCCCCCCTCGGAGAGGGTTCGCAACTTGGGTGTCCTCCTCGATCCACAGCTAAGTCTAGAACACCATCTTTCGGCTGTGGTGAGGGGAGCATTCACCCAGGTTCGCCTGGTGCGCCAGTTGCAGCCCTATTTGGACCGGGAGTCACTCCTCACAGTCACCCATGCCCTTGTCACCTCGAAACTCGACTACTGTAATGCTCTCTACATGGGGCAGCCTTTGAAGAATGTCCGGAGACTGCAGGTAGTCCAGAATGCGGCCGCGCGAGCCGTCTTGGGTCTCCCAAGACATGCTCATATCACTCCAGCCCTCCGTGAGCTGCACTGGCTACCAATTAGTCTCCGAACACAATTCAAAGTGTTGGTTATGACCTATAAAGCC
>JARGCV010000535.1:0-197732 GCA_034064705.1 Bothrops alternatus
TCCTTCCCTTCTCCATCTCCTTCCTTTCCCCTTCAATCTTCCTTCCTTCCTTCAATCTCCATCCCTTCCCCATTAATCTTTCTCTCCTTCCTTCCTTCCTTCCTTCCCCTTCAATCTCCTTCCTTCTCCATCTCCTTCGTTTCCCCTTCAATCTTCCTTCCTTCATTTCCCCTTCAATCTTCCTTCCTTCCTTCCATCTCCATCTCCATCCCTTTAAATCTCTCCCTTCCTTCCTTCCTTTCCACTTCAATCTCCTTCCTTCTCCATTTCCTTCCTTTCCGCTTCAATCTCTCCTTCCTTCCTCCTTCAATCTCCTTCCTTGTCCATCTCCTTCCTTTCCCTTCAATCTTCCTTCCTTTCTTCCTACTTTCCTTCCTTTCCCTTTCAATCTCCTTCATTCTCCATCTCCTTCCTTCCCCCTTCAATCTTCCTTCCTTCCTTCCTTCCATCTCCATCCCTTCCCCTTCAATCTCTCTAATTCCTTCCTTCCCCTTCAATCTCCTTTCTTCTCCATCTCCTTCCTTCCCCCTTCAATTTCCTTCCTTCCTTCCATCTCCATCCCTTCCCCTTCAATCTCTGTAATTCCTTCCTTCCCCTTCAATCTTCCTTCCTTCCATCTCCATCCCTTCCCAATTCAATCTCTCTCTCCTTCCTTCTTTCCTTCCTTTCCCTTTCAATCTCCTTCATTCTCCATTTCCTTCCTTTCCCCCTTCAATCTCCTTCCTTCCTTTCTTCCATCTCCATCTCCATCCCTTCCCCTTCAATCTTTCCCCTTCCTTCCTTCCTTCCTTCCTTCCCCATCAATCTCCTTCCTTCTCCACCTCCTTCCTTTCCCTTCAATCTCCTTCTTTCTCTATCTCCTTCCTTTCCCCTTCAATCTTCCTAACTTCCTTCCATCTCCATCCCTTCCCCTTCAATCTTTCTCCTTCCTTCCTTCCTTCCCCTTCAATCTCCTTCCATCTCCATCTCCTTCGTTTCCTCTTCAATCTTCCTTCCTTCCTTTCCCCTTCAATCTCCTTCCTTCTCCATCTCCTTCCTTTCCCCTTCAATCTTCCTTCCTTCCTTCCTTCCTTCCTTCCTTCCCGTTCAATCTCCTTCCTTGTCCATCTCCTTCAATTCCCCTTCAATCTCTTTCCTTCTCCATCTCCTTCCTTTCCCCTTCAATCTTCCTTCCTTTCTTCCATCTCCATCCCTTCCCTTTCAATCTCTCTCCTTCCTTCCTTCCTTCCCCTTCAATCTCCTTCCTTCTCCATCTCCTTCCTTTCCCCTTCAATATTCCTTCCTTCCTTCCATCTCTATCTCCATTCCTTCCCCTTCAATCTCTCCTTCCTTCCTTCCTTCCTTCCTTCCTTCCTTCCCTCCTTCCTCCTTCAATCTCCTTCCTTGTCCATCTCCTTCCTTTCCCCTTCAATCTTCCTTCCTTCCATCTCCATCCCCATCCCTTCCCCTTCAATCTTTCTCCTTCCTTCCGTCCTTCGTTCCCCTTCAATCTCCTTCCTTGTCCATCTCCTTCCTTTCCCCTTCAATATTCCTTCCTTCCTTCTCCATCTCCATCCCTTCCCCTTCAATCTCTCTCCTTCCTTCCTTCCTTCCTTCCTTCCTTCCTTCCTTCCTTCCTTCCTTCCTTCCTTCCCCATTCAATTTCCTTCCTTCTCCATCTCCATCCCTTCCCCTTCAATTTCTTTCTCCTTCCTTCCTTCCTTCTTTCCTTCCTTCCTTCCTTTCCCTTCAATCTCCTTCCGTCTCCTTCTCCATCCATTCCCCTTCAATTTCTTTCTCCTTCCTTCATTCCTTCCTTCCTTCCATCCTTCCTTTACCCTTCAATCTTCCATCCTTCCTTCCTTCCCCTTCAATCTCCTTCCTTGTCCATCTACTTTATTTCCCCTTCAATCTTCCTTCCTTCCATCCATCTCCATCTCCATCCCTTCCTTTTCAATCTCTCCTTCCTTCCTTCCTTCCTTCTTTCCTTCCTTCCTTCCTTCCTTCCTTCCTTCCTTCCTTCCCCGACAATCTCCTTCCTTGTCCATCTCCTTCCTTTCCCCTTTATCTCCTTCCTTCTCCTTCTCCTTCTTTTCCCCTTCAATCTCCTTCCTTCTCTATCTCCTTCCTTTCCCCTTCAAATCTTCCTTCCTTCCTTCCTTCCTTCCCCTTCAATCTCCTTCCTTGTCCATCTCCTTCAATTTCCCCTTCAATCTCCTTCCTTCTCCATCTCCTTCCTTTCCCCTTCAATCTTCCTTCCTTTCTTCCATCTCCATCCCTTCCCTTTCAATCTCTCTCTTCCTTCCTTCCCCTTCAATCTCCTTCCTTCTCCATCTCCTTCCTTTCCCCTTCAATATTCCTTCCTTCCTTCCATCTCCATCTCCATCTCTTCCCCTTCAATCTTTCTCCTTCCTTCCTTCCTTCCTTCCCCTTCAAGTTCCTTCCTTCTCCATCTCCTTCCTTTCCCCTTCAATCTTCTTTCCTTCCTTCCTTCCATCCTTCCTTTACCCTTCAATCTTCCATCCTTCCTTCCTTCCCCTTCAATCTCCTTCTCCACCTCCTTCCTTTCCCCTTCAATCTCCTTCTTTCTCCACCTCCTTCCTTTCCCCTTCAATCTTCCTTCCTTCCATCTCCATCTCCATCTCCATCCCTTCCCCTTCAATCTCTCTCTCTCCTTCCTTCTTTCCTTCCTTCCCCTTCAATCTCCTTCCTTCTCCACCTCCTTCCTTTCCCCTTCAATCTCTCTCTCTTTCCTTCCTTCCTTTCTTCCCTTCCCCTTCAATCTCCTTCCTTCTCCATCTCCTTCCTTTCCCCTTCAATCTTCATTCCTTCCTTCGATCTCCATCCCTTCCCCATTAATCTTTCTCCTTCCTTCCTTCCTTCCTTCCTTCCTTCCTTCCTACCTTCCTTCCTTCCTTCCTTCCATTCTTCTTTCCCCTTCAATCTCCTTCCTTGTCCATCTCCTTCCTTTCCCTTCAATCTCCTTCCTTCTCCATCTCCTTCCTTTCCCCTTCAATCTTCCTTCCTTCCTTCCATCTCCATCTCCAGCCCTTCCTTTTCAATCACTCTCTCCTTCCTTCCTTCCTTCCTTCCTCCTTCAATCTCCTTCCTTCTCCATCTCCTTCCTTTCCCCTTCAATCTCTCTTTCTTTCCTTCCTTCCTTTCTTCCCTTCCCCTTCAATCTCCTTCCTTCTACATCTCCTTCCTTTCCCCTTCAATCTTCCTTCCTTCCTTCCTTTCCCCTTCAATTTCCTTCCTTCTCCATCTCCATCCCTTCCCCTTCAATTTCTTTCTCCTTCCTTCCTTCCTTCTTTCCTTCCTTCCTTCCTTTCCCCTTCAATCTCCTTCCTTCTCCTTCTCCATCCATTCCCCTTCAATTTCTTTCTCCTTCCTTCATTCCTTCCTTCCTTCCATCCTTCCTTTACCCTTCAATCTTCCATCCTTCCTTCCTTCCCCTTCAATCTCCTTCCTTGTCCATCTACTTTATTTCCCCTTCAATCTTCCTTCCATCCATCTCCATCTCAATCCCTTCCTTTTCAATCTCTCCTTCCTTCTTTCCTTCCTTCCCCTTCAATCTCCTTCCTTCTCCACCTCGTTCCTTTCCCCTTCAATCTCTCTCTCTTTCCTTCCTTCCTTTCTTCCCTTCCCCTTCAATCTCCTTCCTTCTCCATCTCCTTCCTTTCCCCTTCAATCTTCCTTCCTTCCTTCGATCTCCATCCCTTCCCCATTAATCTTTCTCCTTCCTTCCTTCCTTCCTTCCTTCCATTCTTCCTTTCCCCTTCAATCTTCCTTCCATCCATCTCCATCACTTCCCCTTAATCTCTCTCTCCTTCCTTCCTTCCTTCCCCTTCAATCTCCTTCCTTGTCCATCTCCTTCCTTTCCCTTCAATCTCCTTCCTTCTCCATCTCCTTCCTTTCCCCTTCAATCTTCCTTCCTTCCTTCCATCTCCATCTCCAGCCCTTCCTTTTCAATCACTCTCTCCTTCCTTCCTTCCTTCCCCTTCAATCTCCTTCCTTCTCCACCTCCTTCCTTTCCCCTTCAATCTCTCTCTCTTTCCTTCCTTCCTTTCTTCCCTTCCCCTTCAATCTCCTTCCTTCTCCATCTCCTTCCTTTCCCCTTCAATATTCATTCCTTCCTTCGATCTCCATCCCTTCCCCATTAATCTTTCTCCTTCCTTCCTTCCTTCCTTCCTTCCTTCCTTCCTTCCTTCCTTCCATTCTTCCTTCCCCTTCAATCTCCTTCCTTGTCCATCTCCTTCCTTTCCCTTCAATCTCCTTCCTTCTCCATCTCCTTCCTTTCCCCTTCAATCTTCCTTCCTTCCTTCCATCTCCATCTCCAGCCCTTCCTTTTCAATCACTCTCTCCTTCCTTCCTTCCTTCCTTCCTCCTTCAATCTCCTTCCTTCTCCATCTCCTTCCTTTCCCCTTCAATCTCTCTTTCTTTCCTTCCTTCCTTTCGTCCCTTCCCCTTCAATCTCCTTCCTTCTCCATCTCCTTCCTTTCCCCTTCAATCTTCCTTCCTTCCTTCCTTTCCCCTTCAATTTCCTTCCTTCTCCATCTCCATCCCTTCCCCTTCAATTTCTTTCTCCTTCCTTCATTCCTTCCTTCCTTCCATCCTTCCTTTACCCTTCAATCTTCCATCCTTCCTTCCTTCCCCTTCAATCTCCTTCCTTGTCCATCTACTTTATTTCCCCTTCAATCTTCCTTCCTTCCATCCATCTCCATCTCCATCCCTTCCTTTTCAATCTCTCCTTCCTTCCTTCCTTCCTTCCTTCCTTCCTTCCTTCCTTCCTTCCTTCCTTCCCCGTCAATCTCCTTCCTTGTCCATCTCCTTCCTTTCCCCTTTAATCTCCTTCCTTCTCCATCTCCTTCTTTTCCCCTTCAATCTCCTTCCTTCTCTATCTCCTTCCTTTCCCCTTCAATCTTCCTTCCTTCCTTCCTTCCCCTTCAATCTCCTTCCTTGTCCATCTCCTTCAATTCCCCTTCAATCTCCTTCCTTCTCCATCTTCTTCCTTTCCCCCTTCAATCTTCCTTCCTTTCTTCCATCTCCATCCCTTCCCTTTCAATCTCTCTCCTTCCTTCCTTCCTTCCCTCCCCTTCAATCTCCTTCCTTCTCCATCTTGTTCCTTTCCCCTTCAATCTCCTTCCTTCTCCATCTCCTTCCTTTCCCCTTCAATCTTCCTTCCTTCCATCTCCATTTCCATCCCTTCCCCTTCAATCTCTCCTTCCTTCCTTCCTTCCTTCCCCTTCAAGTTCCTTCCTTCTCCATCTCCTTCGTTTCCCCTTCAATCTTCCTTCCTTCCTTCCTTTCCCTTTCAATCTCCTTCCTTCTCCATCTCCTTCCTTTCCCCTTCAATCTCCTTCCTTCTCCTTCTCCATCCATTCCCCTTCAATTTCTTGATCCTTCCTTCCTTCCTTCCATCCTTCCTTTACCCTTCAATCTTCCATCCTTCCTTCCTTCCCCTTCAATCTCCTTCCTTGTCCATCTACTTCATTTCCCCTTCAAACTTCCTTCCTTCCATCCATCTCCATCTCCATCCCTTCCTTTTCAATCTCTCCTTCCTTCCTTCCTTCCTTCCTTCCTTCCTTCCTTCCTTCCTTCCTTCCTTCCCCGTCAATCTCCTTCCTTGTCCATCTCCTTCCTTTCCCCTTTAATCTCCTTCCTTCTCCATCTCCTTCTTTTCCCATTCAATCTCCTTCCTTCTCTATCTCCTTCCTTTCCCCTTCAATCTTCCTTCCTTCCTTCCTTCCTTCCTTCCTTCGTTCCTTCCTTCCTTCCTTCCTTCCTTCCTTCCTTCCTTCCTTCCTTCCTTCCCCTTCAATCTCCTTCCTTGTCCATCTCCTTCAATTCCCCTTCAATCTCCTTCCTTCTCCATCTCCTTCCTTTCCCCTTCAATCTTCCTTCCTTTCTTCCATCTCCATCCCTTCCCTTTCAATCTCTCTCCTTCCTTCCTTCCCCTTCAATCTCCTTCCTTCTCCATCTCCTTCCTTTCCCCTTCAATATTCCTTCCTTCCTTCCATCTCCATCTCCATCCCTTCTCCTTCAATCTTTCTCCTTCCTTCCTTCCTTCCTTCCTTCCTTCCCCTTCAAGTTCCTTCCTTCTCCATCTCCTTCGTTTCCCCTTCAATCTTCCTTCCTTCCTTCCTTTCCCTTTCAATCTCCTTCATTCTCCATCTCCTTCCTTTCCCCTTCAATCTTCTTTCCTTCCTTCCTTCCATCTCCATCCCTTCCCCTTCAATTTTTCTCCTTCCTTCCTTCCTTCCCCTTCCTTCTCCACCTCCTTCCTTTCCCCTTCAATCTCTCTCTCTCCTTCCTTCTTTCCTTCCTTCCCCTTCAATCTCCTTCCTTCTCCACCTCCTTCCTTTCCCCTTCAATCTCTCTCTCTTTCCTTCCTTCCTTTCTTCCCTTCCCCTTCAATCTCCTTCCTTCTCCATCTCCTTCCTTTCCCCTTCAATCTTCATTCCTTCCTTCCTTTCCCCTTCAATTTCCTTCCTTCTCCATCTCCATCCCTTCCCCTTCAATTTCTTTCTCCTTCCTTCCTTCCTTCTTTCCTTCCTTCCTTCCTTTCCCCTTCAATCTCCTTCCGTCTCCTTCTCCATCCATTCCCCTTCAATTTCTTTCTCCTTCCTTCATTCCTTCCTTCCTTCCATCCTTCCTTTACCCTTCAATCTTCCATCCTTCCTTCCTTCCCCTTCAATCTCCTTCCTTGTCCATCTACTTTATTTCCCCTTCAATCTTCCTTCCTTCCATCCATCTCCATCTCCATCCCTTCCTTTTCAATCTCTCCTTCCTTCCTTCCTTCTTTCCATCCTTCCTTCCTTCCTTCCTTCCTTCCTTCCTTCCTTCCTTCCCCGTCAATCTCCTTCCTTGTCCATCTCCTTCCTTTCTCCTTTAATCTCCTTCCTTCTCCATCTCCTTCTTTTCCCCTTCAATCTCCTTCCTTCTCTATCTCCTTCCTTTCCCCTTCAATCTTCCTTCCTTCCGTCCTTCCATCTCCATCTCCATCCCTTCCCCTGCAATCTTTCTCCTTCCTTCCTTCCTTCCCCTTCAATCTCCTTCTCCACCTCCTTCCTTTCCCCTTCAATCTCCTTCTTTCTCCACCTCCTTCCTTTCCCCTTCAATCTTCCTTCCTTCCATCTCCATCTCCATCTCCATCCCTTCCCCTTCAATCTCTCTCTCTCCTTCCTTCTTTCCTTCCTTCCCCTTCAATCTCCTTCCTTCTCCACCTCCTTCCTTTCCCCTTCAACCTCTCTCTCTTTCCTTCCTTCCTTTCCTCTCTTCCCCTTCAATCTCCTTCCTTCTCCATCTCCTTCCTTTCCCCTTCAATCTTCATTCCTTCCTTCGATCTCCATCCCTTCCCCATTAATCTTTCTCCTTCCTTCCTTCCTTCCTTCCTTCCTTCCTTCCTTCCTTCCTTCCTTCCTTCCTTCCTTCCATTCTTCCTTCCCCTTCAATCTCCTTCCTTGTCAATCTCCTTCCTTCTCCATCTCCTTCCTTTCCCCTTCAATCTTCCTTCCTTTCTTCCATCTCCATCCCTTCCCTTTCAATCTCTCTCCTTCCTTCCTTCCCCTTCAATCTCCTTCCTTCTCCATCTCCTTCCTTTCCCCTTCAATATTCCTTCCTTCCTTCCATCTCCATCTCCATCCCTTCTCCTTCAATCTTTCTCCTTCCTTCCTTCCTTCCTTCCTTCCTTCCCCTTCAAGTTCCTTCCTTCTCCATCTCCTTCGTTTCCCCTTCAATCTTCCTTCCTTCCTTCCTTTCCCTTTCAATCTCCTTCATTCTCCATCTCCTTCCTTTCCCCTTCAATCTTCTTTCCTTCCTTCCTTCCATCTCCATCCCTTCCCCTTCAATTTTTCTCCTTCCTTCCTTCCTTCCCCTTCCTTCTCCACCTCCTTCCTTTCCCCTTCAATCTCTCTCTCTCCTTCCTTCTTTCCTTCCTTCCCCTTCAATCTCCTTCCTTCTCCACCTCCTTCCTTTCCCCTTCAATCTCTCTCTCTTTCCTTCCTTCCTTTCTTCCCTTCCCCTTCAATCTCCTTCCTTCTCCATCTCCTTCCTTTCCCCTTCAATCTTCATTCCTTCCTTCCTTTCCCCTTCAATTTCCTTCCTTCTCCATCTCCATCCCTTCCCCTTCAATTTCTTTCTCCTTCCTTCCTTCCTTCTTTCCTTCCTTCCTTCCTTTCCCCTTCAATCTCCTTCCGTCTCCTTCTCCATCCATTCCCCTTCAATTTCTTTCTCCTTCCTTCATTCCTTCCTTCCTTCCATCCTTCCTTTACCCTTCAATCTTCCATCCTTCCTTCCTTCCCCTTCAATCTCCTTCCTTGTCCATCTACTTTATTTCCCCTTCAATCTTCCTTCCTTCCATCCATCTCCATCTCCATCCCTTCCTTTTCAATCTCTCCTTCCTTCCTTCCTTCTTTCCATCCTTCCTTCCTTCCTTCCTTCCTTCCTTCCTTCCTTCCCCGTCAATCTCCTTCCTTGTCCATCTCCTTCCTTTCTCCTTTAATCTCCTTCCTTCTCCATCTCCTTCTTTTCCCCTTCAATCTCCTTCCTTCTCTATCTCCTTCCTTTCCCCTTCAATCTTCCTTCCTTCCGTCCTTCCATCTCCATCTCCATCCCTTCCCCTGCAATCTTTCTCCTTCCTTCCTTCCTTCCCCTTCAATCTCCTTCTCCACCTCCTTCCTTTCCCCTTCAATCTCCTTCTTTCTCCACCTCCTTCCTTTCCCCTTCAATCTTCCTTCCTTCCATCTCCATCTCCATCTCCATCCCTTCCCCTTCAATCTCTCTCTCTCCTTCCTTCTTTCCTTCCTTCCCCTTCAATCTCCTTCCTTCTCCACCTCCTTCCTTTCCCCTTCAACCTCTCTCTCTTTCCTTCCTTCCTTTCTTCTCTTCCCCTTCAATCTCCTTCCTTCTCCATCTCCTTCCTTTCCCCTTCAATCTTCATTCCTTCCTTCGATCTCCATCCCTTCCCCATTAATCTTCTCCTTCCTTCCTTCCTTCCTTCCTTCCTTCCTTCCTTCCTTCCTTCCTTCCTTCCATTCTTCCTTCCCCTTCAATCTCCTTCCTTGTCAATCTCCTTCCTTTCCCTTCAATCTCCTTCCTTCTCCATCTCCTTCCTTTCCCCTTCAATCTTCCTTCCTTCCTTCCATCTCCATCTCCAGCCCTTCCTTTTCAATCACTCTCTCCTTCCTTCCTTCCTTCCTTCCTCCTTCAATCTCCTTCCTTCTCCATCTCCTTCCTTTCCCCTTCAATCTCTCTTTCTTTCCTTCCTTCCTTTCTTCCCTTCCCCTTCAATCTCCTTCCTTCTCCATCTCCTTCCTTTCCCCTTCAATCTTCCTTCCTTCCTTCAATCTCCATCCCTTCCCCATTAATCTTTCTCCTTCCTTCCTTCCTTCCTTCCCCTTCAATCTCCTTCCTTCTCCATCTCCTTCGTTTCCCCTTCAATCTTCCTTCCTTCATTTCCCCTTCAATCTTCCTTCCTTCCTTCCATCTCCATCTCCATCCCTTTAAATCTCTCCCTTCCTTCCTTCCTTTCCACTTCAATCTCCTTCCTTCTCCATTTCCTTCCTTTCCGCTTCAATCTCTCCTTCCTTCCTCCTTCAATCTCCTTCCTTGTCCATCTCCTTCCTTTCCCCTTCAATCTTCCTTCCTTTCTTCCTACTTTCCTTCCTTTCCCTTTCAATCTCCTTCATTCTCCATCTCCTTCCTTCCCCCTTCAATCTTCCTTCCTTCCTTCCTTCCATCTCCATCCCTTCCCCTTCAATCTCTCTAATTCCTTCCTTCCCCTTCAATCTCCTTTCTTCTCCATCTCCTTCCTTCCCCCTTCAATATTCCTTCCTTCCTTCCATCTCCATCCCTTCCCCTTCAATCTCTGTAATTCCTTCCTTCCCCTTCAATCTTCCTTCCTTCCATCTCCATCCCTTCCCATTCAATCTCTCTCTCCTTCCTTCTTTCCTTCCTTTCCCTTTCAATCTCCTTCATTCTCCATTTCCTTCCTTTCCCCTTCAATCTCCTTTCCTTCCTTTCTTCCATCTCCATCTCCATCCCTTCCCCTTCAATCTTTCCCCTTCCTTCCTTCCTTCCTTCCTTCCCCATCAATCTCCTTCCTTCTCCACCTCCTTCCTTTCCCCTTCAATCTCCTTCTTTCTCTATCTCCTTCCTTTCCCCTTCAATCTTCCTAACTTCCTTCCATCTCCATCCCTTCCCCTTCAATCTTTCTCCTTCCTTCCTTCCTTCCCCTTCAATCTCCTTCCATCTCCATCTCCTTCGTTCCTCTTCAATCTTCCTTCCTTCCTTTCCCCTTCAATCTCCTTCCTTCTCCATCTCCTTCCTTTCCCCTTCAATCTTCCTTCCTTCCTTCCTTCCTTCCTTCCTTCCTTCCTTCCTTCCTTCCTTCCTTCCTTCCCGTTCAATCTCCTTCCTTGTCCATCTCCTTCAATTCCCCTTCAATCTCTTTCCTTCTCCATCTCCTTCCTTTCCCCTTCAATCTTCCTTCCTTTCTTCCATCTCCATCCCTTCCCTTTCAATCTCTCTCCTTCCTTCCTTCCTTCCCCTTCAATCTCCTTCCTTCTCCATCTCCTTCCTTTCCCCTTCAATATTCCTTCCTTCCTTCCATCTCTATCTCCATTCCTTCCCCTTCAATCTCTCCTTCCTTCCTTCCTTCCTTCCTTCCCTCCTTCCTCCTTCAATCTCCTTCCTTGTCCATCTCCTTCCTTTCCCCTTCAATCTTCCTTCCTTCCATCTCCATCCCCATCCCTTCCCCTTCAATCTTTCTCCTTCCTTCCGTCCTTCGTTCCCCTTCAATCTCCTTCCTTGTCCATCTCCTTCCTTTCCCCTTCAATATTCCTTCCTTCCTTCTCCATCTCCATCCCTTCCCCTTCAATCTCTCTCCTTCCTTCCTTCCTTCCTTCCTTCCTTCCTTCCTTCCTTCCTTCCTTCCTTCCTTCCTTCCCCATTCAATTTCCTTCCTTCTCCATCTCCATCCCTTCCCCTTCAATTTCTTTCTCCTTCCTTCCTTCCTTCTTTCCTTCCTTCCTTCCTTTCCCCTTCAATCTCCTTCCGTCTCCTTCTCCATCCATTCCCCTTCAATTTCTTTCTCATTCCTTCATTCCTTCCTTCCTTCCATCCTTCCTTTACCCTTCAATCTTCCATCCTTCCTTCCTTCCCCTTCAATCTCCTTCCTTGTCCATCTACTTTATTTCCCCTTCAATCTTCCTTCCTTCCATCCATCTCCATCTCCATCCCTTCCTTTTCAATCTCTCCTTCCTTCCTTCCTTCCTTCTTTCCTTCCTTCCTTCCTTCCTTCCTTCCTTCCTTCCTTCCTTCCCCGACAATCTCCTTCCTTGTCCATCTCCTTCCTTTCCCCTTTAATCTCCTTCCTTCTCCATCTCCTTCTTTTCCCCTTCAATCTCCTTCCTTCTCTATCTCCTTCCTTTCCCCTTCAATCTTCCTTCCTTCCTTCCTTCCCCTTCAATCTCCTTCCTTGTCCATCTCCTTCAATTCCCCTTCAATCTCCTTCCTTCTCCATCTCCTTCCTTTCCCCTTCAATCTTCCTTCCTTTCTTCCATCTCCATCCCTTCCCTTTCAATCTCTCTCCTTCCTTCCTTCCCCTTCAATCTCCTTCCTTCTCCATCTCCTTCCTTTCCCCTTCAATATTCCTTCCTTCCTTCCATCTCCATCTCCATCTCTTCCCCTTCAATCTTTCGCCTTCCTTCCTTCCTTCCTTCCCCTTCAAGTTCCTTCCTTCTCCATCTCCTTCCTTTCCCCTTCAATCTTCTTTCCTTCCTTCCTTCCATCCTTCCTTTACCCTTCAATCTTCCATCCTTCCTTCCTTCCCCTTCAATCTCCTTCTCCACCTCCTTCCTTTCCCCTTCAATCTCCTTCTTTCTCCACCTCCTTCCTTTCCCCTTCAATCTTCCTTCCTTCCATCTCCATCTCCATCTCCATCCCTTCCCCTTCAATCTCTCTCTCTCCTTCCTTCTTTCCTTCCTTCCCCTTCAATCTCCTTCCTTCTCCACCTCCTTCCTTTCCCCTTCAATCTCTCTCTCTTTCCTTCCTTCCTTTCTTCCCTTCCCCTTCAATCTCCTTCCTTCTCCATCTCCTTCCTTTCCCCTTCAATCTTCATTCCTTCCTTCGATCTCCATCCCTTCCCCATTAATCTTTCTCCTTCCTTCCTTCCTTCCTTCCTTCCTTCCTTCCTTCCTTCCTTCCTTCCTTCCATTCTTCTTTCCCCTTCAATCTCCTTCCTTGTCCATCTCCTTCCTTTCCCTTCAATCTCCTTCCTTCTCCATCTCCTTCCTTTCCCCTTCAATCTTCCTTCCTTCCTTCCATCTCCATCTCCAGCCCTTCCTTTTCAATCACTCTCTCCTTCCTTCCTTCCTTCCTTCCTCCTTCAATCTCCTTCCTTCTCCATCTCCTTCCTTTCCCCTTCAATCTCTCTTTCTTTCCTTCCTTCCTTTCTTCCCTTCCCCTTCAATCTCCTTCCTTCTCCATCTCCTTCCTTTCCCCTTCAATCTTCCTTCCTTCCTTCCTTTCCCCTTCAATTTCCTTCCTTCTCCATCTCCATCCCTTCCCCTTCAATTTCTTTCTCCTTCCTTCCTTCCTTCTTTCCTTCCTTCCTTCCTTTCCCCTTCAATCTCCTTCCTTCTCCTTCTCCATCCATTCCCCTTCAATTTCTTTCTCCTTCCTTCATTCCTTCCTTCCTTCCATCCTTCCTTTACCCTTCAATCTTCCATCCTTCCTTCCTTCCCCTTCAATCTCCTTCCTTGTCCATCTACTTTATTTCCCCTTCAATCTTCCTTCCTTCCATCCATCTCCATCTCAATCCCTTCCTTTTCAATCTCTCCTTCCTTCTTTCCTTCCTTCCCCTTCAATCTCCTTCCTTCTCCACCTCGTTCCTTTCCCCTTCAATCTCTCTCTCTTTCCTTCCTTCCTTTCTTCCCTTCCCCTTCAATCTCCTTCCTTCTCCATCTCCTTCCTTTCCCCTTCAATCTTCCTTCCTTCCTTCGATCTCCATCCCTTCCCCATTAATCTTTCTCCTTCCTTCCTTCCTTCCTTCCTTCCATTCTTCCTTTCCCCTTCAATCTTCCTTCCATCCATCTCCATCACTTCCCCTTAATCTCTCTCTCCTTCCTTCCTTCCTTCCCCTTCAATCTCCTTCCTTGTCCATCTCCTTCCTTTCCCTTCAATCTCCTTCCTTCTCCATCTCCTTCCTTTCCCCTTCAATCTTCCTTCCTTCCTTCCATCTCCATCTCCAGCCCTTCCTTTTCAATCACTCTCTCCTTCCTTCCTTCCTTCCCCTTCAATCTCCTTCCTTCTCCACCTCCTTCCTTTCCCCTTCAATCTCTCTCTCTTTCCTTCCTTCCTTTCTTCCCTTCCCCTTCAATCTCCTTCCTTCTCCATCTCCTTCCTTTCCCCTTCAATATTCATTCCTTCCTTCGATCTCCATCCCTTCCCCATTAATCTTTCTCCTTCCTTCCTTCCTTCCTTCCTTCCTTCCTTCCTTCCTTCCTTCCATTCTTCCTTCCCCTTCAATCTCCTTCCTTGTCCATCTCCTTCCTTTCCCTTCAATCTCCTTCCTTCTCCATCTCCTTCCTTTCCCCTTCAATCTTCCTTCCTTCCTTCCATCTCCATCTCCAGCCCTTCCTTTTCAATCACTCTCTCCTTCCTTCCTTCCTTCCTTCCTCCTTCAATCTCCTTCCTTCTCCATCTCCTTCCTTTCCCCTTCAATCTCTCTTTCTTTCCTTCCTTCCTTTCTTCCCTTCCCCTTCAATCTCCTTCCTTCTCCATCTCCTTCCTTTCCCCTTCAATCTTCCTTCCTTCCTTCCTTTCCCCTTCAATTTCCTTCCTTCTCCATCTCCATCCCTTCCCCTTCAATTTCTTTCTCCTTCCTTCATTCCTTCCTTCCTTCCATCCTTCCTTTACCCTTCAATCTTCCATCCTTCCTTCCTTCCCCTTCAATCTCCTTCCTTGTCCATCTACTTTATTTCCCCTTCAATCTTCCTTCCTTCCATCCATCTCCATCTCCATCCCTTCCTTTTCAATCTCTCCTTCCTTCCTTCCTTCCTTCCTTCCTTCCTTCCTTCCTTCCTTCCCCGTCAATCTCCTTCCTTGTCCATCTCCTTCCTTTCCCCTTTAATCTCCTTCCTTCTCCATCTCCTTCTTTTCCCCTTCAATCTCCTTCCTTCTCTATCTCCTTCCTTTCCCCTTCAATCTTCCTTCCTTCCTTCCTTCCCCTTCAATCTCCTTCCTTGTCCATCTCCTTCAATTCCCCTTCAATCTCCTTCCTTCTCCATCTTCTTCCTTTCCCCTTCAATCTTCCTTCCTTTCTTCCATCTCCATCCCTTCCCTTTCAATCTCTCTCCTTCCTTCCTTCCTTCCCTCCCCTTCAATCTCCTTCCTTCTCCATCTTGTTCCTTTCCCCTTCAATCTCCTTCCTTCTCCATCTCCTTCCTTTCCCCTTCAATCTTCCTTCCTTCCATCTCCATTTCCATCCCTTCCCCTTCAATCTCTCCTTCCTTCCTTCCTTCCTTCCCCTTCAAGTTCCTTCCTTCTCCATCTCCTTCGTTTCCCTTCAATCTTCCTTCCTTCCTTCCTTTCCCTTTCAATCTCCTTCCTTCTCCATCTCCTTCCTTTCCCCTTCAATCTCCTTCCTTCTCCTTCTCCATCCATTCCCCTTCAATTTCTTGATCCTTCCTTCCTTCCTTCCATCCTTCCTTTACCCTTCAATCTTCCATCCTTCCTTCCTTCCCCTTCAATCTCCTTCCTTGTCCATCTACTTCATTTCCCCTTCAAACTTCCTTCCTTCCATCCATCTCCATCTCCATCCCTTCCTTTTCAATCTCTCCTTCCTTCCTTCCTTCCTTCCTTCCTTCCTTCCTTCCTTCCTTCCTTCCCCGTCAATCTCCTTCCTTGTCCATCTCCTTCCTTTCCCCTTTAATCTCCTTCCTTCTCCATCTCCTTCTTTTCCCATTCAATCTCCTTCCTTCTCTATCTCCTTCCTTTCCCCTTCAATCTTCCTTCCTTCCTTCCTTCGTTCCTTCCTTCCTTCCTTCCTTCCTTCCCTTCAATCTCCTTCCTTGTCCATCTCCTTCAATTCCCCTTCAATCTCCTTCCTTCTCCATCTCCTTCCTTTCCCCTTCAATCTTCCTTCCTTTCTTCCATCTCCATCCCTTCCCTTTCAATCTCTCTCCTTCCTTCCTTCCCCTTCAATCTCCTTCCTTCTCCATCTCCTTCCTTTCCCCTTCAATATTCCTTCCTTCCTTCCATCTCCATCTCCATCCCTTCTCCTTCAATCTTTCTCCTTCCTTCCTTCCTTCCTTCCTTCCTTCCTTCCCCTTCAAGTTCCTTCCTTCTCCATCTCCTTCGTTTCCCCTTCAATCTTCCTTCCTTCCTTCCTTTCCCTTTCAATCTCCTTCATTCTCCATCTCCTTCCTTTCCCCTTCAATCTTCTTTCCTTCCTTCCTTCCATCTCCATCCCTTCCCCTTCAATTTTTCTCCTTCCTTCCTTCCTTCCCCTTCCTTCTCCACCTCCTTCCTTTCCCCTTCAATCTCTCTCTCTCCTTCCTTCTTTCCTTCCTTCCCCTTCAATCTCCTTCCTTCTCCACCTCCTTCCTTTCCCCTTCAATCTCTCTCTCTTTCCTTCCTTCCTTTCTTCCCTTCCCCTTCAATCTCCTTCCTTCTCCATCTCCTTCCTTTCCCCTTCAATCTTCATTCCTTCCTTCCTTTCCCCTTCAATTTCCTTCCTTCTCCATCTCCATCCCTTCCCCTTCAATTTCTTTCTCCTTCCTTCCTTCCTTCCTTTCCCCTTCAATCTCCTTCCGTCTCCTTCTCCATCCATTCCCCTTCAATTTCTTTCTCCTTCCTTCATTCCTTCCTTCCTTCCATCCTTCCTTTACCCTTCAATCTTCCATCCTTCCTTCCTTCCCCTTCAATCTCCTTCCTTGTCCATCTACTTTATTTCCCCTTCAATCTTCCTTCCTTCCATCCATCTCCATCTCCATCCCTTCCTTTTCAATCTCTCCTTCCTTCCTTCCTTCTTTCCTTCCTTCCTTCCTTCCTTCCTTCCTTCCTTCCTTCCTTCCTTCCCCGTCAATCTCCTTCCTTGTCCATCTCCTTCCTTTCCCCTTTAATCTCCTTCCTTCTCCATCTCCTTCTTTTCCCCTTCAATCTCCTTCCTTCTCTATCTCCTTCCTTTCCCCTTCAATCTTCCTTCCTTCCGTCCTTCCATCTCCATCTCCATCCCTTCCCCTGCAATCTTTCTCCTTCCTTCCTTCCTTCCCCTTCAATCTCCTTCTCCACCTCCTTCCTTTCCCTTCAATCTCCTTCTTTCTCCACCTCCTTCCTTTCCCCTTCAATCTTCCTTCCTTCCATCTCCATCTCCATCTCCATCCCTTCCCCTTCAATCTCTCTCTCTCCTTCCTTCTTCCTTCCTTCCCCTTCAATCTCCTTCCTTCTCCACCTCCTTCCTTTCCCCTTCAACCTCTCTCTCTTTCCTTCCTTCCTTTCTTCTCTTCCCCTTCAATCTCCTTCCTTCTCCATCTCCTTCCTTTCCCCTTCAATCTTCATTCCTTCCTTCGATCTCCATCCCTTCCCCATTAATCTTTCTCCTTCCTTCCTTCCTTCCTTCCTTCCTTCCTTCCTTCCTTCCTTCCTTCCTTCCATTCTTCCTTCCCCTTCAATCTCCTTCCTTGTCAATCTCCTTCCTTTCCCTTCAATCTCCTTCCTTCTCCATCTCCTTCCTTTCCCCTTCAATCTTCCTTCCTTCCTTCCATCTCCATCTCCAGCCCTTCCTTTTCAATCACTCTCTCCTTCCTTCCTTCCTTCCTTCCTCCTTCAATCTCCTTCCTTCTCCATCTCCTTCCTTTCCCCTTCAATCTCTCTTTCTTTCCTTCCTTCCTTTCTTCCCTTCCCCTTCAATCTCCTTCCTTCTCCATCTCCTTCCTTTCCCCTTCAATCTTCCTTCCTTCCTTCCTTTCCCCTTCAATTTCCTTCCTTCTCCATCTCCATCCCTTCCCCTTCAATTTCTTTCTCCTTCCTTCCTTCCTTCTTTCCTTCCTTCCTTCCTTTCCCCTTCAATCTCCTTCCTTCTCCTTCTCCATCCATTCCCCTTCAATTTCTTTCTCCTTCCTTCATTCCTTCCTTCCTTCCATCCTTCCTTTACCCTTCAATCTTCCATCCTTCCTTCCTTCCCCTTCAATCTCCTTCCTTGTCCATCTACTTTATTTCCCCTTCAATCTTCCTTCCTTCCATCCATCTCCATCTCAATCCCTTCCTTTTCAATCTCTCCTTCCTTCCTTCCTTCCTTCCTTCCTTCCTTCCTTCCTTCCTTCCTTCCTTCCTTCCTTCCCCGTCAATCTCCTTCCTTGTCCATCTCCTTCCTTTCCCCTTTAATCTCCTTCCTTCTCCATCTCCTTCTTTTCCCCTTCAATCTCCTTCCTTCTCTATCTCCTTCCTTTCCCCTTCAATCTTCCTTCCTTCATTCCTTCCACTTCAATCTCCTTCCTTGTCCATCTCCTTCAATTCCCCTTCAATCTCCTTCCTTCTCCATCTCCTTCCTTTCCCCTTCAATCTTCCTTCCTTTCTTCCATCTCCATCCCTTCCCTTTCAATCTCTCTCCTTCCTTCCTTCCTTCCCTCCCCTTCAATCTCCTTCCTTCTCCATCTTGTTCCTTTCCCCTTCAATCTTCCTTCCTTCATTCCTTCCACTTCAATCTCCTTCCTTGTCCATCTCCTTCAATTCCCCTTCAATCTCCTTCCTTCTCCATCTCCTTCCTTTCCCCTTCAATCTTCCTTCCTTTCTTCCATCTCCATCCCTTCCCTTTCAATCTCTCTCCTTCCTTCCTTCCTTCCCTCCCCTTCAATCTCCTTCCTTCTCCATCTTGTTCCTTTCCCCTTCAATCTCCTTCCTTCTCCATCTCCTTCCTTTCCCCTTCAATCTTCCTTCCTTCCATCTCCATTTCCATCCCTTCCCCTTCAATCTCTCCTTCCTTCCTTCCTTCCTTCCCCTTCAAGTTCCTTACTTCTCCATCTCCTTCGTTTCCCCTTCAATCTTCCTTCCTTCCTTTCCCTTTCAATCTCCTTCCTTCTCCATCTCCTTCCTTTCCCCTTCAATCTTCTTTCCTTCCTTCCTTCCATCTCCATCTCCATCCCTTCCCCTTCAATCTTTCTCCTTCCTTCCTTCCTTCCCCTTCAATCTCCTTCCTTCTCCATCTCCTTCGTTCCCCCTTCAATCTTCCTTCCTTCCTTCCTTCCATCTCCATCCCTTCCCCTTCAATCTGTCTCCTTCCTTCCGTCCTTCGTTCCCCTTCAATCTCCTTCCTTCTCCATCTCCTTCGTTCCCCTTCAATCTTCCTTCCTTCCTTCCTTTCCCCTTCAATTTCCTTCCTTCTCCATCTCCATCACTTCCCCTTCAATTCTTCCTCCTTCCTTCCTTCCTTCTTTCCTTCCTTCCTTCCTTTCCCCTTCAATCTCCTTCCTTCTCCTTCTCCATCCATTCCCCTTCAATTTCTTGATCCTTCCTTCCTTCCTTCCATCCTTCCTTTACCCTTCAATCTTCCATCCTTCCTTCCTTCCCCTTCAATCTCCTTCCTTGTCCATCTACTTCATTTCCCCTTCAATCTTCCTTCCTTCCATCCATCTCCATCCCTTCCTTTTCAATCTCTCCTTCCTTCCTTCCTTCCTTCCTTCCCCGTCAATCTCCTTCCTTGTCCATCTCCTTCCTTTCTCCTTTAATCTACTTCCTTCTCCATCTCCTTCTTTTCCCATTCAATCTCCTTCCTTCTCTATCTCCTTCCTTTCCCCTTCAATCTTCCTTCCTTCCTTCCTTCCTTCCTTCCTTCCTTCCTTCCTTCCTTCCTTCCTTCCTTCCCCTTCAATCTCCTTCCTTGTCCATCTCCTTCAATTCCCCTTCAATCTACTTCCTTCTCCATCTCCTTCCTTTCCCCTTCAATCTTCCTTCCTTTCTTCCATCTCCATCCCTTCCCTTTCAATCTCTCTCCTTCCTTCCTTCCCCTTCAATCTCCTTCCTTCTCCATCTCCTTTCTTTCCCCTTCAATATTCCTTCCTTCCTTCCATCTCCATCTCCATCCCTTCTCCTTCAATCTTTCTCCTTCCTTCCTTCCTTCCTTCCTTCCTTCCTTCCTTCCTTCCCCTTCAAGTTCCTTCCTTCTCCATCTCCTTCGTTTCCCCTTCAATCTTCCTTCCTTCCTTCCTTTCCCTTTCAATCTCCTTCATTCTCCATCTCCTTCCTTTCCCCTTCAATCTTCTTTCCTTCCTTCCTTCCATCTCCATCCCTTCCCCTTCAATTTTTCTCCTTCCTTCCTTCCTTCCCCTTCCTTCTCCACCTCCTTCCTTTCCCCTTCAATCTCTCTCTCTTTCTCCTTCCTTCCTTCCTTCCCCCTTCAATCTCCTTCCTTCTCCATCTCCTTCCTTTCCCCTTCAACCTTCCTTCCTTCCTTCCATCTCCATCCCTTCTCCTTCAATCTCTCTAAGTCCTTCCTTCCCCTTCAATCTCCTTCTCCACCTCCTTCCTTTCCCCTTCAATCTCCTTCTTTCTCCACCTCCTTCCTTTCCCCTTCAATCTTCCTTCCTTCCATCTCCATCTCCATCTCCATCCCTTCCCCTTCAATCTCTCTCTCTCCTTCCTTCTTTCCTTCCTTCCCCTTCAATCTCCTTCCTTCTCCACCTCCTTCCTTTCCCCTTCAATCTCTCTCTCTTTCCTTCCTTCCTTTCTTCCCTTCCCCTTCAATCTCCTTCCTTCTCCATCTCCTTCCTTTCCCCTTCAATATTCCTTCCTTCCTTCCTTTCCCCTTCAATTTCCTTCCTTCTCCATCTCCATCCCTTCCCCTTCAATTTCTTTCTCCTTCCTTCCTTCCTTCTTTCCTTCCTTCCTTCCTTTCCCCTTCAATCTCCTTCCGTCTCCTTCTCCATCCATTCCCCTTCAATTTCTTTCTCCTTCCTTCATTCCTTCCTTCCTTCCATCCTTCCTTTACCCTTCAATCTTCCATCCTTCCTTCCTTCCCCTTCAATCTCCTTCCTTGTCCATCTACTTTATTTCCCCTTCAATCTTCCTTCCTTCCATCCACCTCCATCTCCATCCCTTCCTTTTAAATCTCTCCTTCCTTCCTTCCTTCCTTCTTTCCTTCCTTCCTTCCTTCCTTCCTTCCTTCCTTCCCCGTCAATCTCCTTCCTTGTCCATCTCCTTCCTTTCCCCTTTAATTTCCTTCCTTCTCCATCTCCTTCTTTTCCCCTTCAATCTCCTTCCTTCTCTATCTCCTTCCTTTCCCCTTCAATCTTCCTTCCTTCCTTCCTTCCCCTTCAATCTCCTTCCTTGTCCATCTCCTTCAATTCCCCTTCAATCTCCTTCCTTCTCCATCTCCTTCCTTTCCCCTTCAATATTCCTTCCTTCCTTCCATCTCCATCTCCATCTCTTCCCCTTCAATCTTTCTCCTTCCTTCCTTCCTTCCTTCCCCTTCAAGTTCCTTCCTTCTCCATCTCCTTCGTTTCCCCTTCAACCTTCCTTCCTTCCTTCCTTTCCCTTTCAATCTCCTTCCTTCTCCATCTCCTTCCTTTCCCCTTCAATCTTCTTTCCTTCCTTCCTTCCATCCTTCCTTTACCCTTCAATCTTCCATCCTTCCTTCCTTCCCCTTCAATCTCCTTCCTTGTCCATCTACTTCATTTCCCCTTCAATCTTCCTTCCTTCCATCCATCTCCATCTCCATCCCTTCCTTTTCAATCTCTCCTTCCTTCCTTCCTTCCTTCCTTCCTTCCTTCCTTCCTTCCTTCCTTCCTTCCTTCCCCGTCAATCTCCTTCCTTGTCCATCTCCTTCCTTTCCCCTTTAATCTCCTTCCTTCTCCATCTCCTTCTTTTCCCCTTCAATCTCCTTCCTTCTCTATCTCCTTCCTTTCCCCTTCAATCTTCCTTCCTTCCTTCCTTCCTTCCTTCCTTCCTTCCTTCCTTCCTTCCCCTTCAATCTCCTTCCTTGTCCATCTCCTTCAATTCCCCTTCAATCTCCTTCCTTCTCCATCTCCTTCCTTTCCCCTTCAATATTCCTTCCTTCCTTCCATCTCCATCTCCATCCCTTCTCCTTCAATCTTTCTCCTTCCTTCCTTCCTTCCTTCCTTCCCCTTCAAGTTCCTTCCTTGTCCATCTCCTTCGTTTCCCCTTCAATCTTCCTTCCTTCCTTCCTTTCCCTTTCAATCTCCTTCATTCTCCATCTCCTTCCTTTCCCCTTCAATCTTCTTTCCTTCCTTCCTTCCATCTCCATCCCTTCCCCTTCAATTTTTCTCCTTCCTTCCTTCCTTCCCCTTCCTTCTCCATCTCCTTCCTTTCCCCTTCAATCTCCTTCCATCTCCATCTCTATCCCTTCCCCTTCAATCTCTCTAATTCCTTCCTTCCCCTTCAATCTCCTTCTCCACCTCCTTCCTTTCCCCTTCAATCTCCTTCTTTCTCCACCTCCTTCCTTTCCCCTTCAATCTTCCTTCCTTCCATCTCCATCTCCATCCCTTCCCCTTCAATCTCTCTCTCTCCTTCCTTCTTTCCTTCCTTCCCCTTCAATCTCCTTCCTTCTCCACCTCCTTCCTTTCCCCTTCAATCTCTCTCTCTTTCCTTCCTTCCTTTCTTCCCTTCCCCTTCAATCTCCTTCCTTCTCCATCTCCTTCCTTTCCCCTTCAATCTTCCTTCCTTCCTTCGATCTCCATCCCTTCCCCATTAAATTTCTCCTTCCTTCCTTCCTTCCGTCCTTCCTTCCTTCCATTCTTCCTTTCCCCTTCAATCTTCCTTCCATCCATCTCCATCACTTCAATCTCTCTCTCCTTCCTTCCTTCCTTCCCCTTCAATCTCCTTCCTTGTCCATCTCCTTCCTTTCCCTTCAATCTCCTTCCTTCTCCATCTCCTTCCTTTCCCCTTCAATCTCTCTGTCTTTCCTTCCTTCCTTCCTTCCCTTCCCCTTCAATCTCCTTCCTTCTCCATCTCCTTCCTTTCCCCTTCAATCTTCCTTCCTTCCTTCAATCTCCATCCCTTCCCCATTAATCTTTCTCCTTCCTTCCTTCCTTCCTTCCTTCCTTCCTTCCTTCCTTCCTTCCTTCCTTCCTTCCTTCCTTCCTTCCCCTTCAATCTCCTTCCTTCTCCATCTCCTTCGTTTCCCCTTCAATCTTCCTTCCTTCATTTCCCCTTCAATCTTCCTTCCTTCCTTCCATCTCCATCTCCATCCCTTTAAATCTCTCCCTTCCTTCCTTCCTTTCCACTTCAATCTCCTTCATTCTCCATCTCCTTCCTTCCCCCTTCAATCTTCCTTCCTTCCTTCCTTACATCTCCATCCCTTCCCCTTCAATCTCTCTAATTCCTTCCTTCCCCTTCAATCTCCTTTCTTCTCCATCTCCTTCCTTCCCCCTTCAATATTCCTTCCTTCCTTCCATCTCCATCGCTTCCCCTTCAATCTCTGTAATTCCTTCCTTCCCCTTCAATCTTCCTTCCTTCCATCTCCATCCCTTCCCATTCAATCTCTCTCTCCTTCCTTCTTTCCTTCCTTTCCCTTTCAATCTCCTTCATTCTCCATTTCCTTCCTTTCCCCTTCAATCTCCTTTCCTTCCTTTCTTCCATCTCCATCTCCATCCCTTCCCCTTCAATCTTTCCCCTTCCTTCCTTCCTTCCTTCCTTCCTTCCTTCCTTCCTTCCTTCCCCATCAATCTCCTTCCTTCTCCACCTCCTTCCTTTCCCCTTCAATCTCCTTCCTTCTCCTTCTCCATCCATTCCCCTTCAATTTCTTTCTCCTTCCTTCATTCCTTCCTTCCTTCCATCCTTCCTTTACCCTTCAATCTTCCATCCTTCCTTCCTTCCCCTTCAATCTCCTTCCTTGTCCATCTACTTTATTTCCCCTTCAATCTTCCTTCCTTCCATCCATCTCCATCTCAATCCTTCCTTTTCAATCTCTCCTTCCTTCCTTCCTTCCTTCCTTCCTTCCTTCCTTCCTTCCTTCCTTCCTTCCTTCCTTTCCCGTCAATCTCCTTCCTTGTCCATCTCCTTCCTTTCCCCTTTAATCTCCTTCCTTCTCCATCTCCTTCTTTTCCCCTTCAATCTCCTTCCTTCTCTATCTCCTTCCTTTCCCCTTCAATCTTCCTTCCTTCCTTCCTTCCCCTTCAATCTCCTTCCTTGTCCATCTCCTTCAATTCCCCTTCAATCTCCTTCCTTCTCCATCTCCTTCCTTTCCCCTTCAATCTTCCTTCCTTTCTTCCATCTCCATCCCTTCCCTTTCAATCTCTCTCCTTCCTTCCTTCCTTCCCTCCCCTTCAATCTCCTTCCTTCTCCATCTTGTTCCTTTCCCCTTCAATCTCCTTCCTTCTCCATCTCCTTCCTTTCCCCTTCAATCTTCCTTCCTTCCATCTCCATTTCCATCCCTTCCCCTTCAATCTCTCCTTCCTTCCTTCCTTCCTTCCCCTTCAAGTTCCTTCCTTCTCCATCTCCTTCGTTTCCCCTTCAATCTTCTTCCTTCCTTCCTTTCCCTTTCAATCTCCTTCCTTCTCCATCTCCTTCCTTTCCCCTTCAATCTTCTTTCCTTCCTTCCTTCCATCTCCATCTCCATCCCTTCCCCTTCAATCTTTCTCCTTCCTTCCTTCCTTCCCCTTCAATCTCCTTCCTTCTCCATCTCCTTCGTTCCCCCTTCAATCTTCCTTCCTTCCTTCCTTCCTTTCCCCTTCAATCTCCTTCCTTCACCATCTCTTTCCTTTCCTCTTCAATCTTCTTTCCTTCCTTCCTTCCATCTCCATCCCTTCCCCTTCAATCTGTCTCCTTCCTTCCGTCCTTCGTTCCCCTTCAATCTCCTTCCTTCTCCATCTCCTTCGTTCCCCCTTCAATCTTCCTTCCTTCCTTCCTTTCCCCTTCAATTTCCTTCCTTCTCCATCTCCATCACTTCCCCTTCAATCTCCTCCTTCCTTCCTTCCTTCTTTCCTTCCTTCCTTCCTTTCCCCTTCAATCTCCTTCCTTCTCCTTCTCCATCCATTCCCCTTCAATTTCTTGATCCTTCCTTCCTTCCTTCCATCCTTCCTTTACCCTTCAATCTTCCATCCTTCCTTCCTTCCCCTTCAATCTCCTTCCTTGTCCATCTACTTCATTTCCCCTTCAATCTTCCTTCCTTCCATCCATCTCCATCTCCATCCCTTCCTTTTCAATCTCTCCTTCCTTCCTTCCTTCCTTCCTTCCTTCTTCCCCGTCAATCTCCTTCCTTGTCCATCTCCTTCCTTTCCCCTTTAATCTCCTTCCTTCTCCATCTCCTTCTTTCCCATTCAATCTCCTTCCTTCTCTATCTGCTTCCTTTCCCCTTCAATCTTCCTTCCTTCCTTCCTTCCTTCCTTCCTTCCTTCCTTCCTTCCTTCCCCTTCAATCTCCTTCCTTGTCCATCTCCTTCAATTCCCCTTCAATCTCCTTCCTTCTCCATCTCCTTCCTTTCCCCTTCAATCTTCCTTCCTTTCTTCCATCTCCATCCCTTCCCTTTCAATCTCTCTCCTTCCTTCCTTCCCCTTCAATCTCCTTCCTTCTCCATCTCCTTCCTTTCCCCTTCAATATTCCTTCCTTCCTTCCATCTCCATCTCCATCCCTTCTCCTTCAATCTTCTCCTTCCTTCCTTCCTTCCTTCCTTCCCCTTCAAGTTCCTTCCTTCTCCATCTCCTTCGTTTCCCCTTCAATCTTCCTTCCTTCCTTCCTTCCATCTCCATTCCTTCCCCTTCAATTTTTCTCCTTCCTTCCTTCCTTCCCCTTCCTTCTCCACCTCCTTCCTTTCCCCTTCAATCTCTCTCTCTTTCTCCTTCCTTCCTTCCTTCCCCCTTCAATCTCCTTCTCTCCATCTCCTTCCTTTCCCCTTCAACCTTCCTTCCTTCCAATCCATCTCCATCCCTTCTCCTTCAATCTCTCTAAGTCCCTTCCTTCCCCTTCAATCTCCTTCTCCACCTCCTTCCTTTCCCCTTCAATCTCCTTCTTTCTCCACCTCCTTCCTTTCCCCTTCAATCTTCCTTCCTTCCATCTCCATCTCCATCCCTTCCCCTTCAATCTCTCTCTCTCCTTCCTTCTTTCCTTCCTTCCCCTTCAATCTCCTTCCTTCTCCACCTCCTTCCTTTCCCCTTCAATCTCTCTCTCCTTTCCTTCCTTCCTTCTTCCCTTCCCCTTCAATCTCCTTCCTTCTCCATCTCCTTCCTTTCCCCTTCAATCTTCATTCCTTCCTTCGATCTCCATCCCTTCCCCATTAATCTTTCTCCTTCCTTCCTTCCTTCCTTCCTTCCTTCCTTCCTTCCTTCCTTCCTTCCTTCCTTCCATTCTCCTTCCCCTTCAATCTCCTTCCTTGTCCATCTCCTTCCTTTCCCTTCAATCTCCTTCCTTCTCCATCTCCTTCCTTTCCCCTTCAATCTTCCTTCCTTCCTTCCATCTCCATCTCCAGCCCTTCCTTTTCAATCACTCTCTCCTTCCTTCCTTCCTTCCAACCTCCTTCAACTCCTTCCTTCTCCATCTCCTTCCTTTCCCCTTCAATCTCTCTTTCTTTCCTTCCTTCCTTTCTTCCCTTCCCCTTCAATCTCCTTCCTTCTCCATCTCCTTCCTTTCCCTTCAATCTTCCTTCCTTCCTTCCTTTCCCCTTCAATTTCCTTCCTTCTCCATCTCCATCCCTTCCCCTTCAATTCTTTCTCCTTCCTTCTTTCCTTCCTTCCTTCCTTTCCCCTTCAACCTTCTCCTTCTCCATCCATTCCCCTTCAATTTCTTTCTCCTTCCTTCATTCCTTCCTTCCTTCCATCCTTCCTTTACCCTTCAATCTTCCATCCTTCCTTCCTTCCCCTTCAATCTCCTTCCTTGTCCATCTACTTTATTTCCCCTTCAATCTTCCTTCCTTCCATCCATCTCCATCTCAATCCCTTCCTTTTCAATCTCTCCTTCCTTCCTTCCTTCCTTCCTTCCTTTCCCGTCAATCTCCTTTCTTGTCCATCTCCTTCCTTTCCCCTTTAATCTCCTTCCTTCTCCATCTCCTTCTTTTCCCCTTCAATCTCCTTCCTTCTCTATCTCCTTCCTTTCCCCTTCAATCTTCCTTCCTTCCTTCCTTCCCCTTCAATCTCCTTCCTTGTCCATCTCCTTCAATTCCCCTTCAATCTCCTTCCTTCTCCATCTCCTTCCTTTCCCCTTCAATCTTCCTTCCTTTCTTCCATCTCCATCCCTTCCCTTTCAATCTCTCTCCTTCCTTCCTTCCTTCCCTCCCCTTCAATCTCCTTCCTTCTCCATCTTGTTCCTTTCCCCTTCAATCTCCTTCCTTCTCCATCTCCTTCCTTTCCCCTTCAATCTTCCTTCCTTCCATCTCCATTTCCATCCCTTCCCCTTCAATCTCTCCTTCCTTCCTTCCTTCCTTCCCCTTCAAGTTCCTTCCTTCTCCATCTCCTTCGTTTCCCCTTCAATCTTCCTTCCTTCCTTCCTTTCCCTTTCAATCTCCTTCCTTCTCCATCTCCTTCCTTTCCCCTTCAATCTTCTTTCCTTCCTTCCTTCCATCTCCATCTCCATCCCTTCCCCTTCAATCTTTCTCCTTCCTTCCTTCCTTCCCCTTCAATCTCCTTCCTTCTCCATCTCCTTCGTTCCCCCTTCAATCTTCCTTCCTTCCTTCCTTCCTTTCCCCTTCAATCTCCTTCCTTCACCATCTCTTTCCTTTCCTCTTCAATCTTCTTTCCTTCCTTTCTTCCATCTCCATCCCTTCCCCTTCAATCTGTCTCCTTCCTTCCGTCCTTCGTTCCCCTTCAATCTCCTTCCTTCTCCATCTCCTTCGTTCCCCCTTCAATCTTCCTTCCTTCCTTCCTTTCCCCTTCAATTTCCTTCCTTCTCCATCTCCATCACTTCCCCTTCAATTCTTCCTCCTTCCTTCCTTCCTTCTTTCCTTCCTTCCTTCCTTTCCCCTTCAATCTCCTTCCTTCTCCTTCTCCATCCATTCCCCTTCAATTTCTTGATCCTTCCTTCCTTCCTTCCATCCTTCCTTTACCCTTCAATCTTCCATCCTTCCTTCCTTCCACTTCAATCTCCTTCCTTGTCCATCTACTTCATTTCCCCTTCAATCTTCCTTCCTTCCATCCATCTCCATCTCCATCCCTTCCTTTTCAATCTCTCCTTCCTTCGTTCGTTCCTTCCTTCCCCGTCAATCTCCTTCCTTGTCCATCTCCTTCCTTTCTCCTTTAATCTCCTTCCTTCTCCATCTCCTTCTTTTCCCATTCAATCTCCTTCCTTCTCTATCTCCTTCCTTTCCCCTTCAATCTTCCTTCCTTCCTTCCTTCCTTCCTTCCTTCCTTCCTTCCTTCCTTCCTTCCCCTTCAATCTCCTTCCTTGTCCATCTCCTTCAATTCCCCTTCAATCTCCTTCCTTCTCCATCTCCTTCCTTTCCCCTTCAATCTTCCTTCCTTTCTTCCATCTCCATCCCTTCCCTTTCAATCTCTCTCCTTCCTTCCTTCCCCTTCAATCTCCTTCCTTCTCCATCTCCTTCCTTTCCCCTTCAATATTCCTTCCTTCCTTCCATCTCCATCTCCATCCCTTCTCCTTCAATCTTTCTCCTTCCTTCCTTCCTTCCTTCCTTCCTTCCTTCCTTCCTTCCTTCCTTCCTTCCCCTTCAAGTTCCTTCCTTCTCCATCTCCTTCGTTTCCCCTTCAATCTTCCTTCCTTCCTTCCTTCCATCTCCATCCCTTCCCCTTCAATTTTTCTCCTTCCTTCCTTCCTTCCCCTTCCTTCTCCATCTCCTTCTTTTCCCCTTCAATCTCCTTCCTTCTCTATCTCCTTCCTTTCCCCTTCAATCTTCCTTCCTTCCTTCCTTCCTTCCTTCCTTCCTTCCTTCCTTCCTTCCTTCCTTCCCCTTCAATCTCCTTCCTTGTCCATCTCCTTCAATTCCCTTCAATCTCCTTCCTTCTCCATCTCCTTCCTTTCCCCTTCAATCTTCCTTCCTTTCTTCCTTTCCCTTTCAATCTCCTTCATTCTCCATCTCCTTCCTTTCCCCTTCAATCTTCTTTCCTTCCTTCCTTCCATCTCCATCCCTTCCCCTTCAATCTTTCTCCTTCCTTCCTTCCCCTTCAATCTCCTTCCTTCTCCATCTCCTTCGTTTCCCCTTCAATCTTCCTTCCTTCCTTCCTTCCTTCCTTTCCCTTTCAATCTCCTTCATTCTCCATCTCCTTCCTTTCCCCTTCAATCTTCTTTCCTTCCTTCCTTCCATCTCCATCCCTTCCCCTTCAATTTTTCTCCTTCCTTCCTTCCTTCCCCTTCCTTCTCCATCTCCTTCCTTTCCCCTTCAATCTCCTTCCATCTCCACCTCTATCCCTTCCCCTTCAATCTCTCTAATTCCTTCCTTCCCCTTCAATCTCCTTCTCCACCTCCTTCCTTTCCCCTTCAATCTCCTTCTTTTTCCACCTCCTTCCTTTCCCCTTCAATCTTCCTTCCTTCTCTCTCCATCTCCATCCCTTCCCCTTCAATCTCTCTCTCTCCTTCCTTCTTTCCTTCCTTCCCCTTCAATCTCCTTCCTTCTCCACCTCCTTCCTTTCCCCTTCAATCTCTCTCTCTTTCCTTCCTTCCTTTCTTCCCTTCCCCTTCAATCTCCTTCCTTCTCCATCTCCTTCCTTTCCCCTTCAATCTTCCTTCCTTCCTTCGATCTCCATCCCTTCCCCATTAAATTTCTCCTTCCTTCCTTCCTTCCGTCCTTCCTTCCTTCCATTCTTCCTTTCCCCTTCAATCTTCCTTCCATCCATCTCCATCACTTCAATCTCTCTCTCCTTCCTTCCTTCCTTCCCCTTCAATCTCCTTCCTTGTCCATCTCCTTCCTTTCCCTTCAATCTCCTTCCTTCTCCATCTCCTTCCTTTCCCCTTCAATCTTCCTTCCTTCCTTCCATCTCCATCTCCAGCCCTTCCTTTTCAATCACTCTCTCCTTCCTTCTTTCCTTCCCCCTTCAATCTCCTTCCTTCTCCATCTCCTTCCTTTCCCCTTCAATCTCTCTGTCTTTCCTTCCTTCCTTCCTTCCCTTCCCCTTCAATCTCCTTCCTTCTCCATCTCCTTCCTTTCCCCTTCAATCTTCCTTCCTTCCTTCAATCTCCATCCCTTCCCCATTAATCTTTCTCCTTCCTTCCTTCCTTCCTTCCTTCCTTCCTTCCTTCCTTCCCCTTCAATCTCCTTCCTTCTCCATCTCCTTCGTTTCCCCTTCAATCTTCCTTCCTTCATTTCCCCTTCAATCTTCCTTCCTTCCTTCCATCTCCATCTCCATCCCTTTAAATCTCTCCCTTCCTTCCTTCCTTTCCACTTCAATCTCCTTCCTTCTCCATTTCCTTCCTTTCCCCTTCAATCTCTCCTTCCTTCCTTCCTTCCTCCTTCAATCTCCTTCCTTGTCCATCTCCTTCCTTTCCCCTTCAATCTTCCTTCCTTTCTTCCTACTTTCCTTCCTTTCCCTTTCAATCTCCTTCATTCTCCATCTCCTTCCTTCCCCCTTCAATCTTCCTTCCTTCCTTCCTTCCATCTCCATCCCTTCCCCTTCAATCTCTCTAATTCCTTCCTTCCCCTTCAATCTCCTTTCTTCTCCATCTCCTTCCTTCCCCCTTCAATATTCCTTCCTTCCTTCCATCTCCATCCCTTCCCCTTCAATCTCTGTAATTCCTTCCTTCCCCTTCAATCTTCCTTCCTTCCATCTCCATCCCTTCCCATTCAATCTCCCTCTCCTTCCTTCTTTCCTTCCTTTCCCTTTCAATCTCCTTCATTCTCCATTTCCTTCCTTTCCCCTTCAATCTCCTTTCCTTCCTTTCTTCCATCTCCATCTCCATCCCTTCCCCTTCAATCTTTCCCCTTCCTTCCTTCCTTCCTTCCTTCCCCATCAATCTCCTTCCTTCTCCACCTCCTTCCTTTCCCCTTCAATCTCCTTCTTTTTCTATCTCCTTCCTTTCCCCTTCAATCTTCCTACCTTCCTTCCATCTCCATCCCTTCCCCTTCAATCTTTCTCCTTCCTTCCTTCCTTCCCCTTCAATCTCCTTCCATCTCCATCTCCTTCGTTTCCTCTTCAATCTTCCTTCCTTCCTTTCCCCTTCAATCTCCTTCCTTCTCCATCTCCTTCCTTTCCCCTTCAATCTTCCTTCCTTCCTTCCTTCCTTCCTTCCTTCCCGTTCAATCTCCTTCCTTGTCCATCTCCTTCAATTCCCCTTCAATCTCCTTCCTTCTCCATCTCCTTCCTTTCCCCTTCAATCTTCCTTCCTTTCTTCCATCTCCATCCCTTCCCTTTCAATCTCTCTCCTTCCTTCCTTCCTTCCCCTTCAATCTCCTTCCTTCTCCATCTCCTTCCTTTCCCCTTCAATATTCCTTCCTTCCTTCCATCTCTATCTCCATTCCTTCCCCTTCAATCTCTCCTTCCTTCCTTCCTTCCTTCCTTCCTTCCTTCCCTCCTTCCTCCTTCAATCTCCTTCCTTGTCCATCTCCTTCCTTTCCCCTTCAATCTTCCTTCCTTCCATCTCCATCCCCATCCCTTCCCCTTCAATCTTTCTCCTTCCTTCCGTCCTTCGTTCCCCTTCAATCTCCTTCCTTGTCCATCTCCTTCCTTTCCCCTTCAATCTTCCTTCCTTCCTTCCATCTCCATCCCTTCTCCTTCAATCTCTCTAATTCCTTCCTTCCCCTTCAATCTCCTTTCTTCTCCATCTCCTTCCTTCCCCCTTCAATCTTCCTTACTTCCTTCCTTCCATCTCCATCCCTTCCCCTTCAATCTCTCTAATTCCTTCCTTCCCCTTCAATCTCCTTTCTTCTCCATCTCCTTCCTTTCCCCTTCAATCTTCCTTCCTTCCATCTCCATCCCTTCCCCTTCAATCTCTCTCTCCTTCCTTCTTTCCTTCCTTTCCCTTTCAATCTCCTTCATTCTCCATCTCCTTCCTTTCCCTTCAATATTCCTTCCTTCCTTCCATCTCCATCCCTTCCCCTTCAATCTTTCTCCTACCTTCCTTCCCCGTCAATCTCCTTCCTTCTCCATCTCCTTCGTTCCGCCTTCAATCTTCCTTCCTTCCTTTCCCCTTCAATCTCCTTCCTTCTCCATCTTCTTCCTTTCCCCTAAAGTCTTGGCCCTGCGTAGGCAAGCCTTCAATTCCCATGGTGGGTCCTTCACGATAGTCAAATTAATGAGACACATGACAAGCACATTTCTCTGGGCGAAGCAACTACTGACAAAAGGCTGCCCCCCTTTTTATTCCCTGTTACAGTGGGTGGTTACACAATGCATCACATGGTTACAAACAGCCAATGACAATGTTATTTCTTCAGCCAATGACAAGGCTACACTGCAGAGCCACCCTGTGGCCAATGGATTCAAACCTTGGTACAACGTCCATCCACCTCTTAGCCCCCTTTATTTCCTGTTCCTAGGCCACTATGGCAAGTCCTTTGTTCCAAAGCACATGGCTTGTTCCTCTGATGTGGCCAATGGATTCCACCTCTTGGCTCCGCCTCCATTTCCTGTTGCTCCAAAACAGCATGGTAAAGTCACATGGTACAGTCTCTTTGTCCCAAGCCTCATGCATCACAACATATTACAACATATCAACTTATTTTATTTTATTTTATTTTTTAGCAGCTGTGGGTTGTTCCACCTATGTGCCGTCCAGTTCTGTACACGTTCAGCTCTGTACATGATCCTAGGGCACAGGCATCTGTCCAGTCCTCAGAGGCTGCCATCATAGAAACATCTCTGTCCAGTCATCAGAGGCAACAGTTGGTTCTTTTCCAGGATATGGTTTAGAAAGAGGGAGGCTTACACAGGTTTTACACAGGTTCAACAGGGCAGGGATACATTTGTCAGATTGTTACACAAAATACTAAAAACATTATGATACTAAAAACCAATTCCTTGAGCCACCCAGCATTAGGTAGTCAGGAAAATAACTGTCAATAAAACAAGGCATTTGTGATAAAGGATTGTTTTGTACCATATTTTCCATGTGAGCAATTGTGGCAGAAATGTTGTGTGTGTTGTCATTTTTTCCACATAAGATCTAATCTTTATCAGATGTGAGTGCATTGTCTTTTGAGAAGTTGTACAAAGTTTCAAAGTTTTCACCAAAATCAAACAAGGGAACAGAATCAGCACATGCTTTCTTCTTGTCATTGCTCATTATCTGCAAGAGATGGTTGTTACAAGATTGAACTGATGAAACTGTGTGATTAATGCCTAACACAAAGTAAGGAAGGATTCAAAGTTAAAGAGAGAGATTGAGAGATTTCATTCATAGGCACGCTATGAAGGCATACACGTTTCCTTCTGTGTTTGTTCTGTACTGGCATGTTATCAGATCCAACAATTGGATATATTAGCATGGTGAGAAACATAAAATGCAAAACAGCAATGATTTGTCACAAAAATTAAATCATTAAAGAAAAATAAGAAAGAGACAAAAAAAATCATTAACAAACTAGAAACATAAAATTCAAAATAGGCAAAGAGAAATGAGAAAAGACAAATTTTGCAAAGAAATCAGAAAGGCAAGATTGAGGGCAAAATTGGCAAAGAGAAAATAATAAGAAAAGAAGCTATGGTTTATTAAGCAAAATGACCAGAGGAAAAGGGGGGGTGAGAGAGAAGAGGGAATTCAAAGAGGAGGCAATTGGAATTCAAATGTAATTTGAGTCTCCGTTTACAGCCATCCGTTTCCTTGGAAACCAGGGAAGACCAGCTCATGTCATTCATAGCCATCCTTTTGTTCCTTGGAAAGCAGGAAAACTGGTTTTTCCTGCTTTTCTTCAGATCTGGCAAGCAGAAACCTGTAATTTCAAAAGAAGAGGGAGGGGAGGGGAAACCGGCTCTGCTGCAAAGGAAAAGGTTTTTGTTTTTTTTTTCAACAGTAAGCAAGGCATTATTGAATCAATGGATTACCAGGAAGTATTTTCCCATTTTTCTCAATTATAAGGAACAGAAGCAACAGGCTTCAGATTTTTTTAACAAGTTGAAAGGTATGAGGCAGTTATTAACTCAGCCTGCTCTGAGTCAGAGGGAGGAATAGGGAGGGGGAGAGGGGGAGGTTTTTTTAGCAAGTTAAAAGGTAAGAGAAGACTGAATTAGCATAGGAAAGCATGTTGAGTCAGAAGGGGGAAAGGACTTTAGATTTTTTTAGGAGACAGGGCAGGAGAAACAGAAAGAATCCTGCAAGCCAATAGCTACAGGACATGCATACAATTCTTTCACATAAGGAGAATTTGGGGAAGAAGCAGAGAGCTCCTCCATAAGCCAATTTTAATCCAATTAGCAATTTTTTTATGGTCCCTTTAAGATGTAAGAGACAATGCCAAACAAACAATAATAATACTTTTAAACTCCTTACGTAAAGGCACATTTGTGAATCTTTGTTAGTTGCATAATTAAGATCCTGACAATAACTTCAAGCCCTCCCATTTGATCCTTGGAGAATTCCACCCACATACTCACGGGGGGGGGGTTTCTTGCTGAAGAAACTCCACAAGGTTTGTTCCTCCAGTGGGGCAAATTTAGAGTCAAATTGTAAGATTTTTTTTTCCTCAGGGCTTGCTTTTTTAAGCCTGAGAATTAGCCAGTTTAGCTTGCTCTGTTTTGCATAGTGTAACGTCAGCATGTGACAGTACAGCCTCTCATGGGCTAGGAAATATGGCGAGGCTCTCAGCGATGGAGCCAGACACCTATTGCCATGTAGCGAGGTCTAATTGCTAAGATTTTTTTTCAAAAAAAGCCAATAAAAGACATAGATCTTTTTGAGTGACAGGGAAAACAGTCTAATTAAGTTTCTGAACATAATTTGCTCTCCTGACTAAGCTAAGCAATTGTTTCAGGTACACAGCCCAATTTTTGCCTAGCTTCTGTTCCCCACTTACCATAAGCGTGCACATGGTCTATTCCAGACATAGTAAGAGATGAGATGTCAGAAGGATGTGATTCTGCATCACATCAGGGGTCACCACTTAAAGTCTTGGCCCTGCGTAGGCAAGCCTTCAATTCCCATGGTGGGTCCTTCACGATAGCCAAATTAATGAGACACATGACAAGCACATTTCTCTGGGCGAAGCAACTACTGACAAAAGGCTGCCCCCTTTTTATTCCCTGTTACAGTGGGTGGTTACACAATGCATCACATGGTTACAAACAGCCAATGACAATGTTATTTCTTCAGCCAATGACAAGGCTACACTACAGAGCCACCCTGTGGCCAATGGATTCAAACCTTGGTACAACGTCCATTCACCTCTTAGCCCCCTTTATTTCCTGTTCCTAGGCCACTATGGCAAGTCCTTTGTTCCAAAGCACATGACTTGTTCCTCTGATGTGGCCAATGGATTCCACCTCTTGGCTCTGCCTCCATTTCCTGTTGCTCCAAAACAGCATGGTAAAGTCACATGGTACAGTCTCTTTGTCCCAAGCCTCATGCATCACAACATATTACAACATTCCCCTTCAATCTTCTTTCCTTCCTTCCTTCCATCTCCATCTCCATCCCTTCCCCTTCAATCTTTCTCCTTCCTTCCTTTCTTCCTTCCTTCCTTCCTTCCTTCCTTCCTTCCTTCCTTTCCCCTTCAATCTCCTTCCTTCTCCATCTCTTTCCTTTCCCCTTCAATCTTCTTTCCTTCCTTCCTTCCATCTCCATCCCCATCCCTTCCCCTTCAATCTTTCTCCTTCCTTCCGTCCTTCGTTCCCCTTCAATCTCCTTCCTTGTCCATCTCCTTCGTTTCCCCTTCAATCTTCCTTCCTTCCTTCAATTCCCCTTCAATCTCCTTCCTTCTCCATCTCCTTCCTTTCCCCTTCAATCTTCCTTCCTTTCTTCCATCTCCATCCCTTCCCTTTCAATCTCTCTCCTTCCTTCCTTCCTTCCTTCCCCTTCAATCTCCTTCCTTCTCCATCTCCTTCCTTTCCCCTTCAATATTCCTTCCTTCCTTCCATCTCCATCTCCATTCCTTCCCCTTCAATCTCTCCTTCCTTCCTTCCTTCCTTCCTTCCTCCTTCAATCTCCTTCCTTGTCCATCTCCTTCCTTTCCCCTTCAATCTTCCTTCCTTCCTTCTCCATCTCCATCCCTTCCCCTTCAATCTCTCTCCTTCCTTCCTTCCTTCCTTCCTTCCTCCTTCAATCTCCTTCCTTCTCCATCTCCTTCCTTTGCCCTTCAACCTTCCTTCCTTCCTTCCATCTCCATCCCTTCTCCTTTAATCTCTCTAATTCCTTCCTTCCCCTTCAATCTCCTTTCTTCTCCATCTCCTTCCTTCCCCCTTCAATCTTCCTTACTTCCTTCCTTCCATCTCCATCCCTTCCCCTTCAATCTCTCTAATTCCTTCCTTCCCCTTCAATCTCCTTTCTTCTCCATCTCCTTCCTTTCCCCTTCAATCTCCTTCCTTGTCCATCTCCTTCCTTTCCCCTTTAATCTCCTTCCTTCTCCATCTCCTTCTTTTCCCCTTCAATCTCCTTCCTTCTCTATCTCCTTCCTTTCCCCTTCAATCTTCCTTCCTTCCTTCCTTCCCCTTCAATCTCCTTCCTTGTCCATCTCCTTCAATTCCCCTTCAATCTCCTTCCTTCTCCATCTCCTTCCTTTCCCCTTCAATCTTCCTTCCTTTCTTCCATCTCCATCCCTTCCCTTTCAATCTCTCTCCTTCCTTCCTTCCTTCCCTCCCCTTCAATCTCCTTCCTTCTCCATCTTGTTCCTTTCCCCTTCAATCTCCTTCCTTCTCCATCTCCTTCCTTTCCCCTTCAATCTTCCTTCCTTCCATCTCCATTTCCATCCCTTCCCCTTCAATCTCTCCTTCCTTCCTTCCTTCCTTCCCCTTCAAGTTCCTTCCTTCTCCATCTCCTTCGTTTCCCCTTCAATCTTCCTTCCTTCCTTCCTTTCCCTTTCAATCTCCTTCCTTCTCCATCTCCTTCCTTTCCCCTTCAATCTCCTTCCTTCTCCTTCTCCATCCATTCCCCTTCAATTTCTTGATCCTTCCTTCCTTCCTTCCATCCTTCCTTTACCCTTCAATCTTCCATCCTTCCTTCCTTCCCCTTCAATCTCCTTCCTTGTCCATCTACTTCATTTCCCCTTCAAACTTCCTTCCTTCCATCCATCTCCATCTCCATCCCTTCCTTTTCAATCTCTCCTTCCTTCCTTCCTTCCTTCCCCGTCAATCTCCTTCCTTGTCCATCTCCTTCCTTTCCCCTTTAATCTCCTTCCTTCTCCATCTCCTTCTTTTCCCATTCAATCTCCTTCCTTCTCTATCTCCTTCCTTTCCCCTTCAATCTTCCTTCCTTCCTTCCTTCCTTCCTTCCTTCCCGTTCAATCTCCTTCCTTGTCCATCTCCTTCAATTCCCCTTCAATCTCCTTCCTTCTCCATCTCCTTCCTTTCCCCTTCAATCTTCCTTCCTTTCTTCCATCTCCATCCCTTCCCTTTCAATCTCTCTCCTTCCTTCCTTCCTTCCTTCCCCTTCAATCTCCTTCCTTCTCCATCTCCTTCCTTTCCCCTTCAATATTCCTTCCTTCCTTCCATCTCTATCTCCATTCCTTCCCCTTCAATCTCTCCTTCCTTCCTTCCTTCCTTCCCTCCTTCCTCCTTCAATCTCCTTCCTTGTCCATCTCCTTCCTTTCCCCTTCAATCTTCCTTCCTTCCATCTCCATCCCCATCCCTTCCCCTTCAATCTTTCTCCTTCCTTCCGTCCTTCGTTCCCCTTTAATCTCCTTCCTTGTCCATCTCCTTCCTTTCCCCTTCAATCTTCCTTCCTTCCTTCTCCATCTCCATCCCTTCCCCTTCAATCTCTCTCCTTCCTTCCTTCCTTCCTTCCTTCCTTCCCCATTCAATTTCCTTCCTTCTCCATCTCCATCCCTTCCCCTTCAATTTCTTTCTCCTTCCTTCCTTCCTTCTTTCCTTCCTTCCTTCCTTTCCCCTTCAATCTCCTTCCGTCTCCTTCTCCATCCATTCCCCTTCAATTTCTTTCTCCTTCCTTCATTCCTTCCTTCCTTCCATCCTTCCTTTACCCTTCAATCTTCCATCCTTCCTTCCTTCCCCTTCAATCTCCTTCCTTGTCCATCTACTTTATTTCCCCTTCAATCTTCCTTCCTTCCTTCCATCTCCATCTCCATCCCTTCCTTTTCAATCTCTCCTTCCTTCCTTCCTTCTTTCCTTCCTTCCTTCCTTCCTTCCTTCCTTCCTTCCTTCCTTCCTTCCTTCCTTCCTTCCTTCCTTCCTTCCTTCCTTCCTTCCTTCCTTCCCCGTCAATCTCCTTCCTTGTCCATCTCCTTCCTTTCCCCTTTAATCTCCTTCCTTCTCCATCTCCTTCTTTTCCCCTTCAATCTCCTTCCTTCTCTATCTCCTTCCTTTCCCCTTCAATCTTCCTTCCTTCCTTCCTTCCCCTTCAATCTCCTTCCTTGTCCATCTCCTTCAATTCCCCTTCAATCTCCTTCCTTCTCCATCTCCTTCCTTTCCCCTTCAATCTTCCTTCCTTTCTTCCATCTCCATCCCTTCCCTTTCAATCTCTCTCCTTCCTTCCTTCCCCTTCAATCTCCTTCCTTCTCCATCTCCTTCCTTTCCCCTTCAATATTCCTTCCTTCCTTCCATCTCCATCTCCATCTCTTCCCCTTCAATCTTTCTCCTTCCTTCCTTCCTTCCTTCCTTCCCCTTCAAGTTCCTTCCTTCTCCATCTCCTTCGTTTCCCCTTCAACCTTCCTTCCTTCCTTCCTTTCCCTTTCAATCTCCTTCCTTCTCCATCTCCTTCCTTTCCCCTTCAATCTTCTTTCCTTCCTTCCTTCCATCCTTCCTTTACCCTTCAATCTTCCATCCTTCCTTCCTTCCCCTTCAATCTCCTTCCTTGTCCATCTACTTTATTTCCCCTTCAATCTTCCTTCCTTCCATCCATCTCCATCTCCATCCCTTCCTTTTCAATCTCTCCTTCCTTCCTTCCTTCCTTCCTTCCTTCCTTCCTTCCTTCCTTCCTTCCTTCCCCGTCAATCTCCTTCCTTGTCCATCTCCTTCCTTTCCCCTTTAATCTCCTTCCTTCTCCATCTCCTTCTTTTCCCCTTCAATCTCCTTCCTTCTCTATCTCCTTCCTTTCCCCTTCAATCTTCCTTCCTTCCTTCCTTCCTTCCTTCCTTCCTTCCTTCCTTCCCCTTCAATCTCCTTCCTTGTCCATCTCCTTCAATTCCCCTTCAATCTCCTTCCTTCTCCATCTCCTTCCTTTCCCCTTCAATCTTCCTTCCTTTCTTCCTTTCCCTTTCAATCTCCTTCATTCTCCATCTCCTTCCTTTCCCCTTCAATCTTCTTTCCTTCCTTCCTTCCATCTCCATCCCTTCCCCTTCAATCTTTCTCCTTCCTTCCTTCCCCTTCAATCTCCTTCCTTCTCCATCTCCTTCGTTTCCCCTTCAATCTTCCTTCCTTCCTTCCTTCCTTTCCCTTTCAATCTCCTTCATTCTCCATCTCCTTCCTTTCCCCTTCAATCTTCTTTCCTTCCTTCCTTCCATCTCCATCCCTTCCCCTTCAATTTTCTCCTTCCTTCCTTCCTTCCCCTTCCTTCTCCATCTCCTTCCTTTCCCCTTCAATCTCCTTCCATCTCCACCTCTATCCCTTCCCCTTCAATCTCTCTAATTCCTTCCTTCCCCTTCAATCTCCTTCTCCACCTCCTTCCTTTCCCCTTCAATCTCCTTCTTTTTCCACCTCCTTCCTTTCCCCTTCAATCTTCCTTCCTTCCATCTCCATCTCCATCCCTTCCCCTTCAATCTCTCTCTCTCCTTCCTTCTTTCCTTCCTTCCCCTTCAATCTCCTTCCTTCTCCACCTCCTTCCTTTCCCCTTCAATCTCTCTCTCTTTCCTTCCTTCCTTTCTTCCCTTCCCCTTCAATCTCCTTCCTTCTCCATCTCCTTCCTTTCCCCTTCAATCTTCCTTCCTTCCTTCGATCTCCATCCCTTCCCCATTAAATTTCTCCTTCCTTCCTTCCTTCCGTCCTTCCTTCCTTCCATTCTTCCTTTCCCCTTCAATCTTCCTTCCATCCATCTCCATCACTTCAATCTCTCTCTCCTTCCTTCCTTCCTTCCCCTTCAATCTCCTTCCTTGTCCATCTCCTTCCTTTCCCTTCAATCTCCTTCCTTCTCCATCTCCTTCCTTTCCCCTTCAATCTTCCTTCCTTCCTTCCATCTCCATCTCCAGCCCTTCCTTTTCAATCACTCTCTCCTTCCTTCCTTCCTTCCCCCTTCAATCTCCTTCCTTCTCCATCTCCTTCCTTTCCCCTTCAATCTCTCTGTCTTTCCTTCCTTCCTTCCTTCCCTTCCCCTTCAATCTCCTTCCTTCTCCATCTCCTTCCTTTCCCCTTCAATCTTCCTTCCTTCCTTCAATCTCCATCCCTTCCCCATTAATCTTTCTCCTTCCTTCCTTCCTTCCTTCCTTCCTTCCTTCCTTCCTTCCTTCCTTCCTTCCCCTTCAATCTCCTTCCTTCTCCATCTCCTTCGTTTCCCCTTCAATCTTCCTTCCTTCATTTCCCCTTCAATCTTCCTTCCTTCCTTCCATCTCCATCTCCATCCCTTTAAATCTCTCCCTTCCTTCCTTCCTTTCCACTTCAATCTCCTTCCTTCTCCATTTCCTTCCTTTCCCCTTCAATCTCTCCTTCCTTCCTTCCTTCCTCCTTCAATCTCCTTCCTTGTCCATCTCCTTCCTTTCCCCTTCAATCTTCCTTCCTTTCTTCCTACTTTCCTTCCTTTCCCTTTCAATCTCCTTCATTCTCCATCTCCTTCCTTCCCCCTTCAATCTTCCTTCCTTCCTTCCTTCCATCTCCATCCCTTCCCCTTCAATCTCTCTAATTCCTTCCTTCCCCTTCAATCTCCTTTCTTCTCCATCTCCTTCCTTCCCCCTTCAATATTCCTTCCTTCCTTCCATCTCCATCCCTTCCCCTTCAATCTCTGTAATTCCTTCCTTCCCCTTCAATCTTCCTTCCTTCCATCTCCATCCCTTCCCATTCAATCTCCCTCTCCTTCCTTCTTTCCTTCCTTTCCCTTTCAATCTCCTTCATTCTCCATTTCCTTCCTTTCCCCTTCAATCTCCTTTCCTTCCTTTCTTCCATCTCCATCTCCATCCCTTCCCCTTCAATCTTTCCCCTTCCTTCCTTCCTTCCTTCCTTCCTTCCCCATCAATCTCCTTCCTTCTCCACCTCCTTCCTTTCCCCTTCAATCTCCTTCTTTTTCTATCTCCTTCCTTTCCCCTTCAATCTTCCTACCTTCCTTCCATCTCCATCCCTTCCCCTTCAATCTTTCTCCTTCCTTCCTTCCTTCCCCTTCAATCTCCTTCCATCTCCATCTCCTTCGTTTCCTCTTCAATCTTCCTTCCTTCCTTTCCCCTTCAATCTCCTTCCTTCTCCATCTCCTTCCTTTCCCCTTCAATCTTCCTTCCTTCCTTCCTTCCTTCCTTCCCGTTCAATCTCCTTCCTTGTCCATCTCCTTCAATTCCCCTTCAATCTCCTTCCTTCTCCATCTCCTTCCTTTCCCCTTCAATCTTCCTTCCTTTCTTCCATCTCCATCCCTTCCCTTTCAATCTCTCTCCTTCCTTCCTTCCTTCCCCTTCAATCTCCTTCCTTCTCCATCTCCTTCCTTTCCCCTTCAATATTCCTTCCTTCCTTCCATCTCTATCTCCATTCCTTCCCCTTCAATCTCTCCTTCCTTCCTTCCTTCCTTCCTTCCTTCCTTCCTTCCCTCCTTCCTCCTTCAATCTCCTTCCTTGTCCATCTCCTTCCTTTCCCCTTCAATCTTCCTTCCTTCCATCTCCATCCCCATCCCTTCCCCTTCAATGTTTCTCCTTCCTTCCGTCCTTCGTTCCCCTTCAATCTCCTTCCTTGTCCATCTCCTTCCTTTCCCCTTCAATCTTCCTTCCTTCCTTCCATCTCCATCCCTTCTCCTTCAATCTCTCTAATTCCTTCCTTCTCCTTCAATCTCCTTTCTTCTCCATCTCCTTCCTTCCCCCTTCAATCTTCCTTACTTCCTTCCTTCCATCTCCATCCCTTCCCCTTCAATCTCTCTAATTCCTTCCTTCCCCTTCAATCTCCTTTCTTCTCCATCTCCTTCCTTTCCCCTTCAATCTTCCTTCCTTCCATCTCCATCCCTTCCCCTTCAATCTCTCTCTCCTTCCTTCTTTCCTTCCTTTCCCTTTCAATCTCCTTCATTCTCCATCTCCTTCCTTTCCCTTCAATATTCCTTCCTTCCTTCCATCTCCATCCCTTCCCCTTCAATCTTTCTCCTACCTTCCTTCCCCGTCAATCTCCTTCCTTCTCCATCTCCTTCGTTCCGCCTTCAATCTTCCTTCCTTCCTTTCCCCTTCAATCTCCTTCCTTCTCCATCTTCTTCCTTTCCCCTAAAGTCTTGGCCCTGCGTAGGCAAGCCTTCAATTCCCATGGTGGGTCCTTCACGATAGTCAAATTAATGAGACACATGACAAGCACATTTCTCTGGGCGAAGCAACTACTGACAAAAGGCTGCCCCCCTTTTTATTCCCTGTTACAGTGGGTGGTTACACAATGCATCACATGGTTACAAACAGCCAATGACAATGTTATTTCTTCAGCCAATGACAAGGCTACACTGCAGAGCCACCCTGTGGCCAATGGATTCAAACCTTGGTACAACGTCCATCCACCTCTTAGCCCCCTTTATTTCCTGTTCCTAGGCCACTATGGCAAGTCCTTTGTTCCAAAGCACATGGCTTGTTCCTCTGATGTGGCCAATGGATTCCACCTCTTGGCTCCGCCTCCATTTCCTGTTGCTCCAAAACAGCATGGTAAAGTCACATGGTACAGTCTCTTTGTCCCAAGCCTCATGCATCACAACATATTACAACATATCAACTTATTTTATTTTATTTTATTTTTTAGCAGCTGTGGGTTGTTCCACCTATGTGCCGTCCAGTTCTGTACACGTTCAGCTCTGTACATGATCCTAGGGCACAGGCATCTGTCCAGTCCTCAGAGGCTGCCATCATAGAAACATCTCTGTCCAGTCATCAGAGGCAACAGTTGGTTCTTTTCCAGGATATGGTTTAGAAAGAGGGAGGCTTACACAGGTTTTACACAGGTTCAACAGGGCAGGGATACATTTGTCAGATTGTTACACAAAATACTAAAAACATTATGATACTAAAAACCAATTCCTTGAGCCACCCAGCATTAGGTAGTCAGGAAAATAACTGTCAATAAAACAAGGCATTTGTGATAAAGGATTGTTTTGTACCATATTTTCCATGTGAGCAATTGTGGCAGAAATGTTGTGTGTGTTGTCATTTTTTCCACATAAGATCTAATCTTTATCAGATGTGAGTGCATTGTCTTTTGAGAAGTTGTACAAAGTTTCAAAGTTTTCACCAAAATCAAACAAGGGAACAGAATCAGCACATGCTTTCTTCTTGTCATTGCTCATTATCTGCAAGAGATGGTTGTTACAAGATTGAACTGATGAAACTGTGTGATTAATGCCTAACACAAAGTAAGGAAGGATTCAAAGTTAAAGAGAGAGATTGAGAGATTTCATTCATAGGCACGCTATGAAGGCATACACGTTTCCTTCTGTGTTTGTTCTGTACTGGCATGTTATCAGATCCAACAATTGGATATATTAGCATGGTGAGAAACATAAAATGCAAAACAGCAATGATTTGTCACAAAAATTAAATCATTAAAGAAAAATAAGAAAGAGACAAAAAAAATCATTAACAAACTAGAAACATAAAATTCAAAATAGGCAAAGAGAAATGAGAAAAGACAAATTTTGCAAAGAAATCAGAAAGGCAAGATTGAGGGCAAAATTGGCAAAGAGAAAATAATAAGAAAAGAAGCTATGGTTTATTAAGCAAAATGACCAGAGGAAAAGGGGGGGTGAGAGAGAAGAGGGAATTCAAAGAGGAGGCAATTGGAATTCAAATGTAATTTGAGTCTCCGTTTACAGCCATCCGTTTCCTTGGAAACCAGGGAAGACCAGCTCATGTCATTCATAGCCATCCTTTTGTTCCTTGGAAAGCAGGAAAACTGGTTTTTCCTGCTTTTCTTCAGATCTGGCAAGCAGAAACCTGTAATTTCAAAAGAAGAGGGAGGGGAGGGGAAACCGGCTCTGCTGCAAAGGAAAAGGTTTTTGTTTTTTTTTTCAACAGTAAGCAAGGCATTATTGAATCAATGGATTACCAGGAAGTATTTTCCCATTTTTCTCAATTATAAGGAACAGAAGCAACAGGCTTCAGATTTTTTTAACAAGTTGAAAGGTATGAGGCAGTTATTAACTCAGCCTGCTCTGAGTCAGAGGGAGGAATAGGGAGGGGGAGAGGGGGAGGTTTTTTTAGCAAGTTAAAAGGTAAGAGAAGACTGAATTAGCATAGGAAAGCATGTTGAGTCAGAAGGGGGAAAGGACTTTAGATTTTTTTAGGAGACAGGGCAGGAGAAACAGAAAGAATCCTGCAAGCCAATAGCTACAGGACATGCATACAATTCTTTCACATAAGGAGAATTTGGGGAAGAAGCAGAGAGCTCCTCCATAAGCCAATTTTAATCCAATTAGCAATTTTTTTATGGTCCCTTTAAGATGTAAGAGACAATGCCAAACAAACAATAATAATACTTTTAAACTCCTTACGTAAAGGCACATTTGTGAATCTTTGTTAGTTGCATAATTAAGATCCTGACAATAACTTCAAGCCCTCCCATTTGATCCTTGGAGAATTCCACCCACATACTCACGGGGGGGGGTTTCTTGCTGAAGAAACTCCACAAGGTTTGTTCCTCCAGTGGGGCAAATTTAGAGTCAAATTGTAAGATTTTTTTTTCCTCAGGGCTTGCTTTTTTAAGCCTGAGAATTAGCCAGTTTAGCTTGCTCTGTTTTGCATAGTGTAACGTCAGCATGTGACAGTACAGCCTCTCATGGGCTAGGAAATATGGCGAGGCTCTCAGCGATGGAGCCAGACACCTATTGCCATGTAGCGAGGTCTAATTGCTAAGATTTTTTTTCAAAAAAAGCCAATAAAAGACATAGATCTTTTTGAGTGACAGGGAAAACAGTCTAATTAAGTTTCTGAACATAATTTGCTCTCCTGACTAAGCTAAGCAATTGTTTCAGGTACACAGCCCAATTTTTGCCTAGCTTCTGTTCCCCACTTACCATAAGCGTGCACATGGTCTATTCCAGACATAGTAAGAGATGAGATGTCAGAAGGATGTGATTCTGCATCACATCAGGGGTCACCACTTAAAGTCTTGGCCCTGCGTAGGCAAGCCTTCAATTCCCATGGTGGGTCCTTCACGATAGCCAAATTAATGAGACACATGACAAGCACATTTCTCTGGGCGAAGCAACTACTGACAAAAGGCTGCCCCCTTTTTATTCCCTGTTACAGTGGGTGGTTACACAATGCATCACATGGTTACAAACAGCCAATGACAATGTTATTTCTTCAGCCAATGACAAGGCTACACTACAGAGCCACCCTGTGGCCAATGGATTCAAACCTTGGTACAACGTCCATTCACCTCTTAGCCCCCTTTATTTCCTGTTCCTAGGCCACTATGGCAAGTCCTTTGTTCCAAAGCACATGACTTGTTCCTCTGATGTGGCCAATGGATTCCACCTCTTGGCTCTGCCTCCATTTCCTGTTGCTCCAAAACAGCATGGTAAAGTCACATGGTACAGTCTCTTTGTCCCAAGCCTCATGCATCACAACATATTACAACATTCCCCTTCAATCTTCTTTCCTTCCTTCCTTCCATCTCCATCTCCATCCCTTCCCCTTCAATCTTTCTCCTTCCTTCCTTTCTTCCTTCCTTCCTTCCTTCCTTCCTTCCTTCCTTCCTTCCTTCCTTCCTTCCTTTCCCCTTCAATCTCCTTCCTTCTCCATCTCTTTCCTTTCCCCTTCAATCTTCTTTCCTTCCTTCCTTCCATCTCCATCCCCATCCCTTCCCCTTCAATCTTTCTCCTTCCTTCCGTCCTTCGTTCCCCTTCAATCTCCTTCCTTGTCCATCTCCTTCGTTTCCCCTTCAATCTTCCTTCCTTCCTTCAATTCCCCTTCAATCTCCTTCCTTCTCCATCTCCTTCCTTTCCCCTTCAATCTTCCTTCCTTTCTTCCATCTCCATCCCTTCCCTTTCAATCTCTCTCCTTCCTTCCTTCCTTCCTTCCCCTTCAATCTCCTTCCTTCTCCATCTCCTTCCTTTCCCCTTCAATATTCCTTCCTTCCTTCCATCTCCATCTCCATTCCTTCCCCTTCAATCTCTCCTTCCTTCCTTCCTTCCTTCCTTCCTCCTTCAATCTCCTTCCTTGTCCATCTCCTTCCTTTCCCCTTCAATCTTCCTTCCTTCCTTCTCCATCTCCATCCCTTCCCCTTCAATCTCTCTCCTTCCTTCCTTCCTTCCTTCCTTCCTTCCTCCTTCAATCTCCTTCCTTCTCCATCTCCTTCCTTTGCCCTTCAACCTTCCTTCCTTCCTTCCATCTCCATCCCTTCTCCTTTAATCTCTCTAATTCCTTCCTTCCCCTTCAATCTCCTTTCTTCTCCATCTCCTTCCTTCCCCCTTCAATCTTCCTTACTTCCTTCCTTCCATCTCCATCCCTTCCCCTTCAATCTCTCTAATTCCTTCCTTCCCCTTCAATCTCCTTTCTTCTCCATCTCCTTCCTTTCCCCTTCAATCTCCTTCCTTGTCCATCTCCTTCCTTTCCCCTTTAATCTCCTTCCTTCTCCATCTCCTTCTTTTCCCCTTCAATCTCCTTCCTTCTCTATCTCCTTCCTTTCCCCTTCAATCTTCCTTCCTTCCTTCCTTCCCCTTCAATCTCCTTCCTTGTCCATCTCCTTCAATTCCCCTTCAATCTCCTTCCTTCTCCATCTCCTTCCTTTCCCCTTCAATCTTCCTTCCTTTCTTCCATCTCCATCCCTTCCCTTTCAATCTCTCTCCTTCCTTCCTTCCTTCCCTCCCCTTCAATCTCCTTCCTTCTCCATCTTGTTCCTTTCCCCTTCAATCTCCTTCCTTCTCCATCTCCTTCCTTTCCCCTTCAATCTTCCTTCCTTCCATCTCCATTTCCATCCCTTCCCCTTCAATCTCTCCTTCCTTCCTTCCTTCCTTCCCCTTCAAGTTCCTTCCTTCTCCATCTCCTTCGTTTCCCCTTCAATCTTCCTTCCTTCCTTCCTTTCCCTTTCAATCTCCTTCCTTCTCCATCTCCTTCCTTTCCCCTTCAATCTCCTTCCTTCTCCTTCTCCATCCATTCCCCTTCAATTTCTTGATCCTTCCTTCCTTCCTTCCATCCTTCCTTTACCCTTCAATCTTCCATCCTTCCTTCCTTCCCCTTCAATCTCCTTCCTTGTCCATCTACTTCATTTCCCCTTCAAACTTCCTTCCTTCCATCCATCTCCATCTCCATCCCTTCCTTTTCAATCTCTCCTTCCTTCCTTCCTTCCTTCCCCGTCAATCTCCTTCCTTGTCCATCTCCTTCCTTTCCCCTTTAATCTCCTTCCTTCTCCATCTCCTTCTTTTCCCATTCAATCTCCTTCCTTCTCTATCTCCTTCCTTTCCCCTTCAATCTTCCTTCCTTCCTTCCTTCCTTCCTTCCTTCCTTCCTTCCTTCCTTCCTTCCTTCCTTCCTTCCTTCCTTCCTTCCTTCCCCTTCAATCTCCTTCCTTGTCCATCTCCTTCAATTCCCCTTCAATCTCCTTCCTTCTCCATCTCCTTCCTTTCCCCTTCAATCTTCCTTCCTTTCTTCCATCTCCATCCCTTCCCTTTCAATCTCTCTCCTTCCTTCCTTCCCCTTCAATCTCCTTCCTTCTCCATCTCCTTCCTTTCCCCTTCAATATTCCTTCCTTCCTTCCATCTCCATCTCCATCCCTTTTCCTTCAATCTTTCTCCTTCCTTCCTTCCTTCCTTCCTTCCTTCCCCTTCAAGTTCCTTCCTTCTCCATCTCCTTCGTTTCCCCTTCAATCTTCCTTCCTTCCTTCCTTTCCCTTTCAATCTCCTTCATTCTCCATCTCCTTCCTTTCCCCTTCAATCTTCTTTCCTTCCTTCCTTCCATCTCCATCCCTTCCCCTTCAATTTTTCTCCTTCCTTCCTTCCTTCCCCTTCCTTCTCCACCTCCTTCCTTTCCCCTTCAATCTCTCTCTCTCCTTCCTTCTTTCCTTCCTTCCCCTTCAATCTCCTTCCTTCTCCACCTCCTTCCTTTCCCCTTCAATCTCTCTCTCTTTCCTTCCTTCCTTTCTTCCCTTCCCCTTCAATCTCCTTCCTTCTCCATCTCCTTCCTTTCCCCTTCAATCTTCATTCCTTCCTTCCTTTCCCCTTCAATTTCCTTCCTTCTCCATCTCCATCCCTTCCCCTTCAATTTCTTTCTCCTTCCTTCCTTCCTTCTTTCCTTCCTTCCTTCCTTTCCCCTTCAATCTCCTTCCGTCTCCTTCTCCATCCATTCCCCTTCAATTTCTTTCTCCTTCCTTCATTCCTTCCTTCCTTCCATCCTTCCTTTACCCTTCAATCTTCCATCCTTCCTTCCTTCCCCTTCAATCTCCTTCCTTGTCCATCTACTTTATTTCCCCTTCAATCTTCCTTCCTTCCATCCATCTCCATCTCCATCCCTTCCTTTTCAATCTCTCCTTCCTTCCTTCCTTCTTTCCTTCCTTCCTTCCTTCCTTCCTTCCTTCCTTCCTTCCTTCCTTCCTTCCTTCCTTCCCCGTCAATCTCCTTCCTTGTCCATCTCCTTCCTTTCCCCTTTAATCTCCTTCCTTCTCCATCTCCTTCTTTTCCCCTTCAATCTCCTTCCTTCTCTATCTCCTTCCTTTCCCCTTCAATCTTCCTTCCTTCCGTCCTTCCATCTCCATCTCCATCCCTTCCCCTGCAATCTTTCTCCTTCCTTCCTTCCTTCCCCTTCAATCTCCTTCTCCACCTCCTTCCTTTCCCCTTCAATCTCCTTCTTTCTCCACCTCCTTCCTTTCCCCTTCAATCTTCCTTCCTTCCATCTCCATCTCCATCTCCATCCCTTTCCCCTTCAATCTCTCTCTCTCCTTCCTTCTTTCCTTCCTTCCCCTTCAATCTCCTTCCTTCTCCACCTCCTTCCTTTCCCCTTCAACCTCTCTCTCTTTCCTTCCTTCCTTTCTTCTCTTCCCCTTCAATCTCCTTCCTTCTCCATCTCCTTCCTTTCCCCTTCAATCTTCATTCCTTCCTTCGATCTCCATCCCTTCCCCATTAATCTTTCTCCTTCCTTCCTTCCTTCCTTCCTTCCTTCCTTCCTTCCTTCCTTCCTTCCTTCCATTCTTCCTTTCCCTTCAATCTCCTTCCTTCTCCATCTCCTTCCTTTCCCCTTCAATCTTCCTTCCTTCCTTCCATCTCCATCTCCAGCCCTTCCTTTTCAATCACTCTCTCCTTCCTTCCTTCCTTCCTTCCTCCTTCAATCTCCTTCCTTCTCCATCTCCTTCCTTTCCCCTTCAATCTCTCTTTCTTTCCTTCCTTCCTTTCTTCCCTTCCCCTTCAATCTCCTTCCTTCTCCATCTCCTTCCTTTCCCCTTCAATCTTCCTTCCTTCCTTCCTTTCCCCTTCAATTTCCTTCCTTCTCAATCTCCATCCCTTCCCCTTCAATTTCTTTCTCCTTCCTTCCTTCCTTCTTTCCTTCCTTCCTTCCTTTCCCCTTCAATCTCCTTCCTTCTCCTTCTCCATCCATTCCCCTTCAATTTCTTTCTCCTTCCTTCATTCCTTCCTTCCTTCCATCCTTCCTTTACCCTTCAATCTTCCATCCTTCCATCCATCTCCATCTCAATCCCTTCCTTTTCAATCTCTCCTTCCTTCCTTCCTTCCTTCCTTCCTTCCTTCCTTCCCCGTCAATCTCCTTCCTTGTCCATCTCCTTCCTTTGCCCTTTAATCTCCTTCCTTCTCCATCTCCTTCTTTTCCCCTTCAATCTCCTTCCTTCTCTATCTCCTTCCTTTCCCCTTCAATCTTCCTTCCTTCATTCCTTCCACTTCAATCTCCTTCCTTGTCCATCTCCTTCAATTCCCCTTCAATCTCCTTCCTTCTCCATCTCCTTCCTTTCCCCTTCAATCTTCCTTCCTTTCTTCCATCTCCATCCCTTCCCTTTCAATCTCTCTCCTTCCTTCCTTCCCTCCCCTTCAATCTCCTTCCTTCTCCATCTTGTTCCTTTCCCCTTCAATCTCCTTCCTTCTCCATCTCCTTCCTTTCCCCTTCAATCTTCCTTCCTTCCATCTCCATTTCCATCCCTTCCCCTTCAATCTCTCCTTCCTTCCTTCCTTCCTTCCCCTTCAAGTTCCTTCCTTCTCCATCTCCTTCGTTTCCCCTTCAATCTTCCTTCCTTCCTTCCTTTCCCTTTCAATCTCCTTCCTTCTCCATCTCCTTCCTTTCCCCTTCAATCTTCCTTCCTTCCTTCCTTCCTTTCCCCTTCAATCTCCTTCCTTCACCATCTCTTTCCTTTCCTCTTCAATCTTCTTTCCTTCCTTCCTTCCATCTCCATCCCTTCCCCTTCAATCTGTCTCCTTCCTTCCGTCCTTCGTTCCCCTTCAATCTCCTTCCTTCTCCATCTCCTTCGTTCCCCCTTCAATCTTCCTTCCTTCCTTCCTTTCCCCTTCAATTTCCTTCCTTCTCCATCTCCATCACTTCCCCTTCAATTCTTCCTCCTTCCTTCCTTCCTTCTTTCCTTCCTTCCTTCCTTCCCCTTCAATCTCCTTCCTTGTCCATCTACTTTATTTCCCCTTCAATCTTCCTTCCTTCCATCCACCTCCATCTCCATCCCTTCCTTTTCAATCTCTCCTTCCTTCCTTCCTTCTTTCCTTCCTTCCTTCCTTCCTTCCTTCCTTCCTTCCTTCCTTCCTTCCTTCCCCGTCAATCTCCTTCCTTGTCCATCTCCTTCCTTTCTCCTTTAATCTCCTTCCTTCTCCATCTCCTTCTTTTCCCCTTCAATCTCCTTCCTTCTCTATCTCCTTCCTTTCCCCTTCAATCTTCCTTCCTTCCTTCCTTTCCCTTTCAATCTCCTTCCTTCTCCATCTCCTTCCTTTCCCCTTCAATCTTCTTTCCTTCCTTCCTTCCATCCTTCCTTTACCCTTCAATCTTCCATCCTTCCTTCCTTCCCCTTCAATCTCCTTCCTTGTCCATCTACTTCATTTCCCCTTCAATCTTCCTTCCTTCCATCCATCTCCATCTCCATCCCTTCCTTTTCAATCTCTCCTTCCTTCCTTCCTTCCTTCCTTCCTTCCTTCCTTCCTTCCTTCCTTCCTTCCTTCCTTCCCCGTCAATCTCCTTCCTTGTCCATCTCCTTCCTTTCCCCTTTAATCTCCTTCCTTCTCCATCTCCTTCTTTTCCCCTTCAATCTCCTTCCTTCTCTATCTCCTTCCTTTCCCCTTCAATCTTCCTTCCTTCCTTCCTTCCTTCCTTCCTTCCTTCCTTCCTTCCTTCCTTCCTTCCTTCCTTCCCCTTCAATCTCCTTCCTTGTCCATCTCCTTCAATTCCCCTTCAATCTCCTTCCTTCTCCATCTCCTTCCTTTCCCCTTCAATCTTCCTTCCTTTCTTCCATCTCCATCCCTTCCCTTTCAATCTCTCTCCTTCCTTCCTTCCCCTTCAATCTCCTTCCTTCTCCATCTCCTTCCTTTCCCCTTCAATATTCCTTCCTTCCTTCCATCTCCATCTCCATCCCTTCTCCTTCAATCTTTCTCCTTCCTTCCTTCCTTCCTTCCTTCCTTCCTTCCTTCCTTCCTTCCTTCCTTCCCCTTCAAGTTCCTTCCTTGTCCATCTCCTTCGTTTCCCGTTCAATCTTCCTTCCTTCCTTCCTTTCCCTTTCAATCTCCTTCATTCTCCATCTCCTTCCTTTCCCCTTCAATCTTCTTTCCTTCCTTCCTTCCATCTCCATCCCTTCCCCTTCAATTTTTCTCCTTCCTTCCTTCCTTCCCCTTCCTTCTCCATCTCCTTCCTTTCCCCTTCAATCTCCTTCCATCTCCATCTATATCCCTTCCCCTTCAATCTCTCTAATTCCTTCCTTCCCCTTCAATCTCCTTCTCCACCTCCTTCCTTTCCCCTTCAATCTCCTTCTTTCTCCACCTCCTTCCTTTCCCCTTCAATCTTCCTTCCTTCCATCTCCATCTCCATCCCTTCCCCTTCAATCTCTCTCTCTCCTTCCTTCTTTCCTTCCTTCCCCTTCAATCTCCTTCCTTCTCCACCTCCTTCCTTTCCCCTTCAATCTCTCTCTCTTTCCTTCCTTCCTTTCTTCCCTTCCCCTTCAATCTCCTTCCTTCTCCATCTCCTTCCTTTCCCCTTCAATCTTCCTTCCTTCCTTCGATCTCCATCCCTTCCCCATTAAATTTCTCCTTCCTTCCTTCCTTCCTTCCGTCCTTCCTTCCTTCCATTCTTCCTTTCCCCTTCAATCTTCCTTCCATCCATCTCCATCACTTCAATCTCTCTCTCCTTCCTTCCTTCCTTCCCCTTCAATCTCCTTCCTTGTCCATCTCCTTCCTTTCCCTTCAATCTCCTTCCTTCTCCATCTCCTTCCTTTCCCCTTCAATCTTCCTTCCTTCCTTCAATCTCCATCCCTTCCCCATTAATCTTTCTCCTTCCTTCCTTCCTTCCTTCCTTCCTTCCTTCCTTCCTTCCTTCCTTCCCCTTCAATCTCCTTCCTTCTCCATCTCCTTCGTTTCCCCTTCAATCTTCCTTCCTTCATTTCCCCTTCAATCTTCCTTCCTTCCTTCCATCTCCATCTCCATCCCTTTAAATCTCTCCCTTCCTTCCTTCCTTTCCACTTCAATCTCCTTCATTCTCCATCTCCTTCCTTCCCCCTTCAATCTTCCTTCCTTCCTTCCTTCCATCTCCATCCCTTCCCCTTCAATCTCTCTAATTCCTTCCTTCCCCTTCAATCTCCTTTCTTCTCCATCTCCTTCCTTCCCCCTTCAATATTCCTTCCTTCCTTCCATCTCCATCCCTTCCCCTTCAATCTCTGTAATTCCTTCCTTCCCCTTCAATCTTCCTTCCTTCCATCTCCATCCCTTCCCATTCAATCTCTCTCTCCTTCCTTCTTTCCTTCCTTTCCCTTTCAATCTCCTTCATTCTCCATTTCCTTCCTTTCCCCTTCAATCTCCTTTCCTTCCTTTCTTCCATCTCCATCTCCATCCCTTCCCCTTCAATCTTTCCCCTTCCTTCCTTCCTTCCTTCCTTCCTTCCTTCCTTCCTTCCTTCCCCATCAATCTCCTTCCTTCTCCACCTCCTTCCTTTCCCCTTCATCTCCTTCTTCTCTATCTCCTTCCTTTCCCCTTCAATCTTCCTACCTTCCTTCCATCTCCATCCCTTCCCCTTCAATCTTTCTCCTTCCTTCCTTCCTTCCCCTTCAATCTCCTTCCAATCTCCATCTCCTTCGTTTCCTCTTCAATCTTCCTTCCTTCCTTTCCCCTTCAATCTCCTTCCTTCTCCATCTCCTTCCTTTCCCCTTCAATCTTCCTTCCTTCCTTCCTTCCTTCCTTCCTTCCTTCCTTCCTTCCTTCCTTCCTTCCTTCCTTCCCGTTCAATCTCCTTCCTTGTCCATCTCCTTCAATTCCCCTTCAATCTCCTTCTCCATCTCCTTCCTTTCCCCTTCAATCTCCTTCCTTTCTTCCATCTCCATCCCTTCCCTTTCAATCTCTCTCCTTCCTACCTTCCTTCCCCTTCAATCTCCTTCCTTCTCCATCTCCTTCCTTTCCCCTTCAATATTCCTTCCTTCCTTCCATCTCTATCTCCATTCCTTCCCCTTCAATCTCTCCTTACTTCCTTCCTTCCTTCCTTCCTTCCTTCCCTCCTTCCTCCTTCAATCTCCTTCCTTGTCCATCTCCTTCCTTTCCCCTTCAATCTTCCTTCCTTCCATCTCCATCCCCATCCCTTCCCCTTCAATCTTTCTCCTTCCTTCCGTCCTTCGTTCCCCTTTAATCTCCTTCCTTGTCCATCTCCATCCCTTCCCCTTCAATCTCTCTCCTTCCTTCCTTCCTTCCTTCCTTCCCCATTCAATTTCCTTCCTTCTCCATCTCCATCCCTTCCCCTTCAATTTCTTTCTCCTTCCTTCCTTCCTTCTTTCCTTCCTTCCTTCCTTTCCCCTTCAATCTCCTTCCGTCTCCTTCTCCATCCATTCCCCTCAATTTCTTTCTCCTTCCTTCATTCCTTCCTTCCTTCCATCCTTCCTTTACCCTTCAATCTTCCATCCTTCCTTCCTTCCCCTTCAATCTCCTTCCTTGTCCATCTACTTTATTTCCCCTTCAATCTTCCTTCCTTCCATCCATCTCCATCTCCATCCCTTCCTTTTAAATCTCTCCTTCCTTCCTTCCTTCTTTCCTTCCTTCCTTCATTCCTTCCTTCCTTCCTTCCTTCCTTCCTTCCCCGTCAATCTCCTTCCTTGTCCATCTCCTTCCTTTCCCCTTTAATCTCCTTCCTTCTCCATCTCCTTCTTTTCCCCTTCAATCTCCTTCCTTCTCTATCTCCTTCCTTTCCCCTTCAATCTTCCTTCCTTCCTTCCTTCCCCTTCAATCTCCTTCCTTGTCCATCTCCTTCAATTCCCCTTCAATCTCCTTCCTTCTCCATCTCCTTCCTTTCCCCTTCAATCTTCCTTCCTTTCTTCCATCTCCATCCCTTCCCTTTCAATCTCTCTCCTTCCTTCCTTCCCCTTCAATCTCCTTCCTTCTCCATCTCCTTCCTTTCCCCTTCAATATTCCTTCCTTCCTTCCATCTCCATCTCCATCTCTTCCCCTTCAATCTTTCTCCTTCCTTCCTTCCTTCCTTCCCCTTCAAGTTCCTTCCTTCTCCATCTCCTTCGTTTCCCCTTCAACCTTCCTTCCTTCCTTCCTTTCCCTTTCAATCTCCTTCCTTCTCCATCTCCTTCCTTTCCCCTTCAATCTTCTTTCCTTCCTTCCTTCCATCCTTCCTTTACCCTTCAATCTTCCATCCTTCCTTCCTTCCCCTTCAATCTCCTTCCTTGTCCATCTACTTCATTTCCCCTTCAATCTTCCTTCCTTCCATCCATCTCCATCTCCATCCCTTCCTTTTCAATCTCTCCTTCCTTCCTTCCTTCCTTCCTTCCTTCCTTCCTTCCCCGTCAATCTCCTTCCTTGTCCATCTCCTTCCTTTCCCCTTTAATCTCCTTCCTTCTCCATCTCCTTCTTTTCCCCTTCAATCTCCTTCCTTCTCTATCTCCTTCCTTTCCCCTTCAATCTTCCTTCCTTCCTTCCTTCCTTCCTTCCTTCCTTCCTTCCCCTTCAATCTCCTTCCTTGTCCATCTCCTTCAATTCCCCTTCAATCTCCTTCCTTCTCCATCTCCTTCCTTTCCCCTTCAATCTTCCTTCCTTTCTTCCTTTCCCTTTCAATCTCCTTCATTCTCCATCTCCTTCCTTTCCCCTTCAATCTTCTTTCCTTCCTTCCTTCCTTCCATCTCCATCCCTTCCCCTTCAATTTTGCTCCTTCCTTCCTTCCTTCCCCTTCCTTCTCCATCTCCTTCCTTTCCCCTTCAATCTCCTTCCATCTCCACCTCTATCCCTTCCCCTTCAATCTCTCTAATTCCTTCCTTCCCCTTCAATCTCCTTCTCCACCTCCTTCCTTTCCCCTTCAATCTCCTTCTTTCTCCACCTCCTTCCTTTCCCCTTCAATCTTCCTTCCTTCCATCTCCATCCCTTCCCATTCAATCTCTCTCTCCTTCCTTCTTTCCTTCCTTTCCCTTTCAATCTCCTTCATTCTCCATTTCCTTCCTTTCCCCTTCAATCTCCTTTCCTTCCTTTCTTCCATCTCCATCTCCATCCCTTCCCCTTCAATCTTTCCCCTTCCTTCCTTCCTATCTTCCTTCCTTCCTTCCTTCCTTCCTTCCCCATCAATCTCCTTCCTTCTCCACCTCCTTCCTTTCCCCTTCAATCTCCTTCTTTCTCTATCTCCTTCCTTTCCCCTTCAATCTTCCTACCTTCCTTCCATCTCCATCCCTTCCCCTTCAATCTTTCTCCTTCCTTCCTTCCTTCCCCTTCAATCTCCTTCCATCTCCATCTCCTTCGTTTCCTCTTCAATCTTCCTTCCTTCCTTTCCCCTTCAATCTCCTTCCTTCTCCATCTCCTTCCTTTCCCCTTCAATCTTCCTTCCTTCCTTCCTTCCTTCCTTCCTTCCTTCCTTCCCGTTCAATCTCCTTCCTTGTCCATCTCCTTCAATTCCCCTTCAATCTCCTTCTCCATCTCCTTCCTTTCCCCTTCAATCTTCCTTCCTTTCTTCCATCTCCATCCCTTCCCTTTCAATCTCTCTCCTTCCTACCTTCCTTCCCCTTCAATCTCCTTCCTTCTCCATCTCCTTCCTTTCCCCTTCAATATTCCTTCCTTCCTTCCATCTCTATCTCCATTCCTTCCCCTTCAATCTCTCCTTCCTTCCTTCCTTCCTTCCTTCCTTCCTTCCTTCCTTCCCTCCTTCCTCCTTCAATCTCCTTCCTTGTCCATCTCCTTCCTTTCCCCTTCAATCTTCCTTCCTTCCATCTCCATCCCCATCCCTTCCCCTTCAATCTTTCTCCTTCCTTCCGTCCTTCGTTCCCCTTTAATCTCCTTCCTTGTCCATCTCCTTCCTTTCCCCTTCAATCTTCCTTCCTTCCTTCTCCATCTCCATCCCTTCCCCTTCAATCTCTCTCCTTCCTTCCTTCCTTCCTTCCTTCCTTCCTTCCCCATTCAATTTCCTTCCTTCTCCATCTCCATCCCTTCCCCTTCAATTTCTTTCTCCTTCCTTCCTTCCTTCTTTCCTTCCTTCCTTCCTTTCCCCTTCAATCTCCTTCCGTCTCCTTCTCCATCCATTCCCCTTCAATTTCTTTCTCCTTCCTTCATTCCTTCCTTCCTTCCATCCTTCCTTTACCCTTCAATCTTCCATCCTTCCATCCATCTCCATCTCCATCCCTTCCTTTTCAATCTCTCCTTCCTTCCTTCCTTCTTTCCTTCCTTCCTTCATTCCTTCCTTCCTTCCTTCCTTCCTTCCTTCCCCGTCAATCTCCTTCCTTGTCCATCTCCTTCCTTTCCCCTTTAATCTCCTTCCTTCTCCATCTCCTTCTTTTCCCCTTCAATCTCCTTCCTTCTCTATCTCCTTCCTTTCCCCTTCAATCTTCCTTCCTTCCTTCCTTCCCCTTCAATCTCCTTCCTTGTCCATCTCCTTCAATTCCCCTTCAATCTCCTTCCTTCTCCATCTCCTTCCTTTCCCCTTCAATCTTCCTTCCTTTCTTCCATCTCCATCCCTTCCCTTTCAATCTCTCTCCTTCCTTCCTTCCCCTTCAATCTCCTTCCTTCTCCATCTCCTTCCTTTCCCCTTCAATATTCCTTCCTTCCTTCCATCTCCATCTCCATCTCTTCCCCTTCAATCTTTCTCCTTCCTTCCTTCCTTCCTTCCCCTTCAAGTTCCTTCCTTCTCCATCTCCTTCGTTTCCCCTTCAACCTTCCTTCCTTCCTTCCTTTCCCTTTCAATCTCCTTCCTTCTCCATCTCCTTCCTTTCCCCTTCAATCTTCTTTCCTTCCTTCCTTCCATCCTTCCTTTACCCTTCAATCTTCCATCCTTCCTTCCTTCCCCTTCAATCTCCTTCCTTGTCCATCTACTTCATTTCCCCTTCAATCTTCCTTCCTTCCATCCATCTCCATCTCCATCCCTTCCTTTTCAATCTCTCCTTCCTTCCTTCCTTCCTTCCTTCCTTCCTTCCTTCCTTCCTTCCCCGTCAATCTCCTTCCTTGTCCATCTCCTTCCTTTCCCCTTTAATCTCCTTCCTTCTCCATCTCCTTCTTTTCCCCTTCAATCTCCTTCCTTCTCTATCTCCTTCCTTTCCCCTTCAATCTTCCTTCCTTCCTTCCTTCCTTCCTTCCTTCCTTCCTTCCTTCCTTCCTTCCTTCCCCTTCAATCTCCTTCCTTGTCCATCTCCTTCAATTCCCCTTCAATCTCCTTCCTTCTCCATCTCCTTCCTTTCCCCTTCAATCTTCCTTCCTTTCTTCCTTTCCCTTTCAATCTCCTTCATTCTCCATCTCCTTCCTTTCCCCTTCAATCTTCTTTCCTTCCTTCCTTCCTTCCATCTCCATCCCTTCCCCTTCAATTTTTCTCCTTCCTTCCTTCCTTCCCCTTCCTTCTCCATCTCCTTCCTTTCCCCTTCAATCTCCTTCCATCTCCACCTCTATCCCTTCCCCTTCAATCTCTCTAATTCCTTCCTTCCCCTTCAATCTCCTTCTCCACCTCCTTCCTTTCCCCTTCAATCTCCTTCTTTCTCCACCTCCTTCCTTTCCCCTTCAATCTTCCTTCCTTCCATCTCCATCTCCATCCCTTCCCCTTCAATCTCTCTCTCTCCTTCCTTCTTTCCTTCCTTCCCCTTCAATCTCCTTCCTTCTCCATCTCCTTCCTTTCCCCTTCAATCTTCCTTCCTTCCTTCGATCTCCATCCCTTCCCCATTAAATTTCTCCTTCCTTCCTTCCTTCCGTCCTTCCTTCCTTCCATTCTTCCTTTCCCCTTCAATCTTCCTTCCATCCATCTCCATCACTTCAATCTCTCTCTCCTTCCTTCCTTCCTTCCCCTTCAATCTCCTTCCTTGTCCATCTCCTTCCTTTCCCTTCAATCTCCTTCCTTCTCCATCTCCTTCCTTTCCCCTTCAATCTTCCTTCCTTCCTTCCATCTCCATCTCCAGCCCTTCCTTTTCAATCACTCTCTCCTTCCTTCCTTCCTTCCCCCTTCAATCTCCTTCCTTCTCCATCTCCTTCCTTTCCCCTTCAATCTCTCTGTCTTTCCTTCCTTCCTTCCTTCCCTTCCCCTTCAATCTCCTTCCTTCTCCATCTCCTTCCTTTCCCCTTCAATCTTCCTTCCTTCCTTCAATCTCCATCCCTTCCCCATTAATCTTTCTCCTTCCTTCCTTCCTTCCTTCCTTCCTTCCTTCCTTCCTTCCTTCCTTCCTTCCTTCCTTCCCCTTCAATCTCCTTCCTTCTCCATCTCCTTCGTTTCCCCTTCAATCTTCCTTCCTTCATTTCCCCTTCAATCTTCCTTCCTTCCTTCCATCTCCATCTCCATCCCTTTAAATCTCTCCCTTCCTTCCTTCCTTTCCACTTCAATCTCCTTCCTTCTCCATTTCCTTCCTTTCCCCTTCAATCTCTCCTTCCTTCCTTCCTTCCTCCTTCAATCTCCTTCCTTGTCCATCTCCTTCCTTTCCCCTTCAATCTTCCTTCCTTTCTTCCTACTTTCCTTCCTTTCCCTTTCAATCTCCTTCATTCTCCATCTCCTTCCTTCCCCCTTCAATCTTCCTTCCTTCCTTCCTTCCTTCCATCTCCATCCCTTCCCCTTCAATCTCTCTAATTCCTTCCTTCCCCTTCAATCTCCTTTCTTCTCCATCTCCTTCCTTCCCCCTTCAATATTCCTTCCTTCCTTCCATCTCCATCCCTTCCCCTTCAATCTCTGTAATTCCTTCCTTCCCCTTCAATCTTCCTTCCTTCCATCTCCATCCCTTCCCATTCAATCTCCCTCTCCTTCCTTCTTTCCTTCCTTTCCCTTTCAATCTCCTTCATTCTCCATTTCCTTCCTTTCCCCTTCAATCTCCTTTCCTTCCTTTCTTCCATCTCCATCTCCATCCCTTCCCCTTCAATCTTTCCCCTTCCTTCCTTCCTTCCTTCCTTCCCCATCAATCTCCTTCCTTCTCCACCTCCTTCCTTTCCCCTTCAATCTCCTTCTTTTTCTATCTCCTTCCTTTCCCCTTCAATCTTCCTACCTTCCTTCCATCTCCATCCCTTCCCCTTCAATCTTTCTCCTTCCTTCCTTCCTTCCCCTTCAATCTCCTTCCATCTCCATCTCCTTCGTTTCCTCTTCAATCTTCCTTCCTTCCTTTCCCCTTCAATCTCCTTCCTTCCTTCCTTTCTTCCTTCCTTCCTTCCTTCCTTCCTTCCTTCCTTCCCGTTCAATCTCCTTCCTTGTCCATCTCCTTCAATTCCCCTTCAATCTCCTTCCTTCTCCATCTCCTTCCTTTCCCCTTCAATCTTCCTTCCTTTCTTCCATCTCCATCCCTTCCCTTTCAATCTCTCTCCTTCCTTCCTTCCTTCCCCTTCAATCTCCTTCCTTCTCCATCTCCTTCCTTTCCCCTTCAATATTCCTTCCTTCCTTCCATCTCTATCTCCATTCCTTCCCCTTCAATCTCTCCTTCCTTCCTTCCTTCCTTCCTTCCTTCCTTCCTTCCTTCCTTCCCTCCTTCCTCCTTCAATCTCCTTCCTTGTCCATCTCCTTCCTTTCCCCTTCAATCTTCCTTCCTTCCTTCCATCTCCATCCCTTCTCCTTCAATCTCTCTAATTCCTTCCTTCCCCTTCAATCTCCTTTCTTCTCCATCTCCTTCCTTCCCCCTTCAATCTTCCTTACTTCCTTCCTTCCATCTCCATCCCTTCCCCTTCAATCTCTCTAATTCCTTCCTTCCCCTTCAATCTCCTTTCTTCTCCATCTCCTTCCTTTCCCCTTCAATCTTCCTTCCTTCCATCTCCATCCCTTCCCCTTCAATCTCTCTCTCCTTCCTTCTTTCCTTCCTTTCCCTTTCAATCTCCTTCATTCTCCATCTCCTTCCTTTCCCTTCAATATTCCTTCCTTCCTTCCATCTCCATCCCTTCCCCTTCAATCTTTCTCCTACCTTCCTTCCCCGTCAATCTCCTTCCTTCTCCATCTCCTTCGTTCCGCCTTCAATCTTCCTTCCTTCCTTTCCCCTTCAATCTCCTTCCTTCTCCATCTCCTTCCTTTCCCCTAAAGTCTTGGCCCTGCGTAGGCAAGCCTTCAATTCCCATGGTGGGTCCTTCATGATAGCCAAATTAATGAGACACATGACAAGCACATTTCTCTGGGCGAAGCAACTACTGACAAAAGGCTGCCCCCTTTTTATTCCCTGTTACAGTGGGTGGTTACACAATGCATCACATGGTTACAAACAGCCAATGACAATGTTATTTCTTCAGCCAATGACAAGGCTACACTGCAGAGCCACCCTGTGGCCAATGGATTCAAACCTTGGTACAACGTCCATCCACCTCTTAGCCCCCTTTATTTCCTGTTCCTAGGCCACTATGGCAAGTCCTTTGTTCCAAAGCACATGGCTTGTTCCTCTGATGTGGCCAATGGATTCCACCTCTTGGCTCCGCCTCCATTTCCTGTTGCTCCAAAACAGCATGGTAAAGTCACATGGTACAGTCTCTTTGTCCCAAGCCTCATGCATCACAACATATTACAACATATCAACTTATTTTATTTTATTTTTTAGCAGCTGTGGGTTGTTCCACCTATGCGCCGTCCAGTTCTGTACACGTTCAGCTCTGTACATGATCCTAGGGCACAGGCATCTGTCCAGTCCTCAGAGGCTGCCATCATAGAAACATCTCTGTCCAGTCATCAGAGGCAACAGTTGGTTCTTTTCCAGGATATGGTTTAGAAAGAGGGAGGCTTACACAGGTTTTACACAGGTTCAACAGGGCAGGGATACATTTGTCAGATTGTTACACAAAATACTAAAAACATTATGATACTAAAAACCAATTCCTTGAGCCACCCAGCATTAGGTAGTCAGGAAAATAACTGTCAATAAAACAAGGCATTTGTGATAAAGGATTGTTTTGTACCATATTTTCCATGTGAGCAATTGTGGCAGAAATGTTGTGTGTGTTGTCATTTTTTCCACATAAGATCTAATCTTTATCAGATGTGAGTGCATTGTCTTTTGAGAAGTTGTACAAAGTTTCAAAGTTTTCACCAAAATCAAACAAGGGAACAGAATCAGCACATGCTTTCTTCTTGTCATTGCTCATTATCTGCAAGAGATGGTTGTTACAAGATTGAACTGATGAAACTGTGTGATTAATGCCTAACACAAAGTAAGGAAGGATTCAAAGTTAAAGAGAGAGATTGAGAGATTTCATTCATAGGCACGCTATGAAGGCATACACGTTTCCTTCTGTGTTTGTTCTGTACTGGCATGTTATCAGATCCAACAATTGGATATATTAGCATGGTGAGAAACATAAAATGCAAAACAGCAATGATTTGTCACAAAAATTAAATCATTAAAGAAAAATAAGAAAGAGACAAAAAAAATCATTAACAAACTGGAAACATAAAATTCAAAATAGGCAAAGAGAAATGAGAAAAGACAAATTTTGCAAAGAAATCAGAAAGGCAAGATTGAGGGCAAAATTGGCAAAGAGAAAATAATAAGAAAAGAAGCTATGGTTTATTAAGCAAAACGACCAGAGGAAAAGGGGGGGTGAGAGAGAAGAGGGAATTCAAAGAGGAGGCAATTGGAATTCAAATGTAATTTGAGTCTCCGTTTACAGCCATCCGTTTCCTTGGAAACCAGGGAAGACCAGCTCATGTCATTCATAGCCATCCTTTTGTTCCTTGGAAAGCAGGAAAACTGGTTTTTCCTGCTTTTCTTCAGATCTGGCAAGCAGAAACCTGTAATTTCAAAAGAAGAGGGAGGGGAGGGGAAACCGGCTCTGCTGCAAAGGAAAAGGTTTTTGTTTTTGTTTTTTTTTCAACAGTAAGCAAGGCATTATTGAATCAATGGATTACCAGGAAGTATTTTCCCATTTTTCTCAATTATAAGGAACAGAAGCAACAGGCTTCAGATTTTTTAAACAAGTTGAAAGGTATGAGGCAGTTATTAACTCAGCCTGCTCTGAGTCAGAGGGAGGAATAGGGAGGGGGAGAGGGGGAGGTTTTTTTAGCAAGTTAAAAGGTAAGAGAAGACTGAATTAGCATAGGAAAGCATGTTGAGTCAGAAGGGGGAAAGGACTTTAGATTTTTTAGGAGACAGGGCAGGAGAAACAGAAAGAATCCTGTAAGCCAATAGCTACAGGACATGCATACAATTCTTTCACATAAGGAGAATTTGGGGAAGAAGCAGAGAGCTCCTCCATAAGCCAATTTTAATCCAATTAGCAATTTTTATGGTCCCTTTAAAATGTAAGAGACAATGCCAAACAAACAATAATAATACTTTTAAACTCCTTACGTAAAGGCACATTTGTGAATCTTTCTTAGTTGCATAATTAAGGTCCTGACAATAACATCAAGCCCTCCCCTTTGATCCTTGGAGAATTCCACCCACATACTCACGGGGGGGGGGGTTTCTTGCTGAAGAAACTCCACAAGGTTTGTTCCTCCAGTGGGGCAAATTTAGAGTCAAATTGTAAGATTTTTTTTTCCTCAGGGCTTGCTTTTTTAAGCCTGAGAATTAGCCAGTTTAGCTTGCTCTGTTTTGCATAGTGTAACGTCAGCATGTGACAGTACAGCCTCTCATGGGCTAGGAAATCTGGCGAGGCTCTCAGCGATGGAGCCAGACACCTATTACCATGTGGCGAGGTCTAATTGCTAAGATTTTTTTTCAAAAAAAGCCAATAAAAGACATAGATCTTTTTGAGTGACAGGGAAAACAGTCTAATTAAGTTTCTGAACATAATTTGCTCTCCTGACTAAGCTAAGCAATTGTTTCAGGTACACAGCCCAATTTTTGCCTAGCTTCTGTTCCCCACTTACCATAAGCGTGCACATGGTCTATTCCAGACGTAGTAAGAGATGAGATGTCAGAAGGATGTGATTCCGCATCACATCAGGGGTCACCACTTAAAGTCTTGGCCCTGCGTAGGCAAGCCTTCAATTCCCATGGTGGGTCCTTCACGATAGCCAAATTAATGAGACACATGACAAGCACATTTCTCTGGGCGAAGCAACTACTGACAAACGGCTGCCCCCCTTTTTATTCCCTGTTACAGTGGGTGGTTACACAATGCACATGGTTACAAACAGCCAATGACAATGTTATTTCTTCAGCCAATGACAAGGCTACACTGCAGAGCCACCCTGTGGCCAATGGATTCAAACCTTGGTACAACGTCCATCCACCTCTTAGCCCCCTTTATTTCCTGTTCCTAGGCCACTATGGCAAGTCCTTTGTTCCAAAGCACATGGCTTGTTCCTCTGATGTGGCCAATGGATTCCACCTCTTGGCTCCGCCTCCATTTCCTGTTGCTCCAAAACAGCATGGTAAAGTCACATGGTACAGTCTCTTTGTCCCAAGCCTCATGCATCACAACATATTACAACATTCCCCTTCAATCTTCTTTCCTTCCTTCCTTCCATCTCCATCCCCATCCCTTCCCCTTCAATCTTTCTCCTTCCTTCCGTCCTTCGTTCCCCTTCAATCTCCTCCCTTCTCCATCTCCTTCGTTTCCCCTTCAATCTTCCTTCCTTCCTTCCTTTCCCCTTCAATTTCCTTCCTTCTCCATCTCCTTCCTTTCCCCTTCAATCTTCTTTCCTTCCTTCCATCTCCATCTCCATCCCTTCCCCTTCAATCTCTTTCTCCTTCCTTTCTTCCTTTCCCCTTCAATCTCCTTCCATCTCCATCTCTATCCCTTCCCCTTCAATTTCTTTCTCCTTCTTTCCTTCCTTCCTTCCATCCTTCCATTCCCCTTCAATCTTCCTTCCTTCCTTCCATCTCCATCCCTTCCTTTTCAACCACTCTCTCCTTCCTTCCTTCCTTCCTTCCTTCCTCCTTCAATCTCCTTCCTTCTCCATCTCCTTCCTCTCCCCTTCAATCTCCTTCCATCTCCATCTCCTTCCTTTCCCCTTCAATCTCCTACCTTCTCCATCTCCTTCCTTTCCCCTTCAATCTTCCTTCCTTTCTTCCATCTCCATCCCTTCCCTTTCAATCTCTCTCCTTCCTTCCTTCCTTCCTTCCCCTTCAATCTCCTTCCTTCTCCATCTTTTTCCTTTCCCCTTCAATATTCCTTCCTTCCTTCCATCTCCATTTCCATCCCTTCCCCTTCAATCTCTCCTTCCTTCCTTCCTTCCTTCCTTCCTTTCTTCCTTCCTTCCTTCGTCCTTCAATCTCCTTCCTTCTCCATCTCCTTCCTTTGCCCTTCAACCTTCCTTCCTTCCATCTCCATCCCTTCTCCTTCAATCTCTCTAATTCCTTCCTTCCCCTTCAATCTCCTTTCTTCTCCATCTCCTTCCTTCCCCCTTCAATCTTCCTTCCTTCCTTCCTTCCATCTCCATCCCTTCCCCTTCAATCTCTCTAATTCCTTCCTTCCCCTTCAATCTCCTTTCTTCTCCATCTCCTTCCTTTCCCCTTCAATCTTCCTTCCTTCCATCACCATCTCCATCCCTTCCCCTTCAATCTCTCCTTCCTTCTTTCCTTCCTTTCCCTTTCAATCTTCTTCATTCTCCATCTCCTTCCTTTCCCTTCAATCTTCCTTCCTTCCTTCCATCTCCATCCCTTCCCCTTCAATGTTTCTCCTTCCTTCCTTCCTTCCTTCCTTCCCCTTCAATCTCCTTCCTTCTCCATCTCCTTCGTTCCCCCTTCAATCTTCCTTCCTTCCTTTCCCCTTCAATCTCCTTCCTTCTCCATCCCCATCCCTTCCCCTTCAATCTTTCTCCTTCCTTCCGTCCTTCGTTCCACTTCAATCTCCTTCCTTCTCCATCTCCTTCGTTTCCCCTTCAATCTTCCTTCCTTCCTTTCCCCTTCAATTTCCTTCCTTCTCCATCTCCTTCCTTTCCCCTTCAATCTTCTTTCCTTCCTTCCATCTCTATCTCCATCCCTTCCCCTTCAATCTCTTTTTCCTTCCTTTCTTCCTTTCCCCTTCAATCTCCTTCCTTTTCCATCTCCTTCCTTTCCCCTTCAATCTCCTTCCATCTCCATCTCCATCCCTTCCCCTTCAATTTCTTTCTCCTTCCTTCCTTCCTTCCTTCCTTCTTTCCTTCCTTCCTTCCTTTCCCCTTCAATCTCCTTCCTTCTCCTTCTCCATCCATTCCCCTTCAGTTTCTTTCTCCTTCCTTCCTTCCTTCCATCCTTCCTTTCCCCTTCAATCTTCCATCCTTCCTTCCTTCCCCTTCAATCTCCTTCCTTGTCCATCTACTGTATTTCCCCTTCAATCTTCCTTCCTTCCATCCATCTCCATCCCTTCCTTTTCAATCTCTCCTTCCTTCCTTCCTTCCTTCCTTCCTTCCTTCCTTCCTTCCTTCCTTCCTTCCTTCCTTCCTTCCTTCCTTCCCCTTCAATCTCCTTCCTTGTCCATCTCCTTCAATTCCCCTTCAATCTCCTTCCTTCTCCATCTCCTTCCTTTCCCCTTCAATCTTTCTCCTTCCTTCCTTCCTTCCTTCCTTCCCCGTCAATCTCCTTCATTCTCCACCTCCTTCCTTTCCCCTTCAATCTCCTTCATTCTCCACCTCCTTCCTTTCCCCTTCAATCTTTCTCCTTCCTTCCTTCCTTCCTTCCCCGTCAATCTCCTTCATTCTCCACCTCCTTCCTTTCCCCTTCAATCTCCTTCTTTCTCCATCTCCTTCCTTTCCCCTTCAATATTCCTTCCTTCCTTCCATCTCCATCCCTTCCCCTTCAATCTTTCTCCTTCCTTCCTTCCTTCCTTCCTTCCCCGTCAATCTCCTTCATTCTCCACCTCCTTCCTTTACCCTTCAATCTCCTTCTTTCTCCATCTCCTTCCTTTCCCCTTCAATCTTTCTCCTTCCTTCCTTCCTTCCTTCCTTCCCCTTCAATCTCCTTCCTTCTCCATCTCCTTCGTTCCCCCTTCAATCTTCCTTCCTTCCTTCCTTCCATCTCCATCCCCATCCCTTCCCCTTCAATCTTTCTCCTTCCTTCCGTCCTTCGTTCCCCTTCAATCTCCTTCCTTCTCCATCTCCTTCGTTTCCCCTTCAATCTTCCTCCCTTCCTTCCTTTCCCCTTCAATTTCCTTCCTTCTCCATCTCCTTCCTTTCCCCTTCAATCTTCTTTCCTTCCTTCCATCTCCATCTCCATCCCTTCCCCTTCAATCTCTTTCTCCTTCCTTTCTTCCTTTCCCCTTCAATCTCCTTCCATCTCCATCTCTATCCCTTCCCCTTCAATTTCTTTCTCCTTCTTTCCTTCCTTCCTTCCATCCTTCCTTTCCCCTTCAATCTTCCTTCCTTCCATCTCCATCACTTCCCCTTCAATCTCTCTCTCTCTCCTTCCTTTCTTCCTTCCCCTTCAATCTCCTTCCTCGTCTATCTCCTTCCTTTCCATTCAACCTCCTTCCTTCTCCATCTCCTTCCTTTCCCCTTCAATCATCCTTCCTTCCTTCCATCTCCATCCCTTCCTTTTCAACCACTCTCTCCTTCCTTCCTTCCTTCCTTCCTTCCTTCCTTCCTTCCTTCCTTCCTTCCTCCTTCAATCTCCTTCCTTCTCCATCTCCTTCCTCTCCCCTTCAATCTCCTTCCATCTCCATCTACTTCCTTTCCCCTTCAATCTCCTTCCTTCTCCATCTCCTTCCTTTCCCCTTCAATATTCCTTCCTTCCTTCCATCTCCATTTCCATCCCTTCCCCTTCAATCTCTCCTTCCTTCCTTCCTTCCTTCCTTTCTTCCTTCCTTCCTTCCTTCGTCCTTCAATCTCCTTCCTTGTCCATCTCCTTCCTTCCCCTTCAATCTCCTTTCTTCTCCATCTCCTTCCTTCCCCCTTCAATCTCCCTTCCTTCCTTCCTTCCATCTCCATCCCTTCCCCTTCAATCTCTCTAATTCCTTCCTTCCCCTTCAATCTCCTTTCTTCTCCATCTCCTTCCTTTCCCCTTCAATCTTCCTTCCTTCTCCATCTCCTTCGTTCCCCCTTCAATCTTCCTTCCTTCCTTTCCCCTTCAATCTCCTTCCTTCTCCATCGCCTTCGTTCCCCCTTCAATCTTCCTTCCTTCCTTTCCCCTTCAATCTCCTTCCTTCTCCATCTCTTTCCTTTCCCCTTCAATCTTCTTTCCTTCCTTCCTTCCATCTCCATCCCCATCCCTTCCCCTTCAATCTTTCTCCTTCCTTCCGTCCTTCGTTCCCCTTCAATCTCCTTCCTTCTCCATCTCCTTCGTTTCCCCTTCAATCTTCCTTCCTTCCTTTCCCCTTCAATTTCCTTCCTTCTCCATCTCCATCCCTTCCCCTTCAATTTCTTTCTCCTTCCTTCCTTCCTTCTTTCCTTCCTTCCTTCCTTTCCCCTTCAATCTCCTTCCTTCTCCTTCTCCATCCATTCCCCTTCAATTTCTTTCTCCTTCCTTCCTTCCTTCCTTCCTTCCATCCTTCCTTTACCCTTCAATCTTCCATCCTTCCTTCCTTCCCCTTCAATCTCCTTCCTTGTCCATCTACTTTATTTCCCCTTCAATCTTCCTTCCTTCCATCCATCTCCATCTCCATCCCTTCCTTTTCAATCTCTCCTTCCTTCCTTCCTTCTTTCCTTCCTTCCTTCCTTCCTTCCTTCCTTCCTTCCTTCCTTCCTTCCTTCCTTCCTTCCCCGTCAATCTCCTTCCTTGTCCATCTCCTTCCTTTCCCCTTTAATCTCCTTCCTTCTCCATCTCCTTCTTTTCCCCTTCAATCTCCTTCCTTCTCTATCTCCTTCTTTTCCCCTTCAATCTTCCTTCCTTCCTTCCTTCCCCTTCAATCTCCTTCCTTCTCCATCTCCTTCCTTTCCCCTTCAATATTCCTTCCTTCCTTCCATCTCCATCTCCATCTCCATCCCTTCCCCTTCAGTCTTTCTCCTTCCTTCCTTCCTTCCTTCCTTCCTTCCTTCCTTCCTTCCTTCCTTCCCCTTCAAGTTCCTTCCTTCCCCATCTCCTTCGTTTCCCCTTCAATCCTCCTTCCTTCCTTCCATTCCCTTTCAATCTCCTTCATTCTCCATCTCCTTCCTTTCCCCTTCAATCTTCTTTCCTTCCTTCCTTCCATCTCCATCCCTTCCCCTTCAATTTTTCTCCTTCCTTCCTTCCTTCCCCTTCAATCTCCTACCTTCTCCATCTCCTTCCTTCCCCTTCAATATTCCTTCCTTCCTTCCATCTCCATCCCTTCCCCTTCAATCTCTGTAATTCCTTCCTTCCCCTTCAATCTCCTTTCTTCTCCATCTCCTTCCTTTCCCCTTCAATCTTCCTTCCTTCCATCTCCATCTCCATCCCTTCCCCTTCAATCTTTCCCCTTCCTTCCTTCCTTCCTTCCTTCCCCGTCAATCTCCTTCCTTCTCCACCTCCTTCCTTTCCCCTTCAATCTCCTTCTTTCTCTATCTCCTTCCTTTCCCCTTCAATCTTCCTACCTTCCTTCCATCTCCATCCCTTCCCCTTCAATCTTTCTCCTTCCTTCCTTCCTTCCCCTTCAATCTCCTTCCTTCTCCATCTCCTTCGTTTCCCCTTCAATCTTCTTTCCTTCCTTCCATCTCCATCTCCATCCCTTCCCCTTCAATCTCTTTCTCCTTCCTTTCTTCCTTTCCCCTTCAATCTCCTACCTTCTCCATCTCCTTCCTTTCCCCTTCAATCTCCTTCCGTCTCCATCTCTATCCCTTCCCCTTCAATTTCTTTCTCCTTCTTTCCTTCCTTCCTTCCATCCTTCCTTTCCCCTTCAATCTTCCTTCCTTCCATCTCCATCACTTCCCCTTCAATCTCTCTCTCTCCTTCCTTTCTTCCTTCCCCTTCAATCTCCTTCCTCGTCTATATCCTTCCTTTCCATTCAATCTCCTTCCTTCTCCATCTCCTTCCTTTCCCCTTCAATCTTCCTTCCTTCCTTCCATCTCCATCCCTTCCTTTTCAACCACTCTCTCCTTCCTTCCTTCCTTCCTTCCTTCCTTCCTTCCTTCCTTCCTTCCTTCCTCCTTCAATCTCCTTCCTTCTCCATCTCCTTCCTTTCCCCTTCAATCTTCCTTCCTTCCTTCCATCTCCATCCCTTCCTTTTCAACCACTCTCTCCTTCCTTCCTTCCTTCCTTCCTTCCTTCCTTCCTTCCTTCCTTCCTTCCTCCTTCAATCTCCTTCCTTCTCCATCTCCTTCCTCTCCCCTTCAATCTCCTTCCTTCTCCATCTCCTTCCTTTCCCCTTCAATCTTCCTTCCTTCCATCCATCTCCATCCCTTCCCCTTCAATCTTTCTCCTTCCTTCCTTCCTTCCCCTTCAATCTCCTTCCTTCTCCATCTCCTTCCTTTCCCCTTCAATCTTCTTTCCTTCCTTCCATCTCCATCTCCATCCCTTCCCCTTCAATCTCTTTCTCCTTCCTTTCTTCCTTTCCCCTTCAATCTCCTACCTTCTCCATCTCCTTCCTTTCCCCTTCAATTTCTTTCTCCTTCTTTCCTTCCTTCCTTCCATCCTTCCTTTCCCCTTCAATCTTCCTTCCTTCCATCTCCATCACTTCCCCTTCAATCTCTCTCTCTCCTTCCTTTCTTCCTTCCCCTTCAATCTCCTTCCTCGTCTATATCCTTCCTTTCCATTCAATCTCCTTCCTTCTCCATCTCCTTCCTTTCCCCTTCAATCTTCCTTCCTTCCTTCCATCTCCATCCCTTCCTTTTCAACCACTCTCTCCTTCCTTCCTTCCTTCCTTCCTTCCTTCCTTCCTTCCTTCCTTCCTTCCTCCTTCAATCTCCTTCCTTCTCCATCTCCTTCCTCTCCCCTTCAATCTCCTTCCATCTCCATCTCCTTCGTTTCCTCTTCAATCTTCCTTCCTTCCTTTCCCCTTCAATCTCCTTCCTTCTCCATCTCCTTCCTTTCCCCTTCAATCTTCCTTCCTTCCTTCCTTCCGTCCTTCCTTCCTTCCTTCCCGTTCAATCTCCTTCCTTGTCCATCTCCTTCAATTCCCCTTCAATCTCCTTCCTTCTCCATCTCCTTCCTTTCCCCTTCAATCTTCCTTCCTTTCTTCCATCTCCATCCCTTCCCTTTCAATCTCTCTCCTTCCTTCCTTCCTTCCCCTTCAATCTCCTTCCTTCCTTCCTTCCTTCCTTCCTTCCTTCCTTCCTTCCTTCCTTCCTTCCTTCCTTCCTTCCTTCCTTCCTTCCCCTTCATGTTCCTTCCTTCTCCATCTCCTTAGTTTCCCCTTCAATCTTCCTTCCTTCCTTCCTTCCTTTCCCTTTCAATCTCCTTCATTCTCCATCTCCTTCCTTTCCCCTTCAATCTTCCTTCCTTCCTTCTCCATCTCCATCCCTTCCCCTTCAATTTCTCTCCTTCCTTCCTTACTTTCTTCCTTCCTTCCTTCCTCCCCCCTTCAATCTCCTTCCTTCTCCATCTCCTTCCTTTCCCCTTCAACCTTCCTTCCTTCCTTCCATCTCCATCCCTTCCCCTTCAATCTCTCTAATTCCTTCCTTCCCCTTCAATCTCCTTTCTTCTCGATCTCCTTCCTTCCCCCTTCAATCTTCCTTCCTTCCTTCCTTCCTTCCTTCCTTCCTTCCTTCCTTCCTTCCTTCCTTCCCCTTCAATCTCCTTCCTTGTCCATCTCCTTCCTTCCCCTTCAATCTCCTTTCTTCTCCATGTCCTTCCTTCCCCCTTCAATCTCCCTTCCTTCCTTCCTTCCATCTCCATCCCTTCCCCTTCAATCTCTCTAATTCCTTCCTTCCCCTTCAATCTCCTTTCTTCTCCATCTCCTTCCTTTCCCCTTCAATCTTCCTTCCTTCCATCACCATCTCCATCCCTTCCCCTTCAATCTCTCTCTCCTTCCTTCTTTCCTGCCTTTCCCTTTCAATCTCCTTCATTCTCCATCTCCTTCCTTTCCCTTCAATCTTCCTTCCTTCCTTCCATCTCCATCCCTTCCCCTTCAATGTTTCTCCTTCCTTCCTTCCTTCCTTCCCCTTCAATCTCCTTCCTTCTCCATCTCCTTCGTTCCCCCTTCAATCTTCCTTCCTTCCTTTCCCCTTCAATCTCCTTCCTTCTCCATCGCCTTCGTTCCCCCTTCAATCTTCCTTCCTTCCTTTCCCCTTCAATCTCCTTCCTTCTCCATCTCTTTCCTTTCCCCTTCAATCTTCTTTCCTTCCTTCCTTCCATCTCCATCCCCATCCCTTCCCCTTCAATCTTTCTCCTTCCTTCCGTCCTTCGTTCCCCTTCAATCTCCTTCCTTCTCCATCTCCTTCGTTTCCCCTTCAATCTTCCTTCCTTCCTTTCCCCTTCAATTTCCTTCCTTCTCCATCTCCATCCCTTCCCCTTCAATTTCTTTCTCCTTCCTTCCTTCCTTCTTTCCTTCCTTCCTTCCTTTCCCCTTCAATCTCCTTCCTTCTCCTTCTCCATCCATTCCCCTTCAATTTCTTTCTCCTTCCTTCCTTCCTTCCTTCCTTCCATCCTTCCTTTACCCTTCAATCTTCCATCCTTCCTTCCTTCCCCTTCAATCTCCTTCCTTGTCCATCTACTTTATTTCCCCTTCAATCTTCCTTCCTTCCATCCATCTCCATCTCCATCCCTTCCCCTTCAATCTCTTTCTCCTTCCTTTCTTCCTTTCCCCTTCAATCTCCTACCTTCTCCATCTCCTTCCTTTCCCCTTCAATCTCCTTCCGTCTCCATCTCTATCCCTTCCCCTTCAATTTCTTTCTCCTTCTTTCCTTCCTTCCTTCCATCCTTCCTTTCCCCTTCAATCTTCCTTCCTTCCATCTCCATCCCTTCCCCTTCAATCTTTCCCCTTCCTTCCTTCCTTCCTTCCCCGTCAATCTCCTTCCTTCTCCACCTCCTTCCTGTCCCCTTCAATCTCCTTCTTTCTCTATCTCCTTCCTTTCCCCTTCAATCTTCCTACCTTCCTTCCATCTCCATCCCTTCCCCTTCAATCTTTCTCCTTCCTTCCTTCCTTCCCCTTCAATCTCCTTCCTTCTCCATCTCCTTCCTTTCCCCTTCAATCTTCTTTCCTTCCTTCCATCTCCATCTCCATCCCTTCCCCTTCAATCTCTTTCTCCTTCCTTTCTTCCTTTCCCCTTCAATCTCCTACCTTCTCCATCTCCTTCCTTTCCCCTTCAATCTCCTTCCGTCTCCATCTCTATCCCTTCCCCTTCAATTTCTTTCTCCTTCTTTCCTTCCTTCCTTCCATCCTTCCTTTCCCCTTCAATCTTCCTTCCTTCCATCTCCATCACTTCCCCTTCAATCTCTCTCTCTCCTTCCTTTCTTCCTTCCCCTTCAATCTCCTTCCTCGTCTATATCCTTCCTTTCCATTCAATCTCCTTCCTTCTCCATCTCCTTCCTTTCCCCTTCAATCTTCCTTCCTTCCTTCCATCTCCATCCCTTCCTTTTCAACCACTCTCTCCTTCCTTCCTTCCTTCCTTCCTTCCTTCCTTCCTTCCTTCCTTCCTCCTTCAATCTCCTTCCTTCTCCATCTCCTTCCTCTCCCCTTCAATCTCCTTCCATCTCCATCTCCTTCGTTTCCTCTTCAATCTTCCTTCCTTCCTTTCCCCTTCAATCTCCTTCCTTCTCCATCTCCTTCCTTTCCCCTTCAATCTTCCTTCCTTCCTTCCTTCCGTCCTTCCTTCCTTCCTTCCCGTTCAATCTCCTTCCTTGTCCATCTCCTTCAATTCCCCTTCAATCTCCTTCCTTCTCCATCTCCTTCCTTTCCCCTTCAATCTTCCTTCCTTTCTTCCATCTCCATCCCTTCCCTTTCAATCTCTCTCCTTCCTTCCTTCCTTCCTTCCTTCCTTCCCCTTCATGTTCCTTCCTTCTCCATCTCCTTAGTTTCCCCTTCAATCTTCCTTCCTTCCTTCCTTTCCCTTTCAATCTCCTTCATTCTCCATCTCCTTCCTTTCCCCTTCAATCTTCCTTCCTTCCTTCTCCATCTCCATCCCTTCCCCTTCAATTTCTCTCCTTCCTTCCTTCCTTTCTTCCTTCCTTCCTTCCTCCCCCCTTCAATCTCCTTCCTTCTCCATCTCCTTCCTTTCCCCTTCAACCTTCCTTCCTTCCTTCCATCTCCATCCCTTCCCCTTCAATCTCTCTAATTCCTTCCTTCCCCTTCAATCTCCTTTCTTCTCGATCTCCTTCCTTCCCCCTTCAATCTTCCTTCCTTCCTTCCTTCCTTCCTTCCTTCCTTCCTTCCTTCCTTCCTTCCTTCCTTCCTTCCCCTTCAATCTCCTTCCTTGTCCATCTCCTTCAATTCCCCTTCAATCTCCTTCCTTCTCCATCTCCTTCCTTTCCCCTTCAATCTTCCTTCCTTTCTTCCATCTCCATCCCTTCCCTTTCAATCTCTCTCCTTCCTTCCTTCCCCTTCAATCTCCTTCCTTCTCCATCTCCTTCCTTTCCCCTTCAATATTCCTTCCTTCCTTCCATCTCGATCTCCATCCCTTCTCCTTCAATCTTTCTCCTTCCTTCCTTCCTTCCTTCCTTCCTTCCTTCCTTCCCCTTCAAGTTCCTTCCTTCTCCATCTCCTTCGTTTCCCCTTCAATCTTCCTTCCTTCCTTCCTTTCCCTTTCAATCTCCTTCATTCTCCATCTCCTTCCTTTCCCCTTCAATCTTCTTTCCTTCCTTCCTTCCATCTCCATCCCTTCCCCTTCAATTTTTCTCCTTCCTTCCTTCCTTCCCCTTCCTTCTCCATCTCCTTCCTTTCACCTTCAATCTCCTTCCATCTCCATCTCTATCCCTTCCCCTTCAATCTCTCTAATTCCTTCCTTCCCCTTCAATCTCCTTCTCCACCTCCTTCCTTTCCCCTTCAATCTCCTTCTTTCTCCACCTCCTTCCTTTCCCCTTCAATCTTCCTTCCTTCCATCTCCATCTCCATCCCTTCCCCTTCAATCTCTCTCTCTCCTTCCTTCTTTCCTTCCTTCCCCCTCAATCTCCTTCCTTCTCCACCTCCTTCCTTTCCCCTTCAATCTCTCTCTCTTTCTCCTTCCTTCCTTCCTTCCTTCCTTCCTTCCCCCTTCAATCTCCTTCCTTCTCCATCTCCTTCCTTTCCCCTTCAACCTTCCTTCCTTCCTTCCATCTCCATCCCTTCCCCATTAATCTTTCTCCTTCCTTCCTTCCTTCCTTTCTTCCATTCTTCCTTTCCCCTTCAATCTTCCTTCCATCCATTTCCATCACTTCCCCTTCAATCTCTCTCTCCTTCCTTCCTTCCTTCCCCTTCAATCTCCTTCCTTGTCCATCTCCTTCCTTTCCCTTCAATCTCCTTCCTTCTCCATCTCCTTCCTTTCCCCTTCAATCTTCCTTCCTTCCTTCCTTCCATCTCCATCTCCATCTCCAGCCCTTCCTTTTCAATCACTCTCTCCTTCCTTCCTTCCTTCCTCCTTCAATCTCCTTCCTTCTCCATCTCCTTCCTTTCCCCTTCAATCTCTCTCTCTTTCCTTCCTTCCTTTCTTCCCTTCAATTTCAATCTCCTTCCTTCTCCATCTCCTTCCTTTCCCCTTCAATCTTCCTTCCTTCCTTCGATCTCCATCCCTTCCCCATTAATCTTTTTCCTTCCTTCCTTCCTTCCTTCCTCCCTTCCTTCCTTCCTTCCTTCCTTCCTTCCCCTTCAATCTCCTTCCTTCTCCATCTCCTTCGTTTCCCCTTCAATCTTCCTTCCTTCATTTCCCCTTCAATCTTCCTTCCTTCCTTCCATCTCCATCTCCATCCCTTTAAATCTCTCTCTTCCTTCCTTCCTTTCCACTTCAATCTCCTTCCTTCTCCATCTCCTTCCTTTCCCCTTCAATCTTCTTTCATTCCGTCCTTCCATCTCCATCTCCCTCCCTTCCCCTGCAATCTTTCTCCTTCCTTCCTTCCTTCCCCTTCAATCTCCTTCTCCACCTCCTTCCTTTCCCCTTCAATCTCCTTCTTTCTCCACCTCCTTCCTTTCCCCTTCAATCTTCCTTCCTTCCATCTCCATCTCCATCTCCATCTCCATCCCTTCCCCTTCAATCTCTCTCTCTCCTTCCTTCTTTCCTTCCTTCCCCTTCAATCTCCTTCCTTCTCCACCTCCTTCCTTTCCCCTTCAATCTCTCTCTCTTTCCTTCCTTCCTTTCTTCCCTTCCCCTTCAATCTCCTTCCTTCTCCATCTCCTTCCTTTCCCCTTCAATCTTCATTCCTTCCTTCGATCTCCATCCCTTCCCCATTAATCTTTCTCCTTCCTTCCTTCCTTCCTTCCTTCCTTCCTTCCTTCCTTCCTTCCCCTTCAATCTCCTTCCTTGTCCATCTCCTTCCTTTCCCCTTCAATCTTCCTTCCTTCCTTCCATCTCCATCTCCAGCCCTTCCTTTTCAATCACTCTCTCCTTCCTTCCTTCCTTCCTTCCTCCTTCAATCTCCTTCCTTCTCCATCTCCTTCCTTTCCCCTTCAATCTCTCTCTCTTTCCTTCCTTCCTTTCTTCCCTTCCCCTTCAATCTCCTTCCTTCTCCATCTCCTTCCTTTCCCTTTCAATCTTCCTTCCTTCCTTCCTTTCCCCTTCAATTTCCTTCCTTCTCCATCTCCATCCCTTCCCCTTCAATTTCTTTCTCCTTCCTTCCTTCCTTCTTTCCTTCCTTCCTTCCTTTCCCCTTCAATCTCCTTCCTTCTCCTTCTCCATCCATTCCCCTTCAATTTCTTTCTCCTTCCTTCCTTCCTTCTTTCCTTCCTTCCTTCCTTTCCCCTTCAATCTCCTTCCTTCTCCTTCTCCATCCATTCCCCTTCAATTTCTTTCTCCTTCCTTCATTCCTTCCTTCCTTCCATCCTTCCTTTACCCTTCAATCTTCCATCCTTCCTTCCTTCCCCTTCAATCTCCTTCCTTGTCCATCTACTTTATTTCCCCTTCAATCTTCCTTCCTTCCATCAATCTCCATCTCAATCCCTTCCTTTTCAATCTCTCCTTCCTTCCTTCCTTCCTTCCCCTTCAATCTCCTTCCCTGTCCATCTCCTTCAATTCCCCTTCAATCTCCTTCCTTCTCCATCTCCTTCCTTTCCCCTTCAATCTTCCTTCCTTTCTTCCATCTCCATCCCTTCCCTTTCAATCTCTCTCCTTCCTTCCTTCCCCTTCAATCTCCTTCCTTCTCCATCTCCTTCCTTTCCCCTTCAATATTCCTTCCTTCCATCTCCATCTCCATCTCTTCCCTTTCAATCTTTCTCCTTCCTTCCTTCCCCTTCAAGTTCCTTCCTTCTCCATCTCCTTCGTTCCCCCTTCAATCTTCCTTCCTTCCTTCCTTTCCCCTTCAATCTCCTTCCTTCACCATCTCTTTCCTTTCCTCTTCAATCTTCTTTCCTTCCTTCCTTCCATCTCCATCCCTTCCCCTTCAATCTTTCTTTCCTACAATCTCCTTCCTTCTCCACCTCCTTCCTTTCCCCTTCAATCTCTCTCTCTTTCCTTCCTTCCTTTCTTCCCTTCCCCTTCAATCTCCTTCCTTCTCCATCTCCTTCCCTTCCCCTTCAATCTCCTTCCTTCTCCATCTCCTTCCTTTCCCCTTCAATCTTCCTTCCTTCCTTCAATCTCCATCCCTTCCCCATTAATCGTTCTCCTTCCTTCCTTCCTTCCTTCCTTCCTTCCTTCCTTCCTTCCTTCCTTCCCCTTCAATCTCCTTCCTTCTCCATCTCCTTCGTTTCCCCTTCAATCTTCCTTCCTTCATTTCCCCTTCAATCTTCCTTCCTTCCTTCCATCTCCATCTCCATCCCTTTAAATCTCTCCCTTCCTTCCTTCCTTTCCACTTCAATCTCCTTCCTTCTCCATTTCCTTCCTTTCCCCTTCAATTTCTCCTTCCTTCCTTCCTTCCTCCTTCAATCTCCTTCCTTGTCCATCTCCTTCCTTTCCCCTTCAATCTTCCTTCCTTTCTTCCTACTTTCCTTCCTTTCCCTTTCAATCTCCTTCATTCTCCATCTCCTTCCTTCCCTTTTCAATCTTCCTTCCTTCCTTCCTTCCATCTCCATCCCTTCCCTTTCAATCTCTCTCCTTCCTTCCTTCCTTCCTTCCCCCTTCAATCTCCTTCCTTCTCCATCTCCTTCCTTTCCCCTTCAACCTTCCTTCCTTCCTTCCATCTCCATCCCTTCCCCATTAATCTTTCTCCTTCCTTCCTTCCTTCCTTCCTTCCTTCCATTCTTCCTTTCCCCTTCAATCTTCCTTCCATCCATTTCCATCACTTCCCCTTCAATCTCTCTCTCCTTCCTTCCTTCCTTCCTTCCCCTTCAATCTCCTTCTTTGTCCATCTCCTTCCTTTCCCTTCAATCTCCTTCCTTCTCCATCTCCTTCCTTTCCCCTTCAATCTTCCTTCCTTCCTTCCATCTCCATCTCCATCTCCAGCCCTTCCTTTTCAATCACTCTCTCCTTCCTTCCTTCCTTCCTCCTTCAATCTCCTTCCTTCTCCATCTCCTTCCTTTCCCCTTCAATCTCTCTCTCTTTCCTTCCTTCCTTTCTTCCCTTCCCTTTCAATTTCCTTCCTTCTCCATCTCCTTCCTTTCCCCTTCAATCTTCCTTCCTTCCTTCGATCTCCATCCCTTCCCCATTAATCTTTTTCCTTCCTTCCTTCCTTCCTTCCTTCCTTCCTTCCTTCCTTCCTTCCTTCCTTCCTTCCTTCCCCTTCAATCTCCTTCCTTCTCCATCTCCTTCGTTTCCCCTTCAATCTTCCTTCCTTCATTTCCCCTTCAATCTTCCTTCCTTCCTTCCATCTCCATCTCCATCCCTTTAAATCTCTCTCTTCCTTCCTTCCTTTCCACTTCAATCTCCTTCCTTCTCCATCTCCTTCCTTTCCCCTTCAATCTTCTTTCCTTCCGTCCTTCCATCTCCATCTCCCTCCCTTCCCCTGCAATCTTTCTCCTTCCTTCCTTCCTTCCCCTTCAATCTCCTTCTCCACCTCCTTCCTTTCCCCTTCAATCTCCTTCTTTCTCCACCTCCTTCCTTTCCCCTTCAATCTTCCTTCCTTCCATCTCCATCTCCATCTCCATCTCCATCCCTTCCCCTTCAATCTCTCTCTCTCCTTCCTTCTTTTCTTCCTTCCCCTTCAATCTCCTTCCTTCTCCACCTCCTTCCTTTCCCCTTCAATCTCTCTCTCTTTCCTTCCTTCCTTTCTTCCCTTCCCCTTCAATCTCCTTCCTTCTCCATCTCCTTCCTTTCCCCTTCAATCTTCATTCCTTCCTTCGATCTCCATCCCTTCCCCATTAATCTTTCTCCTTCCTTCCTTCCTTCCTTCCTTCCTTCCTTCCTTCCTTCCTTCCTTCCTTCCATTCTTCCTTCCCCTTCAATCTCCTTCCTTGTCCATCTCCTTCCTTTCCCCTTCAATCTTCCTTCCTTCCTTCCATCTCCATCTCCAGCCCTTCCTTTTCAATCACTCTCTCCTTCCTTCCTTCCTTCCTTCCTCCTTCAATCTCCTTCCTTCTCCATCTCCTTCCTTTCCCCTTCAATCTCTCTCTCTTTCCTTCCTTCCTTTCTTCCCTTCCCCTTCAATCTCCTTCTTTCTCCATCTCCTTCCTTTCCCCTTCAATCTTCCTTCCTTCCTTCCTTTCCCCTTCAATTTCCTTCCTTCTCCATCTCCATCCCTTCCCCTTCAATTTCTTTCTCCTTCCTTCCTTCCTTCTTTCCTTCCTTCCTTCCTTTCCCCTTCAATCTCCTTCCTTCTCCTTCTCCATCCATTCCCCTTCAATTTCTTTCTCCTTCCTTCATTCCTTCCTTCCTTCCATCCTTCCTTTACCCTTCAATCTTCCATCCTTCCTTCCTTCCCCTTCAATCTCCTTCCTTGTCCATCTACTTTATTTCCCCTTCAATCTTCCTTCCTTCCATCCATCTCCATCTCAATCCCTTCCTTTTCAATCTCTCCTTCCTTCCTTCCTTCCTTCCCCGTCAATCTCCTTCCTTGTCCATCTCCTTCCTTTCCCCTTTAATCTCCTTCCTTCTCCATCTCCTTCTTTTCCCCTTCAATCTCCTTCCTTCTCTATCTCCTTCCTTTCCCCTTCAATCTTCCTTCCTTCCTTCCTTCCCCTTCAATCTCCTTCCTTGTCCATCTCCTTCAATTCCCCTTCAATCTCCTTCCTTCTCCATCTCCTTCCTTTCCCCTTCAATCTTCCTTCCTTTCTTCCATCTCCATCCCTTCCCTTTCAATCTCTCTCCTTCCTTCCTTCCCCTTCAATCTCCTTCCTTCTCCATCTCCTTCCTTTCCCCTTCAATATTCCTTCCTTCCATCTCCATCTCCATCTCTTCCCTTTCAATCTTTCTCCTTCCTTCCTTCCTTCCTTCCCCTTCAAGTTCCTTCCTTCTCCATCTCCTTCGTTCCCCCTTCAATCTTCCTTCCTTCCTTCCTTCCTTTCCCCTTCAATCTCCTTCCTTCACCATCTCTTTCCTTTCCTCTTCAATCTTCTTTCCTTCCTTCCTTCCATCTCCATCCCTTCCCCTTCAATCTTTCTTTCCTACAATCTGCTTCCTTCTCCACCTCCTTCCTTTCCCCTTCAATCTCTCTCTCTTTCCTTCCTTCCTTTCTTCCCTCCCCCTTCAATCTCCTTCCTTCTCCATCTCCTTCCCGTCCCCTTCAATCCCCTTCCTTCTCCATCTCCTTCCTTTCCCCTTCAATCTTCCTTCCTTCCTTCAATCTCCATCCCTTCCCCATTAATCGTTCTCCTTCCTTCCTTCCTTCCTTCCTTCCTTCCTTCCTTCCTTCCTTCCTTCCTTCCCCTTCAATCTCCTTCCTTCTCCATCTCCTTCGTTTCCCCTTCAATCTTCCTTCCTTCATTTCCCCTTCAATCTTCCTTCCTTCCTTCCATCTCCATCTCCATCCCTTTAAATCTCTCCCTTCCTTCCTTCCTTTCCACTTCAATCTCCTTCCTTCTCCATTTCCTTCCTTTCCCCTTCAATTTCTCCTTCCTTCCTTCCTTCCTCCTTCAATCTCCTTCCTTGTCCATCTCCTTCCTTTCCCCTTCAATCTTCCTTCCTTTCTTCCTACTTTCCTTCCTTTCCCTTTCAATCTCCTTCATTCTCCATCTCCTTCCTTCCCTTTTCAATCTTCCTTCCTTCCTTCCTTCCATCTCCATCCCTTCCCCTTCAATCTCTCTAACTCCTTCCTTCCCCTTCAATCTCCTTTCTTCTCCATCTCCTTCCTTCCCCCTTCAATATTCCTTCCTTCCTTCCATCTCCATCCCTTCCCCTTGAATCTCTGTAATTCCTTCCTTCCCCTTCAATCTCCTTTCTTCTCCATCTCCTTCCTTCCCCCTTCAATATTCCTTCCTTCCTTCCATCTCCATCCCTTCCCCTTCAATCTCTGTAATTCCTTCCTTTCCCTTTCAATCTCCTTCATTCTCCATTTCCTTCCTTTCCCCTTCAATCTCCTTTCCTTCCTTTCTTCCATCTCCATCTCCATCCCTTCCCCTTCAATCTTTCCCCTTCTCCTTCCTTCCTTCCTTCCTTCCTTCCCCATCAATCTCCTTCCTTCTCCACCTCCTTCCTTTCCCCTTCAATCTCCTTCTTTCTCCATCTCCTTCCTTTCCCCTTCAATCGTCCTACCTTCCTTCCATCTCCATCCCTTCCCCTTCAATCTTTCTCCTTCCTTCCTTCCTTCCCCTTCAATCTCCTTCCTTCTCCATCTCCTTCCTTTCCCCTTCAATCTTCTTTCCTTCCTTCCATCTCCATCTCCATCCCTTCCCCTTCAATCTCTTTCTCCTTCCTTTCTTCCTTTCCCCTTCAATCTCCTACCTTCTCCATCTCCTTCCTTTCCCCTTCAATCTCCTTCCATCTCCATCTCTATACCTTCCCCTTCAATTTCTTTCTCCTTCTTTCCTTCCTTCCTTCCATCCTTCCTTTCCCCTTCAATCTTCCTTCCTTCCATCTCCATCACTTCCCCTTCAATCTCTCTCTCTCCTTCCTTTCTTCCTTCCCCTTCAATCTCCTTCCTCGTCTATATCCTTCCTTTCCATTCAATCTCCTTCCTTCTCCATCTCCTTCCTTTCCCCTTCAATCTTCTTTCCTTCCTTCCTTCCATCTCCATCCCTTCCTTTTCAACCACTCTCTCCTTCCTTCCTTCCTTCCTTCCTTCCTTCCTTCCTTCCTTCCTTCCTCCTTCAATCTCCTTCCTTCTCCATCTCCTTCATTCCCCCTTCAATCTTCCTTCCATCTCCATCTCCTTCGTTTCCTCTTCAATCTTCCTTCCTTCCTTTCCCCTTCAATCTCCTTCCTTCTCCATCTCCTTCCTTTCCCCTTCAATCTTCTTTCCTTCCTTCCTTCCATCTCCATCTCCATCCCTTCCCCTTCAATCTTTCTCCTTCCTTCCGTCCTTCAATTCCCCTTCAATCTCCTTCCTTGTCCATCTCCTTCCTTTCCCCTTCAATCTTCCTTCCTTCCTTCTCCATCTCCATCCCTTCCCCTTCAATCTCTCCTTCCTTCCTTCCTTCCTTCCTTCCTTCCTTCCTTCCTTCCTTCCTTCCCCATTCAATCTCCTTCCTTCTCCATCTCCTTCCTTTCCCCTTCAACCTTCCTTCCTTCCTTCCATCTCCATCCCTTCTCCTTCAATCTCTCTAATTCCTTCCTTCCCCTTCAATCTCCTTTCTTCTCCATCTCCTTCCTTCCCCCTTCAATCTTCCTTACTTCCTTCCTTCCATCTCCATCCCTTCCCCTTCAATCTCTCTAATTCCTTCCTTCCCCTTCAATCTCCTTTCTTCTCCATCTCCTTCCTTTCCCCTTCAATCTTCCTTCCTTCCATCTCCATCCCTTCCCCTTCAATCTCTCTCTCCTTCCTTCTTTCCTTCCTTTCCCTTTCAATCTCCTTCATTCTCCATCTCCTTCCTTTCCCTTCAATATTCCTTCCTTCCTTCCATCTCCATCCCTTCCCCTTCAATCTTTCTCCTACCTTCCTTCCCCGTCAATCTCCTTCCTTCTCCATCTCCTTCGTTCCGCCTTCAATCTTCCTTCCTTCCTTTCCCCTTCAATCTCCTTCCTTCTCCATCTCCTTCCTTTCCCCTAAAGTCTTGGCCCTGCGTAGGCAAGCCTTCAATTCCCATGGTGGGTCCTTCACGATAGTCAAATTAATGAGACACATGACAAGCACATTTCTCTGGGCGAAGCAACTACTGACAAAAGGCTGCCCCCCTTTTTATTCCCTGTTACAGTGGGTGGTTACACAATGCATCACATGGTTACAAACAGCCAATGACAATGTTATTTCTTCAGCCAATGACAAGGCTACACTGCAGAGCCACCCTGTGGCCAATGGATTCAAACCTTGGTACAACGTCCATCCACCTCTTAGCCCCCTTTATTTCCTGTTCCTAGGCCACTATGGCAAGTCCTTTGTTCCAAAGCACATGGCTTGTTCCTCTGATGTGGCCAATGGATTCCACCTCTTGGCTCCGCCTCCATTTCCTGTTGCTCCAAAACAGCATGGTAAAGTCACATGGTACAGTCTCTTTGTCCCAAGCCTCATGCATCACAACATATTACAACATATCAACTTATTTTATTTTATTTTTTAGCAGCTGTGGGTTGTTCCACCTATGCGCCGTCCAGTTCTGTACACGTTCAGCTCTGTACATGATCCTAGGGCACAGGCATCTGTCCAGTCCTCAGAGGCTGCCATCATAGAAACATCTCTGTCCAGTCATCAGAGGCAACAGTTGGTTCTTTTCCAGGATATGGTTTAGAAAGAGGGAGGCTTACACAGGTTTTACACAGGTTCAACAGGGCAGGGATACATTTGTCAGATTGTTACACAAAATACTAAAAACATTATGATACTAAAAACCAATTCCTTGAGCCACCCAGCATTAGGTAGTCAGGAAAATAACTGTCAATAAAACAAGGCATTTGTGATAAAGGATTGTTTTGTACCATATTTTCCATGTGAGCAATTGTGGCAGAAATGTTGTGTGTGTTGTCATTTTTTCCACATAAGATCTAATCTTTATCAGATGTGAGTGCATTGTCTTTTGAGAAGTTGTACAAAGTTTCAAAGTTTTCACCAAAATCAAACAAGGGAACAGAATCAGCACATGCTTTCTTCTTGTCATTGCTCATTATCTGCAAGAGATGGTTGTTACAAGATTGAACTGATGAAACTGTGTGATTAATGCCTAACACAAAGTAAGGAAGGATTCAAAGTTAAAGAGAGAGATTGAGAGATTTCATTCATAGGCACGCTATGAAGGCATACACGTTTCCTTCTGTGTTTGTTCTGTACTGGCATGTTATCAGATCCAACAATTGGATATATTAGCATGGTGAGAAACATAAAATGCAAAACAGCAATGATTTGTCACAAAAATTAAATCATTAAAGAAAAATAAGAAAGAGACAAAAAAAATCATTAACAAACTAGAAACATAAAATTCAAAATAGGCAAAGAGAAATGAGAAAAGACAAATTTTGCAAAGAAATCAGAAAGGCAAGATTGAGGGCAAAATTGGCAAAGAGAAAATAATAAGAAAAGAAGCTATGGTTTATTAAGCAAAACGACCAGAGGAAAAGGGGGGGTGAGAGAGAAGAGGGAATTCAAAGAGGAGGCAATTGGAATTCAAATGTAATTTGAGTCTCCGTTTACAGCCATCCGTTTCCTTGGAAACCAGGGAAGACCAGCTCATGTCATTCATAGCCATCCTTTTGTTCCTTGGAAAGCAGGAAAACTGGTTTTTCCTGCTTTTCTTCAGATCTGGCAAGCAGAAACCTGTAATTTCAAAAGAAGAGGGAGGGGAGGGGAAACCGGCTCTGCTGCAAAGGAAAAGGTTTTTGTTTTTTTTTTCAACAGTAAGCAAGGCATTATTGAATCAATGGATTACCAGGAAGTATTTTCCCATTTTTCTCAATTATAAGGAACAGAAGCAACAGGCTTCAGATTTTTTTAACAAGTTGAAAGGTATGAGGCAGTTATTAACTCAGCCTGCTCTGAGTCAGAGGGAGGAATAGGGAGGGGGAGAGGGGGAGGTTTTTTTAGCAAGTTAAAAGGTAAGAGAAGACTGAATTAGCATAGGAAAGCATGTTGAGTCAGAAGGGGGGGGGGGGGGGAAAGGACTTTAGATTTTTTAGGAGACAGGGCAGGAGAAACAGAAAGAATCCTGCAAGCCAATAGCTACAGGACATGCATACAATTCTTTCACATAAGGAGAATTTGGGGAAGAAGCAGAGAGCTCCTCCATAAGCCAATTTTAATCCAATTAGCAATTTTTTATGGTCCCTTTAAGATGTAAGAGACAATGCCAAACAAACAATAATAATACTTTTAAACTCCTTACGTAAAGGCACATTTGTGAATCTTTGTTAGTTGCATAATTAAGGTCCTGACAATAACTTCAAGCCCTCCCATTTGATCCTTGGAGAATTCCACCCACATACTCACGGGGGGGGGGTTTCTTGCTGAAGAAACTCCACAAGGTTTGTTCCTCCAGTGGGGCAAATTTAGAGTCAAATTGTAAGATTTTTTTTTCCTCAGGGCTTGCTTTTTTAAGCCTGAGAATTAGCCAGTTTAGCTTGCTCTGTTTTGCATAGTGTAACGTCAGCATGTGACAGTACAGCCTCTCATGGGCTAGGAAATATGGCGAGGCTCTCAGCGATGGAGCCAGACACCTATTGCCATGTGGCGAGGTCTAATTGCTAAGATTTTTTTTCAAAAAAAGCCAATAAAAGACATAGATCTTTTTGAGTGACAGGGAAAACAGTCTAATTAAGTTTCTGAACATAATTTGCTCTCCTGACTAAGCTAAGCAATTGTTTCAGGTACACAGCCCAATTTTTGCCTAGCTTCTGTTCCCCACTTACCATAAGCGTGCACATGGTCTATTCCAGACGTAGTAAGAGATGAGATGTCAGAAGGATGTGATTCCGCATCACATCAGGGGTCACCACTTAAAGTCTTGGCCCTGCGTAGGCAAGCCTTCAATTCCCATGGTGGGTCCTTCACGATAGCCAAATTAATGAGACACATGACAAGCACATTTCTCTGGGCGAAGCAACTACTGACAAAAGGCTGCCCCCCTTTTTATTCCCTGTTACAGTGGGTGGTTACACAATGCATCACATGGTTACAAACAGCCAATGACAATGTTATTTCTTCAGCCAATGACAAGGCTACACTACAGAGACACCCTGTGGCCAATGGATTCAAACCTTGGTACAACGTCCATTCACCTCTTAGCCCCCTTTATTTCCTGTTCCTAGGCCACTATGGCAAGTCCTTTGTTCCAAAGCACATGACTTGTTCCTCTGATGTGGCCAATGGATTCCACCTCTTGGCTCCGCCTCCATTTCCTGTTGCTCCAAAACAGCATGGTAAAGTCACATGGTACAGTCTCTTTGTCCCAAGCCTCATGCATCACAACATATTACAACATTCCCCTTCAATCTTCTTTCCTTCCTTCCTTCCATCTCCATCTCCATCCCTTCCCCTTCAATCTTTCTCCTTCCTTCCTTCCTTCCTTCCTTCCTTCCTTCCTTCCTTCCTTCCTTCCCCTTCAATCTCCTTCCTTCTCCATCTCCTTCATTCCCCCTTCAATCTTCCTTCCTTCCTTCCTTCCTTCTTCCTTCCTTCCTTCCTTCCTTCCTTCCTTCCTTCCTTCCTTCCTTTCCCCTTCAATCTCCTTCCTTCTCCATCTCTTTCCTTTCCCGTTCAATCTTCTTTCCTTCCTTCCTTCCATCTCCATCCCCATCCCTTCCCCTTCAATCTTTCTCCTTCCTTCCGTCCTTCGTTCCCCTTCAATCTCCTTCCTTGTCCATCCCCTTCCTTTCCCCTTCAATCTTCCTTCCTTCCTTCAATTCCCCTTCAATCTCCTTCCTTCTCCATCTCCTTCCTTTCCCCTTCAATCTTCCTTCCTTTCTTCCATCTCCATCCCTTCCCCTTCAATCTCTCTCCTTCCTTCCTTCCTTCCTTCCCCTTCAATCTCCTTCCTTCTCCATCTCCTTCCTTTCCCCTTCAATATTCCTTCCTTCCATCCATCTCCATCTCCATTCCTTCCCCTTCAATCTCTCCTTCCTTCCTTCCTTCCTTCCTTCCTTCCTTCCTTCCTTCCTTCCTTCCTCCCTCCTTCAATCTCCTTCCTTGTCCATCTCCTTCCTTTCCCCTTCAATCTTCCTTCCTTCCTTCTCCATCTCCATCCCTTCCCCTTCAATCTCTCTCCTTCCTTCCTTCCTTCCTTCCTTCCTCCTTCAATCTCCTTCCTTCTCCATCTCCTTCCTTTCCCCTTCAACCTTCCTTCCTTCCTTCCATCTCCATCCCTTCTCCTTCAATCTCTCTAATTCCTTCCTTCCCCTTCAATCTCCTTTCTTCTCCATCTCCTTCCTTCCCCCTTCAATCTTCCTTACTTCCTTCCTTCCATCTCCATCCCTTCCCCTTCAATCTCTCTAATTCCTTCCTTCCCCTTCAATCTCCTTTCTTCTCCATCTCCTTCCTTTCCCCTTCAATCTTCCTTCCTTCCATCTCCATCCCTTCCCCTTCAATCTCTCTCTCCTTCCTTCTTTCCTTCCTTTCCCTTTCAATCTCCTTCATTCTCCATCTCCTTCCTTTCCCTTCAATATTCCTTCCTTCCTTCCATCTCCATCCCTTCCCCTTCAATCTTTCTCCTACCTTCCTTCCCCGTCAATCTCCTTCCTTCTCCATCTCCTTCGTTCCGCCTTCAATCTTCCTTCCTTCCTTTCCCCTTCAATCTCCTTCCTTCTCCATCTCCTTCCTTTCCCCTAAAGTCTTGGCCCTGCGTAGGCAAGCCTTCAATTCCCATGGTGGGTCCTTCACGATAGTCAAATTAATGAGACACATGACAAGCACATTTCTCTGGGCGAAGCAACTACTGACAAAAGGCTGCCCCCCTTTTTATTCCCTGTTACAGTGGGTGGTTACACAATGCATCACATGGTTACAAACAGCCAATGACAATGTTATTTCTTCAGCCAATGACAAGGCTACACTGCAGAGCCACCCTGTGGCCAATGGATTCAAACCTTGGTACAATGTCCATCCACCTCTTAGCCCCCTTTATTTCCTGTTCCTAGGCCACTATGGCAAGTCCTTTGTTCCAAAGCACATGGCTTGTTCCTCTGATGTGGCCAATGGATTCCACCTCTTGGCTCCGCCTCCATTTCCTGTTGCTCCAAAACAGCATGGTAAAGTCACATGGTACAGTCTCTTTGTCCCAAGCCTCATGCATCACAACATATTACAACATATCAACTTATTTTATTTTATTTTTTAGCAGCTGTGGGTTGTTCCACCTATGCGCCGTCCAGTTCTGTACACGTTCAGCTCTGTACATGATCCTAGGGCACAGGCATCTGTCCAGTCCTCAGAGGCTGCCATCATAGAAACATCTCTGTCCAGTCATCAGAGGCAACAGTTGGTTCTTTTCCAGGATATGGTTTAGAAAGAGGGAGGCTTACACAGGTTTTACACAGGTTCAACAGGGCAGGGATACATTTGTCAGATTGTTACACAAAATACTAAAAACATTATGATACTAAAAACCAATTCCTTGAGCCACCCAGCATTAGGTAGTCAGGAAAATAACTGTCAATAAAACAAGGCATTTGTGATAAAGGATTGTTTTGTACCATATTTTCCATGTGAGCAATTGTGGCAGAAATGTTGTGTGTGTTGTCATTTTTTCCACATAAGATCTAATCTTTATCAGATGTGAGTGCATTGTCTTTTGAGAAGTTGTACAAAGTTTCAAAGTTTTCACCAAAATCAAACAAGGGAACAGAATCAGCACATGCTTTCTTCTTGTCATTGCTCATTATCTGCAAGAGATGGTTGTTACAAGATTGAACTGATGAAACTGTGTGATTAATGCCTAACACAAAGTAAGGAAGGATTCAAAGTTAAAGAGAGAGATTGAGAGATTTCATTCATAGGCACGCTATGAAGGCATACACGTTTCCTTCTGTGTTTGTTCTGTACTGGCATGTTATCAGATCCAACAATTGGATATATTAGCATGGTGAGAAACATAAAATGCAAAACAGCAATGATTTGTCACAAAAATTAAATCATTAAAGAAAAATAAGAAAGAGACAAAAAAAATCATTAACAAACTAGAAACATAAAATTCAAAATAGGCAAAGAGAAATGAGAAAAGACAAATTTTGCAAAGAAATCAGAAAGGCAAGATTGAGGGCAAAATTGGCAAAGAGAAAATAATAAGAAAAGAAGCTATGGTTTATTAAGCAAAACGACCAGAGGAAAAGGGGGGGTGAGAGAGAAGAGGGAATTCAAAGAGGAGGCAATTGGAATTCAAATGTAATTTGAGTCTCCGTTTACAGCCATCCGTTTCCTTGGAAACCAGGGAAGACCAGCTCATGTCATTCATAGCCATCCTTTTGTTCCTTGGAAAGCAGGAAAACTGGTTTTTCCTGCTTTTCTTCAGATCTGGCAAGCAGAAACCTGTAATTTCAAAAGAAGAGGGAGGGGAGGGGAAACCGGCTCTGCTGCAAAGGAAAAGGTTTTTGTTTTTTTTTTTTCAACAGTAAGCAAGGCATTATTGAATCAATGGATTACCAGGAAGTATTTTCCCATTTTTCTCAATTATAAGGAACAGAAGCAACAGGCTTCAGATTTTTTTAACAAGTTGAAAGGTATGAGGCAGTTATTAACTCAGCCTGCTCTGAGTCAGAGGGAGGAATAGGGAGGGGGAGAGGGGGAGGTTTTTTTAGCAAGTTAAAAGGTAAGAGAAGACTGAATTAGCATAGGAAAGCATGTTGAGTCAGAAGGGGGAAAGGACTTTAGATTTTTTAGGAGACAGGGCAGGAGAAACAGAAAGAATCCTGCAAGCCAATAGCTACAGGACATGCATACAATTCTTTCACATAAGGAGAATTTGGGGAAGAAGCAGAGAGCTCCTCCATAAGCCAATTTTAATCCAATTAGCAATTTTTTATGGTCCCTTTAAGATGTAAGAGACAATGCCAAACAAACAATAATAATACTTTTAAACTCCTTACGTAAAGGCACATTTGTGAATCTTTGTTAGTTGCATAATTAAGGTCCTGACAATAACTTCAAGCCCTCCCATTTGATCCTTGGAGAATTCCACCCACATACTCACGGGGGGGGGGTTTCTTGCTGAAGAAACTCCACAAGGTTTGTTCCTCCAGTGGGGCAAATTTAGAGTCAAATTGTAAGATTTTTTTTTCCTCAGGGCTTGCTTTTTTAAGCCTGAGAATTAGCCAGTTTAGCTTGCTCTGTTTTGCATAGTGTAACGTCAGCATGTGACAGTACAGCCTCTCATGGGCTAGGAAATATGGCGAGGCTCTCAGCGATGGAGCCAGACACCTATTGCCATGTGGCGAGGTCTAATTGCTAAGATTTTTTTTCAAAAAAAGCCAATAAAAGACATAGATCTTTTTGAGTGACAGGGAAAACAGTCTAATTAAGTTTCTGAACATAATTTGCTCTCCTGACTAAGCTAAGCAATTGTTTCAGGTACACAGCCCAATTTTTGCCTAGCTTCTGTTCCCCACTTACCATAAGCGTGCACATGGTCTATTCCAGACGTAGTAAGAGATGAGATGTCAGAAGGATGTGATTCCGCATCACATCAGGGGTCACCACTTAAAGTCTTGGCCCTGCGTAGGCAAGCCTTCAATTCCCATGGTGGGTCCTTCACGATAGCCAAATTAATGAGACACATGACAAGCACATTTCTCTGGGCGAAGCAACTACTGACAAAAGGCTGCCCCCCTTTTTATTCCCTGTTACAGTGGGTGGTTACACAATGCATCACATGGTTACAAACAGCCAATGACAATGTTATTTCTTCAGCCAATGACAAGGCTACACTACAGAGCCACCCTGTGGCCAATGGATTCAAACCTTGGTACAACGTCCATTCACCTCTTAGCCCCCTTTATTTCCTGTTCCTAGGCCACTATGGCAAGTCCTTTGTTCCAAAGCACATGACTTGTTCCTCTGATGTGGCCAATGGATTCCACCTCTTGGCTCCGCCTCCATTTCCTGTTGCTCCAAAACAGCATGGTAAAGTCACATGGTACAGTCTCTTTGTCCCAAGCCTCATGCATCACAACATATTACAACATTCCCCTTCAATCTTCTTTCCTTCCTTCCTTCCATCTCCATCTCCATCCCTTCCCCTTCAATCTTTCTCCTTCCTTCCTTCCTTCCTTCCTTCCTTCCTTCCTTCCTTCCTTCCTTCCTTCCTTCCTTCCCCTTCAATCTCCTTCCTTCTCCATCTCCTTCATTCCCCCTTCAATCTTCCTTCCTTCCTTCCTTCCTTCCTTCCTTCCTTCCTTCCTTCCTTCCTTCCTTCCTTCCTTCCTTTCCCCTTCAATCTCCTTCCTTCTCCATCTCTTTCCTTTCCCGTTCAATCTTCTTTCCTTCCTTCCTTCCATCTCCATCCCCATCCCTTCCCCTTCAATCTTTCTCCTTCCTTCCGTCCTTCGTTCCCCTTCAATCTCCTTCCTTGTCCATCTCCTTCCTTTCCCCTTCAATCTTCCTTCCTTCCTTCAATTCCCCTTCAATCTCCTTCCTTCTCCATCTCCTTCCTTTCCCCTTCAATCTTCCTTCCTTTCTTCCATCTCCATCCCTTCCCTTTCAATCTCTCTCCTTCCTTCCTTCCTTCCTTCCCCTTCAATCTCCTTCCTTCTCCATCTCCTTCCTTTCCCCTTCAATATTCCTTCCTTCCATCCATCTCCATCTCCATTCCTTCCCCTTTAAACTCTCCTTCCTTCCTTCCTTCCTTCCTTCCTTCCTTCCTTCCTTCCTTCCTTCCTTCCTTCCTTCCTTCCTTCCTCCCTCCTTCAATCTCCTTCCTTGTCCATCTCCTTCCTTTCCCCTTCAATCTTCCTTCCTTCCTTCTCCATCTCCATCCCTTCCCCTTCAATCTCTCTCCTTCCTTCCTTCCTTCCTTCCTTCCTCCTTCAATCTCCTTCCTTCTCCATCTCCTTCCTTTCCCCTTCAACCTTCCTTCCTTCCTTCCATCTCCATCCCTTCTCCTTCAATCTCTCTAATTCCTTCCTTCCCCTTCAATCTCCTTTCTTCTCCATCTCCTTCCTTCCCCCTTCAATCTCCCTTCCTTCCTTCCTTCCATCTCCATCCCTTCCCCTTCAATCTCTCTAATTCCTTCCTTCCCCTTCAATCTCCTTTCTTCTCCATCTCCTTCCTTTCCCCTTCAATCTTCCTTCCTTCCATCTCCATCTCCATCCCTTCCCCTTCAATCTCTCTCTCCTTCCTTCTTTCCTTCCTTTCCCTTTCAATCTCCTTCATTCTCCATCTCCTTCCTTTCCCTTCAATCTTCCTTCCTTCCTTCCATCTCCATCCCTTCCCTTTCAATCTTTCTCCTTCCTTCCTTCCTTCTCCATCTCCTTCGTTTCCCCTTCAATCTTCCTTCCTTCCTTTCCCCTTCAATTTCCTTCCTTCTCCATCTCCTTCCTTTCCCCTTCAATCTCTTTTTCCTTCCTTTCTTCCTTTCCCCTTCAATCTCCTTCCTTTTCCATCTCCTTCCTTTCCCCTTCAATCTCCTTCCATCTCCATCTCCATCCCTTCCCCTTCAATTTCTTTCTCCTTCCTTCCTTCCTTCCTTCTTTCCTTCCTTCCTTCCTTTCCCCTTCAATCTCCTTCCTTCTCCTTCTCCATCCATTCCCCTTCAGTTTCTTTCTCCTTCCTTCCTTCCTTCCTTCCATCCTTCCTTTCCCCTTCAATCTTCCATCCTTCCTTCCTTCCCCTTCAATCTCCTTCCTTGTCCATCTCCTTCAATTCCCCTTCAATCTCCTTCCTTCTCCATCTCCTTCCTTTCCCCTTCAATCTTTCTCCTTCCTTCCTTCCTTCCCCGTCAATCTCCTTCATTCTCCACCTCCTTCCTTTCCCCTTCAATCTCCTTCCTTCTCCACCTCCTTCCTTTCCCCTTCAATCTCCTTCTTTCTCCATCTCCTTCCTTTCCCCTTCAATCTTTCTCCTTCCTTCCTTCCCCGTCAATCTCCTTCATTCTCCACCTCCTTCCTTTCCCCTTCAATCTGCTTCCTTCTCCATCTCCTTCCTTTCCCCTTCAATCTTCCTTCCTTTCTTCCATCTCCATCCCTTCCCTTTCAATCTCTCTCCTTCCTTCCTTCCCCTTCAATCTCCTTCATTCTCCACCTCCTTCCTTTCCCCTTCAATCTCCTTCTTTCTCCATCTCCTTCCTTTCCCCTTCAATATTCCTTCCTTCCTTCCATCTCCATCCCTTCCCCTTCAATCTTTCTCCTTCCTTCCTTCCTTCCTTCCCCTTCAATCTCCTTCATTCTCCATCTCCTTCCTTTCCCCTTCAATCTTCCTTCCTTCTCCATCTCCTTCCTTTCCCCTTCAATCTTTCTCCTTCCTTCCTTCCTTCCTTCCCCTTCAATCTCCTTCCTTCTCCATCTCCTTCGTTCCCCCTTCAATCTTCCTTCCTTCCTTTCCCCTTCAATCTCCTTCCTTCTCCATCTCCTTCCTTTCCCCTTCAATCTTCTTTCCTTCCTTCCTTCCATCTCCATCTCCATCCCTTCCCCTTCAATCTTTCTCCTTCCTTCCTTCCTTCCTTCCTTCCTTCCCTTTCAATCTCCTTCCTTCTCCATCTCCTTCATTCCCCCTTCAATCTTCCTTCCTTCCTTCCTTTCCCCTTCAATCTCCTTCCTTCTCCATCTCTTTCCTTTCCCCTTCAATCTTCTTTCCTTCCTTCCTTCCATCTCCATCCCCATCCCTTCCCCTTCAAACTTTCTCCTTCCTTCCGTCCTTCGTTCCCCTTCAATCTCCTTCCTTCTCCATCTCCTTCCTTTCCCCTTCAATCGTCTTTCCTTCCTTCCATCTCCATCTCCATCCCTTCCCCTTCAATCTCTTTTTCCTTCCTTTCTTCCTTTCCCCTTCAATCTCCTTCCTTCTCCATCTCCTTCCTTTCCCCTTCAATCTCCTTTCATCTCCATCTCCATCCCTTCCCCTTCAATTTATTTCTCCTTCCTTCCTTCCTTCCTTCCTTCCTTCCTTTCCCCTTCAATCTCCTTCCTTCTCCTTCTCCATCCATTCCCCTTCAATTTCTTTCTCCTTCCTTCCTTCCTTCCTTCCATCCATCCTTCCTTTCCCCTTCAATCTTCCATCCTTCCTTCCTTCCCCTTTAATCTCCTTCCTTCTCCATCTCCTTCTTTTCCCCTTCAATCTCCTTCCTTCTCTATCTCCTTCCTTTCCCCTTCAATCATCCTTCCTTCCTTCCTTCCTTCCTTCCCCTTCATTCTCCTTCCTTGTCCATCTACTTCAATTCCCCTTCAATCTCCTTCCTTCTCCATCTCCTTCCTTTCCCCTTCAATATTCCTTCCTTCCTTCCATCTCCATCTCCATTCCTTCCCCTTCAATCTCTCCTTCCTTCCTTCCTTCCTTCCTTCCTTCCTTCCTTCCTTCCTTCCTTCCTTCCTTCCTTCCTTCCTCCTTCAATCTCCTTCCTTGTCCATCTCCTTCCTTTCCCCTTCAATCTTCCTTCCTTCCTTCTCCATCTCCATCCCTTCTCCTTCAATCTCTCTAATTCCTTCCTTCCCCTTCAATCTCCTTTCTTCTCCATCTCCTTCCTTCCCCCTTCAATATTCCTTCCTTCCTTCCTTCCATCTCCATCCCTTCCCCTTCAATCTCTGTAATTCCTTCCTTCCCCTTCAATCTCCTTTCTTCTCCATCTCCTTCCTTTCCCCTTCAATCTTCCTTCCTTCCATCTCCATCTCCATCCCTTCCCCTTCAATCTCCTTCCTTCTCTATCTCCTTCCTTTCCCCTTCAATCTTCCTTCCTTCCTTCCTTCCTTCCTTCCTTCCTTCCTTCCTTCCCCTTCAATCTCCTTCCTTGTCCATCTCCTTCAATTCCCCTTCAATCTCCTTCCTTCTCCATCTCCTTCCTTTCCCCTTCAATCTTCCTTCCTTTCTTCCATCTCCATCCCTTCCCCTTCAATCTCTCTCCTTCCTTCCTTCCTTCCTTCCCCCTTCAATCTCCTTCCTTCTCCATCTCCTTCCTTTCCCCTTCAACCTTCCTTCCTTCCTTCCATCTCCATCCCTACTCCTTCAATCTCTCTAATTCCTTCCTTCCCCTTCAATCTCCTTTCTTCTCCATCTCCTTCCTTCCCCCTTCAATATTCCTTCCTTCCTTCTTTCCATCTCCATCCCTTCCCCTTCAATCTCTGTAATTCCTTCCTTCCCCTTCAATCTCCTTTCTTCTCCATCTCCTTCCTTTCCCCTTCAATCTTCCTTCCTTCCATCTCCATCTCCATCCCTTCCCCTTCAATCTCTCTCTCCTTCCTTCTTTCCTTCCTTTCCCTTTCAATCTCCTTCATTCTCCATCTCCTTCCTTTCCCCTTCAATCTTCTTTCCTTCCTTTCCTCCATCTCCATCCCTTCCCCTTCAATCTTTCCCCTTCCTTCCTTCCTTCCCCGTCAATCTCCTTCCTTCTCCACCTCCTTCCTTTCCCCTTCAATCTCCTTCTTTCTCCATCTCCTTCCTTTCCCCTTCAATCTTCCTACCTTCCTTCCATCTCCATCCCTTCCCCTTCAATCTTTCTCCTTCCTTCCTTCCTTCCCCTTCAATCTCCTTCCTTCTCCATCTCCTTAGTTTCCCCTTCAATCTTCCTTCCTTCCTTTCCCCTTCAATCTCCTTCCTTCTCCATCTCCTTCCTTTCCCCTTCAATCTTCTTTCCTTCCTTCCATCTCCATCTCCATCCCTTCCCCTTCAATCTCTTTCTCCTTCCTTTATTCCTTTCCCCTTCAATTTCCTACCTTCTCCATCTCCTTCCTTTCCCCTTCAATCTCCTTCCATCTCCATCTCCATCCCTTCCCCTTCAATTTCTTTGTCCTTCCTTCCTTCCTTCCTTCTTTCCTTCCTTCCTTCCTTTCCCCTTCAATCTCCTTCCTTCCATCCTTCCTTTCCCCTTCAATCTTCCATCCTTCCTTCCTTCCCCTTCAATCTCCTTCCTTGTCCATCTACTTTATTTCCCCTTCAATCTTACTTCCTTCCATCCATCTCCATCTCCATCTCTTCCTTTTCAATCTCTCCTTCCTTCCTTCCTTCCTTCCTTCCTTCCTTCCTTCCTTCCCCGTCAATCTCCTTCCTTGTCCATCTCCTTCCTTTCCCCTTTAATCTCCTTCCTTCTCCATCTCCTTCTTTTCCCCTTCAATCTCCTTCCTTCTCTATCTCCTTCCTTTTCCCTTCAATATTCCTTCCTTCCTTCCTTCCTTCCTCCTTCCCCTTCAATCTCCTTCCTTGTCCATCTCCTTCAATTCCCCTTCAATCTCCTTCCTTCTCCATCTCCTTCCTTTCCCCTTCAATCTTCCTTCCTTTCTTCCATCTCCATCCCTTCCCTTTCAATCTCTCTCCTTCCTTCCTTCCCTCCCCTTCAATCTCCTTCCTTCTCCATCTTCTTCCTTTCCCCTTCAATCTCCTTCCTTCTCCATCTCCTTCCTTTCCCCTTCAATCTTCCTTCCTTCCTTCCATCTCCATTTCCATCTCTTGCCCTTCAATCTCTCCTTCCTTCCTTCCTTCCTTTGTCCTTCAATCTCCTTCCTTGTCCATCTCCTTCCTTTCCCCTTCAATCTTCTTTCCTTCCTTCCTTCCATCTCCATCTCCATCCCTTCCCCTTCAATCTTTCTCCTTCCTTCCTTCCTTCCTTCCTTCCCTTTCAATCTCCTTCCTTCTCCATCTCCTTCATTCCCCCTTCAATCTTCCTTCCTTCCTTCCTTTCCCCTTCAATCTCCTTCCTTCTCCATCTCTTTCCTTTCCCCTTCAATCTTCTTTCCTTCCTTCCTTCCATCTCCATCCCCATCCCTTCCCCTTCAAACTTTCTCCTTCCTTCCGTCCTTCGTTCCCCTTCAATCTCCTTCCTTCTCCATCTCCTTCCTTTCCCCTTCAATCGTCTTTCCTTCCTTCCATCTCCATCTCCATCCCTTCCCCTTCAATCTCTTTTTCCTTCCTTTCTTCCTTTCCCCTTCAATCTCCTTCCTTCTCCATCTCCTTCCTTTCCCCTTCAATCTCCTTTCATCTCCATCTCCATCCCTTCCCCTTCAATTTATTTCTCCTTCCTTCCTTCCTTCCTTCCTTCTTTCCTTCCTTCCTTCCTTTCCCCTTCAATCTCCTTCCTTCTCCTTCTCCATCCATTCCCCTTCAATTTCTTTCTCCTTCCTTCCTTCCTTCCTTCCTTCCATCCTTCCTTTCCCCTTCAATCTTCCATCCTTCCTTCCTTCCCCTTTAATCTCCTTCCTTCTCCATCTCCTTCTTTTCCCCTTCAATCTCCTTCCTTCTCTATCTCCTTCCTTTCCCCTTCAATCTTCCTTCCTTCCTTCCTTCCTTCCTTCCCCTTCATTCTCCTTCCTTGTCCATCTACTTCAATTCCCCTTCAATCTCCTTCCTTCTCCATCTCCTTCCTTTCCCCTTCAATATTCCTTCCTTCCTTCCATCTCCATCTCCATTCCTTCCCCTTCAATCTCTCCTTCCTTCCTTCCTTCCTTCCTTCCTTCCTTCCTTCCTTCCTTCCTTCCTTCCTTCCTTCCTCCTTCAATCTCCTTCCTTGTCCATCTCCTTCCTTTCCCCTTCAATCTTCCTTCCTTCCTTCTCCATCTCCATCCCTTCTCCTTCAATCTCTCTAATTCCTTCCTTCCCCTTCAATCTCCTTTCTTCTCCATCTCCTTCCTTCCCCCTTCAATATTCCTTCCTTCCTTCCTTCCATCTCCATCCCTTCCCCTTCAATCTCCTTCCTTCTCTATCTCCTTCCTTTCCCCTTCAATCTTCCTTCCTTCCTTCCTTCCTTCCCCTTCAATCTCCTTCCTTGTCTATCTCCTTCAATTCCCCTTCAATCTCCTTCCTTCTCCATCTCCTTCCTTTCCCCTTCAATCTTCCTTCCTTTCTTCCATCTCCATCCCTTCCCCTTCAATCTCTCTCCTTCCTTCCTTCCTTCCTTCCCCCTTCAATCTCCTTCCTTCTCCATCTCCTTCCTTTCCCCTTCAACCTTCCTTCCTTCCTTCCATCTCCATCCCTACTCCTTCAATCTCTCTAATTCCTTCCTTCCCCTTCAATCTCCTTTCTTCTCCATCTCCTTCCTTCCCCCTTCAATATTCCTTCCTTCCTTCTTTCCATCTCCATCCCTTCCCCTTCAATCTCTGTAATTCCTTCCTTCCCCTTCAATCTCCTTTCTTCTCCATCTCCTTCCTTTCCCCTTCAATCTTCCTTCCTTCCATCTCCATCTCCATCCCTTCCCCTTCAATCTCTCTCTCCTTCCTTCTTTCCTTCCTTTCCCTTTCAATCTCCTTCATTCTCCATCTCCTTCCTTTCCCCTTCAATCTTCTTTCTTTCCTTTCCTCCATCTCCATCCCTTCCCCTTCAATCTTTCCCCTTCCTTCCTTCCTTCCCCGTCAATCTCCTTCCTTCTCCACCTCCTTCCTTTCCCCTTCAATCTCCTTCTTTCTCCATCTCCTTCCTTTCCCCTTCAATCTTCCTACCTTCCTTCCATCTCCATCCCTTCCCCTTCAATCTTTCTCCTTCCTTCCTTCCTTCCCCTTCAATCTCCTTCCTTCTCCATCTCCTTAGTTTCCCCTTCAATCTTCCTTCCTTCCTTTCCCCTTCAATCTCCTTCCTTCTCCATCTCCTTCCTTTCCCCTTCAATCTTCTTTCCTTCCTTCCATCTCCATCTCCATCCCTTCCCCTTCAATCTCTTTCTCCTTCCTTTATTCCTTTCCCCTTCAATTTCCTACCTTCTCCATCTCCTTCCTTTCCCCTTCAATCTCCTTCCATCTCCATCTCCATCCCTTCCCCTTCAATTTCTTTGTCCTTCCTTCCTTCCTTCCTTCCTTCTTTCCTTCCTTCCTTCCTTTCCCCTTCAATCTCCTTCCTTCCATCCTTCCTTTCCCCTTCAATCTTCCATCCTTCCTTCCTTCCCCTTCAATCTCCTTCCTTGTCCATCTACTTTATTTCCCCTTCAATCTTACTTCCTTCCATCCATCTCCATCTCCATCTCTTCCTTTTCAATCTCTCCTTCCTTCCTTCCTTCCTTCCTTCCTTCCTTCCTTCCTTCCTTCCTTCCTTCCCCGTCAATCTCCTTCCTTGTCCATCTCCTTCCTTTCTCCTTTAATCTCCTTCCTTCTCCATCTCCTTCTTTTCCCCTTCAATCTCCTTCCTTCTCTATCTCCTTCCTTTTCCCTTCAATATTCCTTCCTTCCTTCCTTCCTTCCTTCCTTCCTCCTTCCCCTTCAATCTCCTTCCTTGTCCATCTCCTTCAATTCCCCTTCAATCTCCTTCCTTCTCCATCTCCTTCCTTTCCCCTTCAATCTTCCTTCCTTTCTTCCATCTCCATCCCTTCCCTTTCAATCTCTCTCCTTCCTTCCTTCCCTCCCCTTCAATCTCCTTCCTTCTCCATCTTCTTCCTTTCCCCTTCAATCTCCTTCCTTCTCCATCTCCTTCCTTTCCCCTTCAATCTTCCTTCCTTCCTTCCATCTCCATTTCCATCCCTTGCCCTTCAATCTCTCCTTCCTTCCTTCCTTCCTTTGTCCTTCAATCTCCTTCCTTGTCCATCTCCTTCCTTTCCCCTTCAATCTTCCTTCCTTCCTTCTCCATCACCATCCCTTCCCCTTCAATCTCTCTCTCTCCTTCCTTCCTTCCTTCCTTCCTTCCTTCCTTCCCCTTCAATCTCCTCCCTTCTCCATCTCCTTCCTTTCCCCTTCAATCTTCCTTCCTTCTCCATCTCCTTCCTTTCCCCTTCAATCTCCTTCCTTCTCCATCTCCTTCCTTTCCCCTTCAATCTCCTTTCCTTCCGTCCTTCCTTCCCCTTCAATCTCCTTCTCCACCTCCTTCCTTTCCCCTTCAATTTCCTTCTTTCTCCACCTCCTTCCTTTCCCCTTCAATCTTCCTTCCTTACTTCCATCTCCATCCCTTCCCCTTCAATCTTTGTTCTTCCTTCCTTCCTTCCTTCCATCTCCATCTCCATCCCTTCCCTTTCAATCTCTCTCCTTCCTTCCTTCCTTCCTTCCTTCCTTCCCCTTCAATCTCCTTCCATCTCCATCTCCTTCGTTTCCCCTTCAATATTCCTTCCTTCCTTTCCCCTTCAATCTCCTTCCTTCTCCATCTCCTTCCTTTCCTCTTCAATCTTCCTTCCTTCCTTTCCCCTTCAATCTCCTTCCTTCTCCATCTCCTTCCTTTCCCCTTCAATCTCCTTCCATCTCCATCTCTATCCCTTTCCCTTCAATTTCTTTCTCCTTCCTTCCTTCCATCCTTCCTTTCCCCTTCAATCTTCCTTCCTTCCATCTCCATCACTTCCCCTTCAATCTCTCTCTCTCCTTCCTTTCTTCCCTTCCCCTTCAATCTCCTTCCTTCTCCATCTCCTTCATTTCCCCTTCAATCTTCCTTCCTTCTCCATCTCCTTCCTTTCCCCTTCAACCTTCCTTCCTTCCTTCCTTCCTTCCCCTTCAATCTCCTTCCTTCTCCATCTCCTTCCTTTCCCCTTCAATCTCCTTCCTCGTCCATCTCCTTCCTTTCCCCTTCAATCTTCCTTCCTTTCTTCTCCATCACCATCCCTTCCCCTTCAATCTCTCTCTCTCCTTCCTTCCTTCCTTCCTTCCTTCCTTCCTTCCTTCCTTCCTTCCTTCCTTCCTTCCTTCCTTCCCCTTCAATATCCTTCCTTCTCCATCTCCTTCCTTTCCCCTTCAATCTTCTTTCTTCTCCATCTCCTTCTTTCCCCCTTCAATCTTCCTTCCTTCCTTCCATCTCCACCCCTTCCCCTTCAATCTTTCTCCTTCCTTCCTTCCCCTTCAATCTCCTTCCTTCCTTCCCCTTCAATCGCCTTCCTTTCCCCTTCAATCTTCTTTCCTTCCGTCCTTCCATCTCCATCTCCATCCCTTCCCCTTCAATCTTTCTCCTTCCTTCCTTCCTTCCATCCTTCCTTTCCCCTTCAATCTTCCATCCTTCCTTCCTTCCCCTTCAATCTCCTTCCTTGTCCATCTCCTTCCTTTCCCCTTTAATCTTTTTCCTTCTCCATCTCCTTCTTTCCCCCTTCAATCTCCTTCCTTCTCTATCTCCTTCCTTTCCCCTTCAATCTTCCTTCCTTCCTTCCTTCCTTCCTTCCTTCCTTCCTTCCCCTTCAATCTCCTTCCTTGTCCATCTCCTTCAATTCCCCTTCAATCTCCTTCCTTCTCCATCTCCTTCCTTTCCCCTTCAATCTTCCTTCCTTTCTTCCATCTCCATCCCTTCCCTTTCAATCTCTCTCCTTCCTTCCTTCCCCTTCAATCTCCTTCCTTCTCCATCTCCTTCCTTTCCCCTTCAATATTCCTTCCTTCCTTCCATCTCCATCTCCATTCCTTCCCCTTCAATCTCTCCTTCCTTCCTTCCTTCCTTCCCCTTCAATCTCCTTCCATTTCCATCTCCTTCGTTTCCCCTTCAATCTTCCTTCCTTCCTTTCCCCTTCAATCTCCTTCCTTGTCCATCTCCTTCCTTTTCCCTTCAATCTTCCTTCCTTCCTTCTCCTTCTCCATCCCTTCCCCTTCAATCTCTCTCCTTCCTTCCTTCCTTCCTTCCTTCCTTCCTTCCTTCCTTCCTTCCTTCCTTCCCCCTTCAATCTCCTTCCTTCTCCATCTCCTTCCTTTCCCCTTCAACCTTCCTTCCTTCCATCTCCATCCGTTCTCCTTCAATCTCTCTAATTCCTTCCTTCCCCTTCAATCTCCTTTCTCCTCCATCTCCTTCCTTCCCCCGTCAATATTCCTTCCTTCCTTCCTTCCTTCCATCTCCATCCCTTCCCCTTCAATATCTGTAATTCCTTCCTTCCCCGTCAATCTCCTTCCTTCTCCACCTCCTTCCTTTCCCCTTCAATCTCCTTCTTTCTCTATCTCCTTCCTTTCCCCTTCAATCTTCCTACATTCCTTCCATCTCCATCCCTTCCCCTTCAATCTTTCTCCTTCCTTCCTTCACCTTCAATCTCCTTCCTTCTCCATCTCCTTCGTTTCCCCTTCAATCTTCCTTCCTTACTTTCCCCTTCAATCTCCTTCCTTCTCCATCTCCTTCCTTTTTCCTTCAAACTTCTTTCCTTCCTTCCATCTCCATCTCCATCCCTTCCCCTTCAATTTTTCTCCATCCTTCCTTTCCCCTTCAATCTTCCTTTCTTCCATCTCCATCACTTCCCCTTCAATCTCTCTCTCTCCTTCCTTTCTTCCTTCCCCTTCAATCTCCTTCCTCGTCCATCTCCTTCCTTTCCATTCAATCTCCTTCCTTCTCCATCTCCTTCCTTTCCCCTTCAATCTTCTTTCCTTCCTTCCATCTCCATCCCTTCCTTTTCAACCACTCTCTCCTTCCTTCCTTCCTTCCTTCCTTCCTTCCTTCCTTCCTTCCTTCCTTCCTTCCTTCCTTCCTCCTTCAATCTCCTTCCATCTCCATCTCCTTCGTTTCCCCTTCAATCGCCTTCCTTCTCCATCTCCTTCCATTCCCCTTCAATCTTCCTTCCTCCCATCTCCAATTTCCATCCCTTCCCCTTCAATCTCGCTCCTTCCTTCCTTCCTTCCTTCCTTCCTTCCTTCCCCCTTCAATCTCCTTCCTTCTCCATCTCCTTCCTTTCCCTTTCAACCTTCCTTTCTTCCTTCCATCTCCATCTCTTCTCCTTCAATCTCCTTCCTTCTCCATCTCCTTCCTTTCCCCTTCAATCTCCTTCCTTCTCCATCTCCTTCCTTTCCCTTCAATCTTCTTTCCTTCCGTCCTTCCTTCCCCTTCAATCTCCTTCTCCACCTCCTTCCTTTCCCCTTCAATTTCCTTCATTCTCCACCTCCTTCCTTTCCCCTTCAATCTTCCTTCCTTACTTCCATCTCCATCCCTTCCCCTTCAATCTTTGTCCTTCCTTCCTTCCTTCCTTCCATCTCCATCTCCATCCCTTCCCTTTCAATCTCTCTCCTTCCTTCCTTCCTTCCTTCCTTCCCCTTCAATCTCCTTCCATCTCCATCTCCTTCGTTTCCCCTTCAATATTCCTTCCTTCCTTTCCCCTTCAATCTCCTTCCTTCTCCATCTCCTTCCTTTCCCCTTCAATCTCCTTCCATCTCCATCTCTATCCCTTTCCCTTCAATTTCTTTCTCCTTCCTTCCTTCCATCCTTCCTTTCCCCTTCAATCTTCCTTCCTTCCATCTCCATCACTTCCCCTTCAATCTCTCTCTCTCCTTCCTTTCTTCCCTTCCCCTTCAATCTCCTTCCTTCTCCATCTCCTTCATTTCCCCTTCAATCTTCCTTCCTTATCCATCTCCTTCCTTTCCACTTCAATCTTCCTTCCTTCCTTCCTTCCTTCCTTCCTTCCTTCCTTCCCCTTCAATCTCCTTCCTTCTCCATCTCCTTCCTTTCCCCTTCATTCTCCTTCCTCGTCCATCTCCTTCCTTTCCCCTTCAATCTTCCTTCCTTTCTTCTCCATCACCATCCCTTCCCCTTCAATCTCTCTCTCTCCTTCCTTCCTTCCTTCCTTCCTTCCTTCCTTCCTTCCTTCCTTCCTTCCTTCCCCTTCAATATCCTTCCTTCTCCATCTCCTTCCTTTCCCCTTCAATCTTCTTTCTTCTCCATCTCCTTCTTTTCCCCTTCAATCTTCCTTCCTTCCTTCCATCTCCACCCCTTCCCCTTCAATCTTTCTCCTTCCTTCCTTCCCCTTCAATCTCCTTCCTTCCTTCCCCTTCAATCTCCTTCCTTTCCCCTTCAATCTTCTTTCCTTCCGTCCTTCCATCTCCATCTCCATCCCTTCCCCTTCAATCTTTCTCCTTCCTTCCTTCCTTCCATCCTTCCTTTCCCCTTCAATCTTCCATCCTTCCTTCCTTCCCCTTCAATCTCCTTCCTTGTCCATCTCCTTCCTTTCCCCTTTAATCTTTTTCCTTCTCCATCTCCTTCTTTCCCCCTTCAATGTCCTTCCTTCTCTATCTCCTTCCTTTCCCCTTCAATCTTCCTTCCTTCCTTCCTTCCTTCCCCTTCAATCTCCTTCCTTGTCCATCTCCTTCAATTCCCCTTCAATCTCCTTCCTTCTCCATCTCCTTCCTTTCCCCTTCAATCTTCCTTCCTTTCTTCCATCTCCATCCCTTCCCTTTCAATCTCTCTCCTTCCTTCCTTCCCCTTCAATCTCCTTCCTTCTCCATCTCCTTCCTTTCCCTTTCAATATTCCTTCCTTCCTTCCATCTCCATCTCCATTCCTTCCCCTTCAATCTCTCCTTCCTTCCTTCCTTCCTTCCTCCTTCAATCTCCTTCCTTGTCCATCTCCTTCCTTTCCCCTTCAATCTTCCTTCCATCCTTCTCCATCTCCTTCCTTCCCCTTCAATCTCTCTCCTTCCTTCCTTCCTTCCTTCCTTCCTTCCTTCCTTCCTTCCTTCCTTCCTTCCTTCCCCCTTCAATCTCCTTCCTTCTCCATCTCCTTCCTTTCCCCTTCAACCTTCCTTCCTTCCTTCCATCTCCATCCGTTCTCCTTCAATCTCTCTAATTCCTTCCTTCCCCTTCAATCTCCTTTCTTCTCCATCTCCTTCCTTCCCCCTTCAATATTCCTTCCTTCCTTCCTTCCTTCCTTCCTTCCATCTCCATCCCTTCCCCTTCAATATCTGTAATTCCTTCCTTCCCCTTCAATCTCCTTCCATCTCCATCTCCATCCCTTCCCCTTCAATCTTTCCCCTTCCTTCCTTCCTTCCTTCCCCGTCAATCTCCTTCCTTCTCCACCTCCTTCCTTTCCCCTTCAATCTCCTTCTTTCTCTATCTCCTTCCTTTCCCCTTCAATCTTCCTACCTTCCTTCCATCTCCATCCCTTCCCCTTCAATCTTTCTCCTTCCTTCCTTCCCCTTCAATCTCCTTCCTTCTCCATCTCCTTCGTTTCCCCTTCAATCTTCCTTCCTTACTTTCCCCTTCAATCTCCTTCCTTCTCCATCTCCTTCCTTTCCCCTTCAAACTTCTTTCCTTCCTTCCATCTCCATCTCCATCTCCATCCCTTCCCCTTCAATTTTTCTCCATCCTTCCTTTCCCCTTCAATCTTCCTTTCTTCCATCTCCATCACTTCCCCTTCAATCTCTCTCTCTCCTTCCTTTCTTCCTTCCCCTTCAATCTCCTTCCTCGTCCATCTCCTTCCTTTCCATTCAATCTCCTTCCTTCTCCATCTCCTTCCTTTCCCCTTCAATCTTCCTACCTTCCTTCCATCTCCATCCCTTCCTTTTCAACCACTCTCTCCTTCCTTCCTTCCTTCCTTTCTTCCTTCCTTCCTTCCTTCCTTCCTTCCTTCCTTCCTCCTTCAATCTCCTTCCATCTCCATCTCCTTCGTTTCCCCTTCAATCTCCTTCCTTCTCCATCTCCTTCCATTCCCCTTCAATCTTCCTTCCTCCCATCTCCAATTTCCATCCCTTCCCCTTCAATCTCGCTCCTTCCTTCCTTCCTTCCTTCCTACCTTCCTTCCTTCCCCCTTCAATCTCCTTCCTTCTCCATCTCCTTCCTTTCCCCTTCAACCTTCCTTTCTTCCTTCCATCTCCATCTCTTCTCCTTCAATCTCTCTAATTCCTTCCTTCCCCTTCAATCTCCTTTCTTCTCCATCTCCTTCCTTTCCCCTTCAATCTTCCTTCCTTCCATCTCCATCTCCATCCCTTCCCCTTCAATCTCTCTCTCCTTCCTTCTTTCCTTCCTTTCCCTTTCAATCTCCTTCATTCTCCATCTCCTTCCTTTCCCTTCAATCTTCCTTCCATCTCCATCCCTTCCCCTTCAATCTCCTTCATTCTCCATCTCCTTCCTTTCCCCGTCAATCTCCTTCTTTCTCCATCTCCTTACTTTCCCCTTCAATCTTTCTCCTTCCTTCCTTCCCCTTCAATCTCCTTCCTTCTCCATCTCCTTCCTTTCCCCTTCAATCTTCTTTCCTTCCTTCCTTCCATCTCCATCTCCATCCCTTCCTTTTCAATCTTTCTCCTTCCTTCCTTCCTTCCTTCCTTCCTTCCTTCCTTCCTTCCTTCCTTCCCCTTCAATCTCCTACCTTCTCCATCTCCTTCACTCCCCCTTCAATCTTCCTTCCTTCCTTCCTTCCTTCCTTCCTTCCTTCCTTCCTTCCTATCTTCCTTCCTTCCTTCCTTCCCCTTCAATCTCCTTCCTTCTCCATCTCTTTCCTTTCCCCTTCAATCTTCTTTCCTTCCTTCATTCCATCTCCATCCCCATCCCTTCCCCTTCAATCTTTCTCCTTCCTTCCGTCCTTCGTTCCCCTTCAATCTCCTTCCTTCTCCATCTCCTTCGTTTCCCCTTCAATCTTCCTTCCTTCCTTCCTTTCCCTTCAATTTCCTTCCTTCTCCATCTCCTTCCTTTCCCCTTCAATCTTCTTTCCTTCCTTCCATCTCTATCTCCATCCCTTCCCCTTCAATGTCTTTTCCTTCCTTTCTTCCTTTCCCCTTCAATCTCCTTCCTTCCTTCCATCTCCATCCCTTCTCCTTCAATCTCTCTAATTCCTTCCTTCCCCTTCAATCTCCTTTCTTCTCCATCTCCTTCCTTCCCCCTTCAATATTCCTTCCTTCCTTCCTTCCATCTCCATCCCTTCCCCTTCAATCTCTGTAATTCCTTCCTTCCCCTTCAATCTCCTTTCTTCTCTATCTCCTTCCTTTCCCCTTCAATCTTCTTTCCTTCCTTTCTTCCATCTCCATCTCCATCCCTTCCCCTTCAATCTTTCCCCTTCCTTCTTTCCTTCCCCGTCAATCTCCTTCCTTCTCCACCTCCTTCCTTTCCCTTTCAATCTCCTTCATTCTCCATGTCCTTCCTTTCCCCTTCAATCTTCTTTCCTTCCTTTCTTCCATCTCCATCTCCATCCCTTCCCCTTCAATCTTTCCTCTTCCTTCCTTCCTTCCTTTCCCCTTCAATCTCCTTCCATCTCCATCTCCATCCCTTCCCCTTCAATCTCTCTCTCTCCTTCCTTCTTTCCTTCCTTCCCCTTCAATCTCCTTCCTTCTCCACCTCCTTCCTTTCCCCTTCAATCTCTCTCTCTTTCCTTCCTTTCTTTCTTCCCTTCCCCTTCAATCTCCTTCCTTCTCCATCTCCTTCCTTTCCCCTTCAATCTTCCTTCCTTCCTTCGATCTCCATCCCTTCCCCATTAATCTTTTTCCTTCCTTCCTTCCTTCCTTCCTTCCTTCCTTCCTTCCTTCCTTCCTTCCTTCCTTCCTTCCTTCCTTCCTTCCTTCCCCTTCAATCTCCTTCCTTGTCCATCTCCTTCAATTCCCCTTCAATCTCCTTCCGTCTCCATCTCCTTCCTTTCCCCTTCAATCTTCCTTCCTTTCTTCCATCTCCATCCCTTCCCTTTCAATCTCTCTCCTTCCTTCCTTCCCCTTCAATCTCCTTCCTTCTCCATCTCCTTACTTTCCCCTTCAATATTCCTTCCTTCCTTCCATCTCCATCTCCTTTCCTTCCCCTTCAATCTCTCCTTCCTTCTTCCCTCCTTCAATCTCCTTCCTTGTCCATCTCTTTCCATTCCCCTTCAATCTTCCTTCCTCCCATCTCCAATTTCCATCCCTTCCCCTTCAATCTCGCTCCTTCCTTCCTTCCTTCCTTCCTTCCTTCCTTCCTTCCTTCCTTCCCCCTTCAATCTCCTTCCTTCTCCATCTCCTTCCTTTCCCCTTCAACATTCCTTCCTTCCTTCCATCTCCATCCCTTCTCCTTCAATCTCTCTAATTCCTTCCTTCCCCTTCAATCTCCTTTCTTCTCCATCTCCTTCCTTCCCCCTTCAATATTCCTTCCTTCCTTCCTTCCATCCATCTCCATCCCTTCCCCTTCAATCTCTGTAATTCCTTCCTTCCCCTTCAATCTCCTTTCTTCTCCATCTCCTTCCTTTCCCGTTCAATCTTCTTTCCTTCCTTTCTTCCATCTCCATCTCCATCCCTTCCCCTTCAATCTTTCCCCTTCCTTCCTTCCTTCCTTCCTTCCTTCCTTCCCCGTCAATCTCCTTCCTTCTCCACCTCCTTCCTTTCCATTTCAATCTCCTTCATTCTCCATGTCCTTCCTTTCCCCTTCAATCTTCTTTCCTTCCTTTCTTCCATCTCCAACTCCATCCCTTCCCCTTCAATCTTTCCCCTTCCTTCCTTCCTTTCCCCTTCAATCTCCTTCTTTCTCCATCTCCTTCCTTTCCCCTTCAATCTTCCTAACTTCCTTCCTTCCTTCCATCTCCATCTCCATCCCTTCCCCTTCAATCTCTCTCTCCTTCCTTCTTTCCTTCCTTCCCCTTCAATCTGCTTCCTTCTCCACCTCCTTCCTTTCCCCTTCAATCTCTCTCTCTTTCCTTCCTTCCTTCCTTTCTTCCCTTCCCCTTCAATCTCCTTCCTTCTCCATCTCCTTCCTTTCCCCTTCAATCTTCCTTCCTTCCTTCGATCTCCATCCCTTCCCCATTAATCTTTCTCCTTCCTTCCTTCCTTCCTTCCTTCCATTCTTCCTTTCCCCTTCAATCTTCCTTCCATCCATCTCCATCACTTCCCCTTCAATCTCTCTCTCCTTCCTTCCTTCCTTCCCCTTCAATCTTCCTTCCTTCATTTCCCCTTCAATCTTCCTTCCTTCCTTCCTTCCTTCCATCTCCATCTCCATCCCTTTAAATCTCTCCCTTCCTTCCTTCCTTTCCACTTCAATCTCCTTCCTTCTCCATTTCCTTCCTTTCCCCTTCAATCTCTCCTTCCTTCCTTCCTCCTTCAATCTCCTTCCTTGTCCATCTCCTTCCTTCCCCCTTCAATCTTCCTTCTTTCCTTCCTTCCATCTCCATCCCTTCCCCTTCAATCTCTCTCTCCTTCCTTCTTTCCTTCCTTCCCCTTCAATCTCTTTCCTTCTCCACCTCCTTCCTTTCCCCTTCAATCTGCTTCTTTCTCCATCTCCTTCCTTTCCCCTTCAATCTTCCTTCCTTACTTCCATATCCATCCCTTCCCCTTTAATCTTTCTCCTTCCTTCCTTCCTTCCATCTCCATTGCCATCCCTTCCCTTTCAATCTTCCCTCCCGCCTTCCTTCCATCTCCATCTCCATTCCTTCCCCTTCAATCTCTCCTTCCTTCCTTCCCTGTCAATCTCCTTCCTTCTCCATATTCTTCCTTTCCCCTTCAATCTCCTTCCTTCTCCATCTCCTTCCTTTCCTTTTCATTCTTCCTTCCTTCCTTCCTTCCTTCCTTCCATCTCCATCCCTTCCCCTTCAATATCTGTAATTCCTTCCTTCCCCTTCAATCTCCTTCCATCTCCATCTCCATCCCTTCCCCTTCAATCTTTCCCCTTCCTTCCTTCCTTCCCCGTCAATCTCCTTCCTTCTCCACCTCCTTCCTTTCCCCTTCAATCTCCTTCTTTCTCTATCTCCTTCCTTTCCCCTTCAATCTTCCTACCTTCCTTCCATCTCCATCCCTTCCCCTTCAATCTTTCTCCTTCCTTCCTTCACCTTCAATCTCCTTCCTTCTCCATCTCCTTCGTTTCCCGTTCAATCTTCCTTCCTTACTTTCCCCTTCAATCTCCTTCCTTCTCCATCTCCTTCCTTTCCCCTTCAAACTTCTTTCCTTCCTTCCATCTCTATCTCCATCCCTTCCCCTTCAATTTTTCTCCATCCTTCCTTTCCCCTTCAATCTTCCTTTCTTCCATCTCCATCACTTCCCCTTCAATCTCTCTCTCTCCTTCCTTTCTTCCTTCCCCTTCAATCTCCTTCCTCGTCCATCTCCTTCCTTTCCATTCAATCTCCTTCCTTCTCCATCTCCTTCCTTTCCCCTTCAATCTTCTTTCCTTCCTTCCATCTCCATCCCTTCCTTTTCAACCACTCTCTCCTTCCTTCCTTCCTTCCTTCCTTCCTTCCTTCCTTCCTTCCTTCCTTCCTCCTTCAATCTCCTTCCATCTCCATCTCCTTCGTTTCCCCTTCAATCGCCTTCCTTCTCCATCTCCTTCCATTCCCCTTCAATCTTCCTTCCTCCCATCTCCAATTTCCATCCCTTCCCCTTCAATCTCGCTCCTTCCTTCCTTCCTTCCTTCCTTCCTTCCTTCCTTCCTTCCTTCCTTCCTTCCCCCTTCAATCTCCTTCCTTCTCCATCTCCTTCCTTTCCCCTTCAACCTTCCTTTCTTCCTTCCATCTCCATCTCTTCTCCTTCAATCTCCTTCCTTCTCCATCTCCTTCCTTTCCCCTTCAATCTCCTTCCTTCTCCATCTCCTTCCTTTCCCCTTCAATCTTCTTTCCTTCCGTCCTTCCTTCCCCTTCAATCTCCTTCTCCACCTCCTTCCTTTCCCCTTCAATTTCCTTCTTTCTCCACCTCCTTCCTTTCCCCTTCAATCTTCCTTCCTTACTTCCATCTCCATCCCTTCCCCTTCAATCTTTGTACTTCCTTCCTTCCTTCCTTCCATCTCCATCTCCATCCCTTCCCTTTCAATCTCTCTCCTTCCTTCCTTCCTTCCTTCCTTCCTTCCCCTTCAATCTCCTTCCATCTCCATCTCCTTCGTTTCCCCTTCAATATTCCTTCCTTCCTTTCCCCTTCAATCTCCTTCCTTCTCCATCTCCTTCCTTTCCCCTTCAATCTCCTTCCATCTCCATCTCTATCCCTTTCCCTTCAATTTCTTTCTCCTTCCTTCCTTCCATCCTTCCTTTCCCCTTCAATCTTCCTTCCTTCCATCTCCATCACTTCCCCTTCAATCTCTCTCTCTCCTTCCTTTCTTCCCTTCCCCTTCAATCTCCTTCCTTCTCCATCTCCTTCATTTCCCCTTCAATCTTCCTTCCTTATCCATCTCCTTCCTTTCCCCTTCAATCTTCCTTCCTTCCTTCCTTCCTTCCTTCCTTCCTTCCTTCCTTCCTTCCCCTTCAATCTCCTTCCTTCTCCATCTCCTTCCTTTCCCCTTCAATCTCCTTCCTCGTCCATCTCCTTCCTTTCCCCTTCAATCTTCCTTCCTTTCTTCTCCATCACCATCCCTTCCCCTTCAATCTCTCTCTCTCCTTCCTTCCTTCCTTCCTTCCTTCCTTCCTTCCTTCCTTCCTTCCTTCCTTCCCCTTCAATATCCTTCCTTCTCCATCTCCTTCCTTTCCCCTTCAATCTTCTTTCTTCTCCATCTCCTTCTTTTCCCCTTCAATCTTCCTTCCTTCCTTCCATCTCCACCCCTTCCCCTTCAATCTTTCTCCTTCCTTCCTTCCCCTTCAATCTCCTTCCTTCCTTCCCCTTCAATCTCCTTCCTTTCCCCTTCAATCTTCTTTCCTTCCGTCCTTCCATCTCCATCTCCATCCCTTCCCCTTCAATCTTTCTCCTTCCTTCCTTCCTTCCATCCTTCCTTTCCCCTTCAATCTTCCATCCTTCCTTCCTTCCCCTTCAATCTCCTTCCTTGTCCATCTCCTTCCTTTCCCCTTTAATCTTTTTCCTTCTCCATCTCCTTCTTTCCCCCTTCAATCTCCTTCCTTCTCTATCTCCTTCCTTTCCCCTTCAATCTTCCTTCCTTCCTTCCTTCCCCTTCAATCTCCTTCCTTGTCCATCTCCTTCAATTCCCCTTCAATCTCCTTCCTTCTCCATCTCCTTCCTTTCCCCTTCAATCTTCCTTCCTTTCTTCCATCTCCATCCCTTCCCTTTCAATCTCTCTCCTTCCTTCCTTCCCCTTCAATCTCCTTCCTTCTCCATCTCCTTCCTTTCCCTTTCAATATTCCTTCCTTCCTTCCATCTCCATCTCCATTCCTTCCCCTTCAATCTCTCCTTCCTTCCTTCCTTCCTTCCTCCTTCAATCTCCTTCCTTGTCCATCTCCTTCCTTTCCCCTTCAATCTTCCTTCCATCCTTCTCCATCTCCATCCCTTCCCCTTCAATCTCTCTCCTTCCTTCCTTCCTTCCTTCCTTCCTTCCTTCCTTCCTTCCTTCCTTCCTTCCTTCCTTCCTTCCTTCCCCCTTCAATCTCCTTCCTTCTCCATCTCCTTCCTTTCCCCTTCAACCTTCCTTCCTTCCTTCCATCTCCATCCGTTCTCCTTCAATCTCTCTAATTCCTTCCTTCCCCTTCAATCTCCTTTCTTCTCCATCTCCTTCCTTCCCCCTTCAATATTCCTTCCTTCCTTCCTTCCTTCCTTCCATCTCCATCCCTTCCCCTTCAATATCTGTAATTCCTTCCTTCCCCTTCAATCTCCTTCCATCTCCATCTCCATCCCTTCCCCTTCAATCTTTCCCCTTCCTTCCTTCCTTCCTTCCTTCCCCGTCAATCTCCTTCCTTCTCCACCTCCTTCCTTTCCCCTTCAATCTCCTTCTTTCTCTATCTCCTTCCTTCCCCTTCAATCTTCCTACCTTCCTTCCATCTCCATCCCTTCCCCTTCAATCTTTCTCCTTCCTTCCTTCACCTTCAATCTCCTTCCTTCTCCATATCCTTCCTTTCCCCTTCAATCTTCCTTCCTTACTTTCCCCTTCAATCTCCTTCCTTCTCCATCTCCTTCCTTTCCCCTTCAAACTTCTTTCCTTCCTTCCATCTCCATCTCCATCTCCATCCCTTCCCCTTCAATTTTTCTCCATCCTTCCTTTCCCCTTCAATCTTCCTTTCTTCCATCTCCATCACTTCCCCTTCAATCTCTCTCTCTCCTTCCTTTCTTCCTTCCCCTTCAATCTCCTTCCTCGTCCATCTCCTTCCTTTCCATTCAATCTCCTTCCTTCTCCATCTCCTTCCTTTCCCCTTCAATCTTCCTTCCTTCCTTCCATCTCCATCCCTTCCTTTTCAACCACTCTCTCCTTCCTTCCTTCCTTCCTTCCTTCCTTCCTTCCTTCCTTCCTTCCTTCCTCCTTCAATCTCCTTCCATCTCCATCTCCTTCGTTTCCCCTTCAATCTCCTTCCTTCTCCATCTCCTTCCATTCCCCTTCAATCTTCCTTCCTCCCATCTCCAATTTCCATCCCTTCCCCTTCAATCTCGCTCCTTCCTTCCTTCCTTCCTTCCTTCCTTCCTTCCTTCCTTCCCCCTTCAATCTCCTTCCTTCTCCATCTCCTTCCTTTCCCCTTCAACCTTCCTTTCTTCCTTCCATCTCCATCTCTTCTCCTTCAATCTCTCTAATTCCTTCCTTCCCCTTCAATCTCCTTTCTTCTCCATCTCCTTCCTTTCCCCTTCAATCTTCCTTCCTTCCATCTCCATCTCCATCCCTTCCCCTTCAATCTCTCTCTCCTTCCTTCTTTCCTTCCTTTCCCTTTCAATCTCCTTCATTCTCCATCTCCTTCCTTTCCCTTCAATCTTCCTTCCATCTCCATCCCTTCCCCTTCAATCTTTCCCCTTCCTTCCTTCCTTCCTTCCCCGTCAATCTCCTTCATTCTCCATCTCCTTCCTTTCCCCGTCAATCTCCTTCTTTCTCCATCTCCTTCCTTTCCCCTTCAATCTTTCTCCTTCCTTCCTTCCCCTTCAATCTCCTTCCTTCTCCATCTCCTTCCTTTCCCCTTCAATCTTCTTTCCTTCCTTCCTTCCATCTCCATCTCCATCCCTTCCTTTTCAATCTTTCTCCTTCCTTCCTTCCTTCCTTCCTTCCTTCCTTCCTTCCTTCCTTCCCCTTCAATCTCCTACCTTCTCCATCTCCTTCACTCCCCCTTCAATCTTCCTTCCTTCCTTCCTTCCTTCCTTCCTTCCTTCCTTCCTTCCTTCCTTCCTTCCTTCCTTCCCCTTCAATCTCCTTCCTTCTCCATCTCTTTCCTTTCCCCTTCAATCTTCTTTCCTTCCTTCATTCCATCTCCATCCCCATCCCTTCCCCTTCAATCTTTCTCCTTCCTTCCGTCCTTCGTTCCCCTTCAATCTCCTTCCTTCTCCATCTCCTTCGTTTCCCCTTCAATCTTCCTTCCTTCCTTCCTTTCCCTTCAATTTCCTTCCTTCTCCATCTCCTTCCTTTCCCCTTCAATCTTCTTTCCTTCCTTCCATCTCTATCTCCATCCCTTCCCCTTCAATGTCTTTTCCTTCCTTTCTTCCTTTCCCCTTCAATCTCCTTCCTTCCTTCCATCTCCATCCCTTCTCCTTCAATCTCTCTAATTCCTTCCTTCCCCTTCAATCTCCTTTCTTCTCGATCTCCTTCCTTCCCCCTTCAATATTCCTTCCTTCCTTCCTTCCATCTCCATCCCTTCCCCTTCAATCTTCTTTCCTTCCTTTCTTCCATCTCCATCTCCATCCCTTCCCCTTCAATCTTTCCCCTTCCTTCCTTCCTTCCCCGTCAATCTCCTTCCTTCTCCACCTCCTTCCTTTCCCTTTCAATCTCCTTCATTCTCCATGTCCTTCCTTTCCCCTTCAATCTTCTTTCCTTCCTTTCTTCCATCTCCATCTCCATCCCTTCCCCTTCAATCTTTCCCCTTCCTTCCTTCCTTCCTTTCCCCTTCAATCTCCTTCCATCTCCATCTCCATCCCTTCCCCTTCAATCTCTCTCTCTCCTTCCTTCTTTCCTTCCTTCCCCTTCAATCTCCTTCCTTCTCCACCTCCTTCCTTTCCCCTTCAATCTCTCTCTCTTTCCTTCCTTCCTTTCTTCCCTTCCCCTTCAATCTTCCTTCCATCCATCTCCATCACTTCCCCTTCAATCTCTCTCTCCTTCCTTCCTTCCTTCCCCTTCAATCTCCTTCCTTGTCCCTCTCCTTCCTTTCCCTTCAATCTCCTTCTTTCTCTATCTCCTTCCTTTCCCCTTCAATCTTCCTACCTTCCTTCCATCTCCATCCCTTCCCCTTCAATCTTTCTCCTTCCTTCCTTCACCTTCAATCTCCTTCCTTCTCCATCTCCTTCGTTTCCCGTTCAATCTTCCTTCCTTACTTTCCCCTTCAATCTCCTTCCTTCTCCATCTCCTTCCTTTCCCCTTCAAACTTCTTTCCTTCCTTCCATCTCTATCTCCATCCCTTCCCCTTCAATTTTTCTCCATCCTTCCTTTCCCCTTCAATCTTCCTTTCTTCCATCTCCATCACTTCCCCTTCAATCTCTCTCTCTCCTTCCTTTCTTCCTTCCCCTTCAATCTCCTTCCTCGTCCATCTCCTTCCTTTCCATTCAATCTCCTTCCTTCTCCATCTCCTTCCTTTCCCCTTCAATCTTCTTTCCTTCCTTCCATCTCCATCCCTTCCTTTTCAACCACTCTCTCCTTCCTTCCTTCCTTCCTTCCTTCCTTCCTTCCTTCCTTCCTTCCTCCTTCAATCTCCTTCCATCTCCATCTCCTTCGTTTCCCCTTCAATCGCCTTCCTTCTCCATCTCCTTCCATTCCCCTTCAATCTTCCTTCCTCCCATCTCCAATTTCCATCCCTTCCCCTTCAATCTCGCTCCTTCCTTCCTTCCTTCCTTCCTTCCTTCCTTCCTTCCTTCCTTCCTTCCTTCCTTCCTTCCCCCTTCAATCTCCTTCCTTCTCCATCTCCTTCCTTTCCCCTTCAACCTTCCTTTCTTCCTTCCATCTCCATCTCTTCTCCTTCAATCTCCTTCCTTCTCCATCTCCTTCCTTTCCCCTTCAAATCTCCTTCCTTCTCCATCTCCTTCCTTTCCCCTTCAATCTTCTTTCCTTCCGTCCTTCCTTCCCCTTCAATCTCCTTCTCCACCTCCTTCCTTTCCCCTTCAATTTCCTTCTTTCTCCACCTCCTTCCTTTCCCCTTCAATCTTCCTTCCTTACTTCCATCTCCATCCCTTCCCCTTCAATCTTTGTCCTTCCTTCCTTCCTTCCTTCCATCTCCATCTCCATCCCTTCCCTTTCAATCTCTCTCCTTCCTTCCTTCCTTCCTTCCTTCCTTCCTTCCCCTTCAATCTCCTTCCATCTCCATCTCCTTCGTTTCCCCTTCAATATTCCTTCCTTCCTTTCCCCTTCAATCTCCTTCCTTCTCCATCTCCTTCCTTTCCCCTTCAATCTCCTTCCATCTCCATCTCTATCCCTTCCCTTCAATTTCTTTCTCCTTCCTTCCTTCCATCCTTCCTTTCCCCTTCAATCTTCCTTCCTTCCATCTCCATCACTTCCCCTTCAATCTCTCTCTCTCCTTCCTTTCTTCCCTTCCCCTTCAATCTCCTTCCTTCTCCATCTCCTTCATTTCCCCTTCAATCTTCCTTCCTTATCCATCTCCTTCCTTTCCCCTTCAATCTTCCTTCCTTCCTTCCTTCCTTCCTTCCTTCCTTCCTTCCTTCCTTCCCCTTCAATCTCCTTCCTTCTCCATCTCCTTCCTTTCCCCTTCAATCTCCTTCCTCGTCCATCTCCTTCCTTTCCCCTTCAATCTTCCTTCCTTTCTTCTCCATCACCATCCCTTCCCCTTCAATCTCTCTCTCTCCTTCCTTCCTTCCTTCCTTCCTTCCTTCCTTCCTTCCTTCCCCTTCAATATCCTTCCTTCTCCATCTCCTTCCTTTCCCCTTCAATCTTCTTTCTTCTCCATCTCCTTCTTTTCCCCTTCAATCTTCCTTCCTTCCTTCCATCTCCACCCCTTCCCCTTCAATCTTTCTCCTTCCTTCCTTCCCCTTCAATCTCCTTCCTTCCTTCCCCTTCAATCTCCTTCCTTTCCCCTTCAATCTTCTTTCCTTCCGTCCTTCCATCTCCATCTCCATCCCTTCCCCTTCAATCTTTCTCCTTCCTTCCTTCCTTCCATCCTTCCTTTCCCCTTCAATCTTCCATCCTTCCTTCCTTCCCCTTCAATCTCCTTCCTTGTCCATCTCCTTCCTTTCCCCTTTAATCTTTTTCCTTCTCCATCTCCTTCTTTCCCCCTTCAATCTCCTTCCTTCTCTATCTCCTTCCTTTCCCCTTCAATCTTCCTTCCTTCCTTCCTTCCCCTTCAATCTCCTTCCTTGTCCATCTCCTTCAATTCCCCTTCAATCTCCTTCCTTCTCCATCTCCTTCCTTTCCCCTTCAATCTTCCTTCCTTTCTTCCATCTCCATCCCTTCCCTTTCAATCTCTCTCCTTCCTTCCTTCCCCTTCAATCTCCTTCCTTCTCCATCTCCTTCCTTTCCCTTTCAATATTCCTTCCTTCCTTCCATCTCCATCTCCATTCCTTCCCCTTCAATCTCTCCTTCCTTCCTTCCTTCCTTCCTCCTTCAATCTCCTTCCTTGTCCATCTCCTTCCTTTCCCCTTCAATCTTCCTTCCATCCTTCTCCATCTCCATCCCTTCCCCTTCAATCTCTCTCCTTCCTTCCTTCCTTCCTTCCTTCCTTCCTTCCTTCCTTCCTTCCTTCCTTCCTTCCTTCCCCCTTCAATCTCCTTCCTTCTCCATCTCCTTCCTTTCCCCTTCAACCTTCCTTCCTTCCTTCCATCTCCATCCGTTCTCCTTCAATCTCTCTAATTCCTTCCTTCCCCTTCAATCTCCTTTCTTCTCCATCTCCTTCCTTCCCCCTTCAATATTCCTTCCTTCCTTCCTTCCTTCCTTCCTTCCATCTCCATCCCTTCCCCTTCAATATCTGTAATTCCTTCCTTCCCCTTCAATCTCCTTCCATCTCCATCTCCATCCCTTCCCCTTCAATCTTTCCCCTTCCTTCCTTCCTTCCTTCCCCGTCAATCTCCTTCCTTCTCCACCTCCTTCCTTTCCCCTTCAATCTCCTTCTTTCTCTATCTCCTTCCTTTCCCCTTCAATCTTCCTACCTTCCTTCCATCTCCATCCCTTCCCCTTCAATCTTTCTCCTTCCTTCCTTCACCTTCAATCTCCTTCCTTCTCCATATCCTTCCTTTCCCCTTCAATCTTCCTTCCTTACTTTCCCCTTCAATCTCCTTCCTTCTCCATCTCCTTCCTTTCCCCTTCAAACTTCTTTCCTTCCTTCCATCTCCATCTCCATCCCTTCCCCTTCAATTTTTCTCCATCCTTCCTTTCCCCTTCAATCTTCCTTTCTTCCATCTCCATCACTTCCCCTTCAATCTCTCTCTCTCTCCTTCCTTTCTTCCTTCCCCTTCAATCTCCTTCCTCGTCCATCTCCTTCCTTTCCATTCAATCTCCTTCCTTCTCCATCTCCTTCCTTTCCCCTTCAATCTTCCTTCCTTCCTTCCATCTCCATCCCTTCCTTTTCAACCACTCTCTCCTTCCTTCCTTCCTTCCTTCCTTCCTTCCTTCCTTCCTTCCTCCTTCAATCTCCTTCCATCTCCATCTCCTTCGTTTCCCCTTCAATCTCCTTCCTTCTCCATCTCCTTCCATTCCCCTTCAATCTTCCTTCCTCCCATCTCCAATTTCCATCCCTTCCCCTTCAATCTCGCTCCTTCCTTCCTTCCTTCCTTCCTTCCTTCCTTCCTTCCTTCCTTCCTTCCTTCCTTCCTTCCCCCTTCAATCTCCTTCCTTCTCCATCTCCTTCCTTTCCCCTTCAACCTTCCTTTCTTCCTTCCATCTCCATCTCTTCTCCTTCAATCTCTCTAATTCCTTCCTTCCCCTTCAATCTCCTTTCTTCTCCATCTCCTTCCTTTCCCCTTCAATCTTCCTTCCTTCCATCTCCATCTCCATCCCTTCCCCTTCAATCTCTCTCTCCTTCCTTCTTTCCTTCCTTTCCCTTTCAATCTCCTTCATTCTCCATCTCCTTCCTTTCCCTTCAATCTTCCTTCCATCTCCATCCCTTCCCCTTCAATCTTTCCCCTTCCTTCCTTCCTTCCTTCCCCGTCAATCTCCTTCATTCTCCATCTCCTTCCTTTCCCCGTCAATCTCCTTCTTTCTCCATCTCCTTCCTTTCCCCTTCAATCTTTCTCCTTCCTTCCTTCCCCTTCAATCTCCTTCCTTCTCCATCTCCTTCCTTTCCCCTTCAATCTTCTTTCCTTCCTTCCTTCCATCTCCATCTCCATCCCTTCCTTTTCAATCTTTCTCCTTCCTTCCTTCCTTCCTTCCTTCCTTCCTTCCCCTTCAATCTCCTACCTTCTCCATCTCCTTCACTCCCCCTTCAATCTTCCTTCCTTCCTTCCTTCCTTCCTTCCTTCCTTCCTTCCCCTTCAATCTCCTTCCTTCTCCATCTCTTTCCTTTCCCCTTCAATCTTCTTTCCTTCCTTCATTCCATCTCCATCCCCATCCCTTCCCCTTCAATCTTTCTCCTTCCTTCCGTCCTTCGTTCCCCTTCAATCTCCTTCCTTCTCCATCTCCTTCGTTTCCCCTTCAATCTTCCTTCCTTCCTTCCTTTCCCTTCAATTTCCTTCCTTCTCCATCTCCTTCCTTTCCCCTTCAATCTTCTTTCCTTCCTTCCATCTCTATCTCCATCCCTTCCCCTTCAATGTCTTTTCCTTCCTTTCTTCCTTTCCCCTTCAATCTCCTTCCTTCCTTCCATCTCCATCCCTTCTCCTTCAATCTCTCTAATTCCTTCCTTCCCCTTCAATCTCCTTTCTTCTCGATCTCCTTCCTTCCCCCTTCAATATTCCTTCCTTCCTTCCTTCCATCTCCATCCCTTCCCCTTCAATCTCTGTAATTCCTTCCTTCCCCTTCAATCTCCTTTCTTCTCCATCTCCTTCCTTTCCCCTTCAATCTTCTTTCCTTCCTTTCTTCCATCTCCATCTCCATCCCTTCCCCTTCAATCTTTCCCCTTCCTTCCTTCCTTCCCCGTCAATCTCCTTCCTTCTCCACCTCCTTCCTTTCCCTTTCAATCTCCTTCATTCTCCATGTCCTTCCTTTCCCCTTCAATCTTCTTTCCTTCCTTTCTTCCATCTCCATCCCTTCCCCTTCAATCTTTCCCCTTCCTTCCTTCCTTCCTTTCCCCTTCAATCTCCTTCCATCTCCATCTCCATCCCTTCCCCTTCAATCTCTCTCTCTCCTTCCTTCTTTCCTTCCTTCCCCTTCAATCTCCTTCCTTCTCCACCTCCTTCCTTTCCCCTTCAATCTCTCTCTCTTTCCTTCCTTCCTTTCTTCCCTTCCCCTTCAATCTTCCTTCCATCCATCTCCATCACTTCCCCTTCAATCTCTCTCTCCTTCCTTCCTTCCTTCCCCTTCAATCTCCTTCCTTGTCCCTCTCCTTCCTTTCCCTTCAATCTCCTTCCTTCTCCATCTCCTTCCTTTCCCCTTCAATCTCCCTTCCTTCCTTCCATCTCCATCTCCAGCCCTTCCTTTTCAATCACTCTCTCCTTCCTTCCTTCCTTCCTCCTTCAATCTCCTTCCTTCTCCATCTCCTTCCTTTCCCCTTCAATCTCTCTCTCTTTCCTTCCTTCCTTTCTTCCCTTCCCCTTCAATCTCCTTCCTTCTCCATCTCCTTCCTTTCCCCTTCAATCTTCCTTCCTTCCTTCGATCTCCATCCCTTCCCCATTAATCTTTTTCCTTCCTTCCTTCCTTCCTTCCTTCCCTCCTTCCTTCCTTCCTTCCTTCCCCTTCAATCTCCTTCCTTGTCCATCTGCTTCAATTCCCCTTCAATCTCCTTCCGTCTCCATCTCCTTCCTTTCCCCTTCAATCTTCCTTCCTTTCTTCCATCTCCATCCCTTCCCTTTCAATCTCTCTCCTTCCTTCCTTTCCCTTCAATCTCCTTCCTTCTCCATCTCCTTACTTTCCCCTTCAATATTCCTTCCTTCCTTCCATCTCCATCTCCTTTCCTTCCCCTTCAATCTCTCCTTCCTCCCATCTCCAATTTCCATCCCTTCCCCTTCAATCTCGCTCCTTCCTTCCTTCCTTCCTGCCTTCCTTCCTTCCTTCCTTCCCCCTTCAATCTCCTTCCTTCTCCATCTCCTTCCTTTCCCCTTCAACATTCCTTCCTTCCTTCCATCTCCATCCCTTCTCCTTCAATCTCTCTAATTCCTTCCTTCCCCTTCAATCTCCTTTCTTCTCCATCTCCTTCCTTCCCCCTTCAATATTCCTTCCTTCCTTCCTTCCTTCCATCTCCATCCCTTCCCCTTCAATCTCTGTAATTCCTTCCTTCCCCTTCAATCTCCTTTCTTCTCCATCTCCTTCCTTTCCCGTTCAATCTTCTTTCCTTCCTTTCTTCCATCTCCATCTCCATCCCTTCCCCTTCAATCTTTCCCCTTCCTTCCTTCCTTCCTTCCCCGTCAATCTCCTTCCTTCTCCACCTCCTTCCTTTCCATTTCAATCTCCTTCATTCTCCATGTCCTTCCTTTCCCCTTCAATCTTCCTAACTTCCTTCCTTCCTTCCATCTCCATCTCCATCCCTTCCCCTTCAATCTCTCTCTCCTTCCTTCTTTCCTTCCTTCCCCTTCAATCTGCTTCCTTCTCCACCTCCTTCCTTTCCCCTTCAATCTCTCTCTCTTTCCTTCCTTCCTTCCTTTCTTCCCTTCCCCTTCAATCTCCTTCCTTCTCCATCTCCTTCCTTTCCCCTTCAATCTTCCTTCCTTCCTTCGATCTCCATCCCTTCCCCATTAATCTTTCTCCTTCCTTCCTTCCTTCCTTCCATTCTTCCTTTCCCCTTCAATCTTCCTTCCATCCATCTCCATCACTTCCCGTTCAATCTCTCTCTCCTTCCTTCCTTCCTTCCCCTTCAATCTTCCTTCCTTCATTTCCCCTTCAATCTTCCTTCCTTCCTTCCTTCCATCTCCATCTCCATCCCTTTAAATCTCTCCCTTCCTTCCTTCCTTTCCACTTCAATCTCCTTCCTTCTCCATTTCCTTCCTTTCCCCTTCAATCTCTCCTTCCTTCCTTCCTCCTTCAATCTCCTTCCTTGTCCATCTCCTTCCTTCCCCCTTCAATCTTCCTTCCTTCCTTCCTTCCATCTCCATCCCTTCCCCTTCAATCTCTCTCTCTCCTTCCTTCTTTCCTTCCTTCCCCTTCAATCTCCTTCCTCGTCCATCTCCTTCCTTCCATTCAATCTCCTTCCTTCTCCATCTCCTTCCTTTCCCCTTCAATCTTCCTTCCTTCCTTCCATCTCCATCCCTTCCTTTTCAACCACTCTCTCCTTCCTTCCTTCCTTCCTTCCTTCCTTCCTTCCTCCTTCCTTCCTCCTTCAATCTCCTTCCATCTCCATCTCCTTCGTTTCCCCTTCAATCTCCTTCCTTCTCCATCTCCTTCCATTCCCCTTCAATCTTCCTTCCTCCCATCTCCAATTTCCATCCCTTCCCCTTCAATCTCGCTCCTTCCTTCCTTCCTTCTTTCCCCCTTCAATCTCCTTCCTTCTCCATCTCCTTCCTTTCCCCTTCAACCTTCCTTTCTTCCTTCCATCTCCATCTCTTCTCCTTCAATCTCTCTAATTCCTTCCTTCCCCTTCAATCTCCTTTCTTCTCCATCTCCTTCCTTTCCCCTTCAATCTTCCTTCCTTCCATCTCCATCTCCATCCCTTCCCCTTCAATCTCTCTCTCCTTCCTTCTTTCCTTCCTTTCCCTTTCAATCTCCTTCATTCTCCATCTCCTTCCTTTCCCTTCAATCTTCCTTCCATCTCCATCCCTTCCCCTTCAATCTTTCCCCTTCCTTCCTTCCTTCCTTCCCCGTCAATCTCCTTCATTCTCCATCTCCTTCCTTTCCCCGTCAATCTCCTTCTTTCTCCATCTCCTTCCTTTCCCCTTCAATCTTTCTCCTTCCTTCCTTCCCCTTCAATCTCCTTCCTTCTCCATCTCCATCCTTTCCCCTTCAATCTTCTTTCCTTCCTTCCTTCCATCTCCATCTCCATCCCTTCCTTTTCAATCTTTCTCCTTCCTTCCTTCCTTCGTTCCCCTTCAATCTCCTTCCTTCTCCATCTCCTTCGTTTCCCCTTCAATCTCCTACCTTCTCCATCTCCTTCACTCCCCCTTCAATCTTCCTTCCTTCCTTCCTTCCTTCCTTCCTTCCTTCCTTCCTTCCTTCCTTCCTTCCTTCCTTCCTTCCTTCCTTCCTTCCCCTTCAATCTCCTTCCTTCTCCATCTCTTTCCTTTCCCCTTCAATCTTCTTTCCTTCCTTCATTCCATCTCCATCCCCATCCCTTCCCCTTCAATCTTTCTCCTTCCTTCCGTCCTTCGTTCCCCTTCAATCTCCTTCCTTCTCCATCTCCTTCGTTTCCCCCTTCAATCTTCCTTCCTTCCTTCCTTTCCCTTCAATTTCCTTCCTTCTCCATCTCCTTCCTTTCCCCTTCAATCTTCTTTCCTTCCTTCCATCTCTATCTCCATCCTTCCCCTTCAATGTCTTTTCCTTCCTTTCTTCCTTTCCCCTTCAATCTCCTTCCTTCCTTCCATCTCCATCTCCATCCCTTCTCCTTCAATCTCTCTAATTCCTTCCTTCCCCTTCAATCTCCTTTCTTCTCCATCTCCTTCCTTCCCCCTTCAATATTCCTTCCTTCCTTCCTTCCATCTCCATCCCTTCCCCTTCAATCTCTGTAATTCCTTCCTTCCCCTTCAATCTCCTTTCTTCTCCATCTCCTTCCTTTCCCCTTCAATTTTCTTTCCTTCCTTTCTTCCATCTCCATCTCCATCCCTTCCCCTTCAATCTTTCCCCTTCCTTCCTTCCTTCCCCGTCAATCTCCTTCCTTCTCCACCTCCTTCTTTCCCTTTCAATCTCCTTCATTCTCCATGTCCTTCCTTTCCCCTTCAATCTTCTTTCCTTCCTTTCTTCCATCTCCATCTCCATCCCTTCCCCTTCAATCTTTCCCCTTCCTTCCTTCCTTCCTTTCCCCTTCAATCTCCTTCCATCTCCATCTCCATCCCTTCCCCTTCAATCTCTCTCTCTCCTTCCTTCTTTCCTTCCTTCCCCTTCAATCTCCTTCCTTCTCCACCTCCTTCCTTTCCCCTTCAATCTCTCTCTCTCTTCCTTCCTTCCTTTCTTCCCTTCCCCTTCAATCTTCCTTCCATCCATCTCCATCACTTCCCCTTCAATCTCTCTCTCCTTCCTTCCTTCCTTCCCCTTCAATCTCCTTCCTTGTCCCTCTCCTTCCTTTCCTTCAATCTCCTTCCTTCTCCATCTCCTTCCTTTCCCCTTCAATCTCCCTTCCTTCCTTCCATCTCCATCTCCAGCCCTTCCTTTCAATCACTCTCTCCTTCCTTCCTTCCTTCCTCCTTCAATCTCCTTCCTTCTCCATCTCCTTCCTTTCCCCTTCAATCTCTCTCTCTTTCCTTCCTTCCTTTCTTCCCTTCCCCTTCAATCTCCTTCCTTCTCCATCTCCTTCCTTTCCCCTTCAATCTTCCTTCCTTCCTTCGATCTCCATCCCTTCCCCATTAATCTTTTTCCTTCCTTCCTTCCTTCCTTCCTTCCTTCCTTCCTTCCTTCCTTCCTTCCTTCCCCTTCAATCTCCTTCCTTGTCCCTCTCCTTCAATTCCCCTTCAATCTCCTTCCGTCTCCATCTCCTTCCTTTCCCCTTCAATCTTCCTTCCTTTCTTCCATCTCCATCCCTTCCCTTTCAATCTCTCTCCTTCCTTCCTTCCCCTTCAATCTCCTTCCTTCTCCATCTCCTTACTTTCCCCTTCAATATTCCTTCCTTCCTTCCATCTCCATCTCCTTTCCTTCCCCTTCAATCTCTCCTTCCTTCTTCCCTCCTTCAATCTCCTTCCTTGTCCATCTCCTTCCATTCCCCTTCAATCTTCCTTCCTCCCATCTCCAATTTCCATCCCTTCCCCTTCAATCTCGCTCCTTCCTTCCTTCCTTCCTTCCTTCCTTCCTTCCTTCCTTCCTTCCTTCCTTCCCCCCTTCAATCTCCTTCCTTCTCCATCTCCTTCCTTTCCCCTTCAACCTTCCTTCCTTCCTTCCATCTCCATCCCTTCTCCTTCAATCTCTCTAATTCCTTCCTTCCCCTTCAATCTCCTTTCTTCTCCATCTCCTTCCTTCCCCCTTCAATATTCCTTCCTTCCTTCCTTCCTTCCATCTCCATCCCTTCCCCTTCAATCTCTGTAATTCCTTCCTTCCCCTTCAATCTCCTTTCTTCTCCATCTCCTTCCTTTCCCGTTCAATCTTCTTTCCTTCCTTTCTTCCATCTCCATCTCCATCCCTTCCCCTTCAATCTTTCCCTTCCTTCCTTCCTTCCTTCCCCGTCAATCTCCTTCCTTCTCCACCTCCTTCCTTTCCATTTCAATCTCCTTCATTCTCCATGTCCTTCCTTTCCCCTTCAATCTTCTTTCCTTCCTTTCTTCCATCTCCATCTCCATCCCTTCCCCTTCAATCTTTCCCCTTCCTTCCTTCCTTTCCCCTTCAATCTCCTTCTTCTCCATCTCCTTCCTTTCCCCTTCAATCTTCCTAACTTCCTTCCTTCCTTCCATCTCCATCTCCATCCCTTCCCCTTCAATCTCTCTCTCCTTCCTTCTTTCCTTCCTTCCCCTTCAATCTGCTTCCTTCCACCTCCACTTCCTTTCCCCTTCAATCTCTCTCTCTTTCCTTCCTCCTTCCTTTCTTCCCTTCCCCTTCAATCTCCTTCCTTCTCCATCTCCTTCCTTTCCCCTTCAATCTTCCTTCCTTCCTTCGATCTCCATCCCTTCCCCATTAATCTTTCTCCTTCCTTCCTTCCTTCCTTCCTTCCATTCTTCCTTTCCCCATCAATCTTCCTTCCATCCATCTCCATCACTTCCCCTTCAATCTCCTCTCTCCTTCCTTCCTTCCTTCCCCTTCAATCTTCCTTCCTTCATTTCCCCTTCAATCTTCCTTCCTTCCTTCCTTCCATCTCCATCTCCATCCCTTTAAATCTCTCCCTTCCTTCCTTCCTTTCCACTTCAATCTCCTTCCTTCTCCATTTCCTTCCTTTCCCCTTCAATCTCTCCTTCCTTCCTTCCTCCTTCAATCTCCTTCCTTGTCCATCTCCTTCCTTCCCCCTTCAATCTTCCTTCCTTCCTTCCTTCCATCTCCATCCCTTCCCCTTCAATCTCTCTCTCTCCTTCCTTCTTTCCTTCCTTCCCCTTCAATCTCTTTCCTTCTCCACCTCCTTCCTTTCCCCTTCAATCTCCTTCTTTCTCCATCTCCTTCCTTTCCCCTTCAATCTTCCTTCCTTACTTCCATATCCATCCCTTCCCATTTAATCTTTCTCCTTCCTTCCTTCCTTCCATCTCCATTGCCATCCCTTCCCTTTCAATCTTCCCTCCCGCCTTCCTTCCATCTCCATCTCCATTCCTTCCCCTTCAATCTCTCCTTCCTTCCTTCCCTGTCAATCTCCTTCCTTCTCCATATTCTTCCTTTCCCCTTCAATCTCCTTCCTTCTCCATCTCCTTCCTTTCCCTTCAATCTCTCTCTCTTTCCTTCCTTCCTTTCTTCCCTTCCCCTTCAATCTCCTTCCTTCTCCATCTCCTTCCTTTCCCCTTCAATCTTCCTTCCTTCCTTCGATCTCCATCCCTTCCCCATTAATCTTTTCCTTCCTTCCTTCCTTCCTTCCTTCCTTCCTTCCTTCCTTCCTTCCTTCCTTCCTTCCTTCCTTCCTTCCTTCCCCTTCAATCTCCTTCCTTGTCCCTCTCCTTCAATTCCCCTTCAATCTCCTTCCGTCTCCATCTCCTTCCTTTCCCCTTCAATCTTCCTTCCTTCTTCCATCTCCATCCCTTCCCTTTCAATCTCTCTCCTTCCTTCCTTCCCCTTCAATCTCCTTCCTTCTCCATCTCCTTACTTTCCCCTTCAATATTCCTTCCTTCCTTCCATCTCCATCTCCTTTCCTTCCCCTTCAATCTCTCCTTCCTTCTTCCCTCCTTCAATCTCCTTCCTTGTCCATCTCTTTCCATTCCCCTTCAATCTTCCTTCCTCCCATCTCCAATTTCCATCCCTTCCCCTTCAATCTCGCTCCTTCCTTCCTTCCTTCCTTCCTTCCTTCCTTCCTTCCTTCCTTCCTTCCTTCCCCCTTCAATCTCCTTCCTTCTCCATCTCCTTCCTTTCCCCCTTCAACCTTCCTTCCTTCCTTCCATCTCCATCCCTTCTCCTTCAATCTCTCTAATTCCTTCCTTCCCCTTCAATCTCCTTTCTTCTCCATCTCCTTCCTTCCCCCTTCAATATTCCTTCCTTCCTTCCTTCCTTCCATCTCCATCCCTTCCCCTTCAATCTCTGTAATTCCTTCCTTCCCTTCAATCTCCTTTCTTCTCCATCTCCTTCCTTTCCCGTTCAATCTTCTTTCCTTCCTTTCTTCCATCTCCATCTCCATCCCTTCCCCTTCAATCTTTCCCCTTCCTTCCTTCCTTCCTTCCCCGTCAATCTCCTTCCTTCTCCACCTCCTTCCTTTCCATTTCAATCTCCTTCATTCTCCATGTCCTTCCTTTCCCCTTCAATCTTCTTTCCTTCCTTTCTTCCATCTCCATCTCCATCCCTTCCCCTTCAATCTTTCCCCTTCCTTCCTTCCTTTCCCCTTCAATCTCCTTCTTTCTCCATCTCCTTCCTTTCCCCTTCAATCTTCCTAACTTCCTTCCTTCCTTCCATCTCCATCTCCATCCCTTCCCCTTCAATCTCTCTCTCCTTCCTTCTTTCCTTCCTTCCCCTTCATCTGCTTCCTTCTCCACCTCCTTCCTTTCCCCTTCAATCTCTCTCTCTTTCCTTCCTTCCTTCCTTCTTCCCTTCCCCTTCAATCTCCTTCCTTCTCCATCTCCTTCCTTCCCCTTCAATCTTCCTTCCTTCCTTCGATCTCCATCCCTTCCCCATTAATCTTTCTCCTTCCTTCCTTCCTTCCTTCCTTCCATTCTTCCTTTCCCCTTCAATCTTCCTTCCATCCATCTCCATCACTTCCCCTTCAATCTCTCTCTCCTTCCTTCCTTCCTTCCCCTTCAATCTTCCTTCCTTCATTTCCCCTTCAATCTTCCTTCCTTCCTTCCTTCCATCTCCATCACCATCCCTTAAATCTCTCCCTTCCTTCCTTCCTTCCACTTCAATCTCCTTCCTTCTCCATTTCCTTCCTTTCCCCTTCAATCTCTCCTTCCTTCCTTCTCCTTCAATCTCCTTCCTTGTCCATCTCCTTCCTTCTCCCTTCAATCTTCCTTCCTTCCTTCCTCCATCTCCATCCCTTCCCCTTCAATCTCTCTCTCTCCTTCCTTCTTTCCTTCCTTCCCCTTCAATCTCTTTCCTTCTCCACCTCCTTCCTTTCCCCTTCAATCTCCTTCTTTCTCCATCTCCTTCCTTTCCCCTTCAATCTTCCTTCCTTACTTCCATATCCATCCCTTCCCCTTCAATCTTTCTCCTTCCTTCCTTCCTTCCATCTCCCATTGCCATCCCTTCCCCTTTCAATCTTCCCTCCCTCCTTCCTTCCATCTCCATCTCCATCCATCCCCTTCAATCTCTCCTTCCTTCCTTCCCTGTCAATCTCCTTCCTTCTCCATATTCTTCCTTCCCCTTCAATCTCCTTCCTTCTCCATCTCCTTCCTTTCCTTTCATTCTTCCTTCCTTCCTTCCTTCCATCTCCACTCCATCTCTTCCCCTTCAATCTCTCTCTTCCTTCCTTCCTTCTTATCTTCCTTCCTTCCCCCTTCAATCTCCTTCCTTCTCCATCTCCTTCCTTTCCCCTTCAATCTTCATTCCTTCCTTCCTTCCATCTCCATCTCTTCCCCTTCAATCTCTCTCTTTCCTTCCTTCCTTCCTTCCTTCCTTCCTATCTTCCTTCCTTCCCCCCTTCAATCTCCTTTCTTCTCCATCTCCTTCCTTTCCCTTTCAATCTTCCTTCCTTCTCCATCTCCTTCCTTTCCCCTTCAATCTCCTTCCTTTTCCATCTCCTTCCTTTCCCCTTCAATCTTCCTTCCTTCCTTCCATATCCATTTCCATCCCTTCCCCTTCAATCTCTCCTTCCTTCCTTCCTTCCTTCCTTCCTTCCTTCCTTTCTTCCTTCCTTCCTTCCTTCGTCCTTCAATCTCCTTCCTTGTCCATCTCCTTCCTTTCCCCTTCAACCTTCCTTCCTTCCTTCTCCATCACCATCCCTTTCCCTTCAATCTCTCTCTCTCCTTCCTTCCTTCCTTCCTTCCTTCCTTCCTTCCTTCCTTCCTTCCCCTTCAATCTCCTTCCTTCTTCCCTCCTTCAATCTCCTTCCTTGTCCATCTCTTTCCATTCCCCTTCAATCTTCCTTCCTCCCATCTCCAATTTCCATCCCTTCCCCTTCAATCTCGCTCCTTCCTTCCTTCCTTCCTTCCTTCCTTCCTTCCTTCCTTCCTTCCTTCCTTCCTTCCTTCCTTCCTTCCTTCCCCCTTCAATCTCCTTCCTTCTCCATCTCCTTCCTTTCCCCTTCAACCTTCCTTCCTTCCTTCCATCTCCATCCCTTCTCCTTCAATCTCTCTAATTCCTTCCTTCCCCTTCAATCTCCTTTCTTCTCCATCTCCTTCCTTTCCCGTTCAATCTTCTTTCCTTCCTTTCTTCCATCTCCATCTCCATCCCTTCCCCTTCAATCTTTCCCCTTCCTTCCTTCCTTCCTTCCCCGTCAATCTCCTTCCTTCTCCACCTCCTTCCTTTCCCTTTCAATCTCCTTCATTCTCCATGTCCTTCCTTTCCCCTTCAATCTTCTTTCCTTCCTTTCTTCCATCTCCATCTCCATCCCTTCCCCTTCAATCTTTCCCCTTCCTTCCTTCCTTTCCCCTTCAATCTCCTTCTTTCTCCATCTCCTTCCTTTCCCCTTCAATCTTCCTAACTTCCTTCCTTCCTTCCATCTCCATCTCCATCCCTTCCCCTTCAATCTCTCTCTCCTTCCTTCTTTCCTTCCTTCCCCTTCAATCTGCTGCCTTCTCCACCTCCTTCCTTTCCCCTTCAATCTCTCTCTCTTTCCTTCCTTCCTTCCTTTCTTCCCTTCCACTTCAATCTCCTTCCTTCTCCATCTCCTTCCTTTCCCCTTCAATCTTCCTTCCTTCCTTCGATCTCCATCCCTTCCCCATTAATCTTTCTCCTTCCTTCCTTCCTTCCTTCCTTCCTTCCTTCCATTCTTCCTTTCCCCTTCAATCTTCCTTCCATCCATCTCCATCACTTCCCCTTCAATCTCTCTCTCCTTCCTTCCTTCCTTCCCCTTCAATCTTCCTTCCTTCATTTCCCCTTCAATCTTCCTTCCTTCCTTCCTTCCATCTCCATCTCCATCCCTTTAAATCTCTCCCTTCCTTCCTTCCTTTCCACTTCAATCTCCTTCCTTCTCCATTTCCTTCCTTTCCCCTTCAATCTCTCCTTCCTTCCTTCCTCCTTCAATCTCCTTCCTTGTCCATCTCCTTCCTTCCCACTTCAATCTTCCTTCCTTCCTTCCTTCCATCTCCATCCCTTCCCCTTCAATCTCTCTCTCTCCTTCCTTCTTTCCTTCCTTCCCCTTCAATCTCTTTCCTTCTCCACCTCCTTCCTTTCCCCTTCAATCTCCTTCTTTCTCCATCTCCTTCCTTTCCCCTTCAATCTTCCTTCCTTACTTCCATATCCATCCCTTCCCCTTTATCTTTCTCCTTCCTTCCTTCCTTCCATCTCCATTGCCATCCTTCCCTTTCAATCTTCCCTCCCGCCTTCCTTCCATCTCCATCTCCATTCCTTCCCCTTCAATCTCTCCTTCCTTCCTTCCCTGTCAATCTCCTTCCTTCTCCATATTCTTCCTTTCCCCTTCAATCTTCTTCCTTCTCCATCTCCTTCCTTTCCTTTTCATTCTTCCTTCCTTCCTTCCTTCCATCTCCATCTCCATCTCTTCCCCTTCAATCTCTCTCTTTCCTTCCTTCCTTCTTATCTTCCTTCCTTCCCCCTTCAATCTCCTTCCTTCTCCATCTCCTTCCTTTCCCCTTCAATCTTCATTCCTTCCTTCCTTCCATCTCCATCTCTTCCCCTTCAATCTCTCTCTTTCCTTCCTTCCTTCCTTCCTTCCTATCTTCCTTCCTTCCCCTTCAATCTCCTTTCTTCTCCATCTCCTTCCTTTCCCTTTCAATCTTCCTTCCTTCTCCATCTCCTTCCTTTTCCCTTCAATCTCCTTCCTTTTCCATCTCCTTCCTTTCCCCTTCAATCTTCCTTCCTTCCTTCCATATCCATTTCCATCCCTTCCCCTTCAATCTCTCCTTCCTTCCTTCCTTCCTTCCTATCTTCCTTCCTTCCTTCCTTCCTTTCTTCCTTCCTTCCTTCCTTCGTCCTTCAATCTCCTTCCTTGTCCATCTCCTTCCTTTCCCCTTCAACCTTCCTTCCTTCCTTCTCCATCACCATCCCTTTCCCTCAATCTCTCTCTCTCCTACCTTCCTTCCTTCCTTCCTTCCTTCCTTCCTTCCCCTTCAATCTCCTTCCTTCTCCATCTCCTTCCTTTCCCCTTCAATCTTCCTTCCTTCTCCATCTCCTTCCTTTCCCCTTCAATCTCCTTCATTTTCGATCTCCTTCCTTTCCCCTTCAATCTTCCTTCCTTCCTTCCATCTCCATTTCATCCCTTCCCCTTCAATCTTTCTCCTTCCTTCCTTCCTTCCCCTTCAATCTCCTTCTCCACCTCCTTCCTTTCCCCTTCAATCTCCTTCTTTCTCCACCTCCTTCCTTTCCCCTTCAATCTTCCTTCCTTCCATCTCCATCTCCATCCCTTCCCCTTCAATCTCTCTCTCTCCTTCCTTCTTTCCTTCCTTCCCCTTCAATCTCCTTCCTTCTCCACCTCCTTCCTTTCCCCTTCAATCTCTCTCTCTTTCCTTCCTTCCTTTCTTCCCTTCCCCTTCAATCTCCTTCCTTCTCCATCTCCTTCCTTTCCCCTTCAATCTTCCTTCCTTCCTTCGATCTCCATCCCTTCCCCATTAATCTTTCTCCTTCCTTCCTTCCTTCCTTCCTTCCTTCCTTCCTTCCTTCCATTCTTCCTTTCCCCTTCAATCTTCCTTCCATCCATCTCCATCACTTCCCATTCAATCTCTCTCTCCTTCCTTCCTTCCTTCCCCTTCAATCTCCTTCCTTGTCCATCTCCTTCCTTTCCCCTTCAATCTTCCTTCCTTCCTTCTCCATCTCCATCCCTTCCCCTTCAATCTCTCTCCTTCCTTCCTTCCTTCCTTCCTTCCTTCCTTCCTTCCTTCCTTCCTTCCTTCCTTCCCCTTCAATCTCCTTTCTTCTCCATCTCCTTCCTTCCCCCTTCAATATTCCTTCCTTCCTTCCTTCCTTCCATCTCCATCCCTTCCCCTTCAATATCTGTAATTCCTTCCTTCCCCTTCAATCTCCTTCCATCTCCATCCCTTCCCCTTCAATCTTTCCCCTTCCTTCCTTCCTTCCTTCCCCGTCAATCTCCTTCCTTCTCCACCTCCTTCCTTTCCCCTTCAATCTCCTTCTTTCTCTATCTCCTTCCTTTCCCCTTCAATCTTCCTACCTTCCTTCCATCTCCATCCCTTCCCCTTCAATCTTTCTCCTTCCTTCCTTCACCTTCAATCTCCTTCCTTCTCCATCTCCTTCCTTTCCCCTTCAATCTTCCTTCCTTACTTTCCCCTTCAATCTCCTTCCTTCTCCATCTCCTTCCTTTCCCCTTCAAACTTCTTTCCTTCCTTCCATCTCCATCTCCATCTCCATCCCTTCCCCTTCAATTTTTCTCCATCCTTCCTTTCCCCTTCAATCTTCCTTTCTTCCATCTCCATCACTTCCCCTTCAATCTCTCTCTCTCCTTCCTTTCTTCCTTCCCCTTCAATCTCCTTCCTCGTCCATCTCCTTCCTTTCCATTCAATCTCCTTCCTTCTCCATCTCCTTCCTTTCCCCTTCAATCTTCCTTCCTTCCTTCCATCTCCATCCCTTCCTTTTCAACCACTCTCTCCTTCCTTCCTTCCTTCCTTCCTTCCTCCTTCAATCTCCTTCCATCTCCATCTCCTTCGTTTCCCCTTCAATCTCCTTCCTTCTCCATCTCCTTCCATTCCCCTTCAATCTTCCTTCCTCCCATCTCCAATTTCCATCCCTTCCCCTTCAATCTCGCTCCTTCCTTCCTTCCTTCCTTCCTTCCTTCCTTCCTTCCTTCCTTCCTTCCTTCCTTCCTTCCCCTTCAATCTCCTACCTTCTCCATCTCCTTCACTCCCCCTTCAATCTTCCTTCCTTCCTTCCTTCCTTCCTTCCTTCCTTCCTTCCTTCCTTCCTTCCTTCCTTCCTTCCCCTTCAATCTCCTTCCTTCTGCATCTCTTTCCTTTCCCCTTCAATCTTCTTTCCTTCATTCATTCCATCTCCATCCCCATCCCTTCCCCTTCAATCTTTCTCCTTCCTTCCGTCCTTCGTTCCCCTTCAATCTCCTTCCTTCTCCATCTCCTTCGTTTCCCCTTCAATCTTCCTTCCTTCCTTCCTTTCCCCTTCAATTTCCTTCCTTCTCCATCTCCTTCCTTTCCCCTTCAATCTTCTTTCCTTCCTTCCATCTCTATCTCCATCCCTTCCCCTTCAATGTCTTTTCCTTCCTTTCTTCCTTTCCCCTTCAATCTCCTTCCTTCCTTCCATCTCCATCCCTTCTCCTTCAATCTCTCTAATTCCTTCCTTCCCCTTCAATCTCCTTTCTTCTCCATCTCCTTCCTTCCCCCTTCAATATTCCTTCCTTCCTTCCTTCCATCTCCATCCCTTCCCCTTCAATCTCTGTAATTCCTTCCTTCCTCTTCAATCTCCTTTCTTCTCCATCTCCTTCCTTTCCCGTTCAATCTTCTTTCCTTCCTTTCTTCCATCTCCATCTCCATCCCTTCCCCTTCAATCTTTCCCCTTCCTTCCTTCCTTCCCCGTCAATCTCCTTCCTTCTCCACCTCCTTCCTTTCCCTTTCAATCTCCTTCATTCTCCATGTCCTTCCTTTCCCCTTCAATCTTCTTTCCTTCCTTTCTTCCATCTCCATCTCCATCCCTTCCCCTTCAATCTTTCCCCTTCCTTCCTTTCCCCTTCAATCTCCTTCCATCTCCATCTCCATCCCTTCCCCTTCAATCTCTCTCTCTCCTTCCTTCTTTACTTCCTTCCCCTTCAATCTCCTTCCTTCTCCACCTCCTTCCTTTCCCCTTCAATCTCTCTCTCTTTCCTTCCTTCCTTTCTTCCCTTCCCCTTCAATCTTCCTTCCATCCATCTCCATCACTTCCCCTTCAATCTCTCTCTCCTTCCTTCCTTCCTTCCCCTTCAATCTCCTTCCTTGTCCCTCTCCTTCCTTTCCCTTCAATCTCCTTCCTTCTCCATCTCCTTCCTTTCCCCTTCAATCTCCCTTCCTTCCTTCCATCTCCATCTCCAGCCCTTCCTTTTCAATCACTCTCTCCTTCCTTCCTTCCTTCCTCCTTCAATCTCCTTCCTTCTCCATCTCCTTCCTTTCCCCTTCAATCTCTCTCTCTTTCCTTCCTTCCTTTCTTCCCTTCCCCTTCAATTTCCTTCCTTCTCCATCTCCTTCCTTTCCCCTTCAATCTTCCTTCCTTCCTTCGATCTCCATCCCTTCCCCATTAATCTTTTCCTTCCTTCCTTCCTTCCTTCCTTCCTTCCTTCCTTCCTTCCTTCCTTCCTTCCCCTTCAATATCCTTCCTTGTCCATCTCCTTCAATTCCCCTTCAATCTCCTTCCGTCTCCATCTCCTTCCTTTCCCCTTCAATCTTCCTTCCTTTCTTCCATCTCCATCCCTTCCCTTTCAATCTCTCTCCTTCCTTCCTTCCCCTTCAATCTCCTTCCTTCTCCATCTCCTTACTTTCCCCTTCAATATTCCTTCCTTCCTTCCATCTCCATCTCCTTTCCTTCCCCTTCAATCTCTCCTTCCTTCTTCCCTCCTTCAATCTCCTTCCTTGTCCATCTCTTTCCATTCCCCTTCAATCTTCCTTCCTCCCATCTCCAATTTCCATCCCTTCCCCTTCAATCTCGCTCCTTCCTTCCTTCCTTCCTTCCTTCCCCCTTCAATCTCCTTCCTTCTCCATCTCCTTCCTTTCCCCTTCAACCTTCCTTCCTTCCTTCCATCTCCATCCCTTCTCCTTCAATCTCTCTAATTCCTTCCTTCCCCTTCAATCTCCTTTCTTCTCCATCTCCTTCCTTCCCCCTTCAATATTCCTTCCTTCCTTCCTTCCTTCCATCTCCATCCCTTCCCCTTCAATCTCTGTAATTCCTTCCTTCCCCTTCAATCTCCTTTCTTCTCCATCTCCTTCCTTTCCCGTTCAATCTTCTTTCCTTCCTTTCTTCCATCTCCATCTCCATCCCTTCCCCTTCAATCTTTCCCCTTCCTTCCTTCCTTCCTTCCCCGTCAATCTCCTTCCTTCTCCACCTCCTTCCTTTCCATTTCAATCTCCTTCATTCTCCATGTCCTTCCTTTCCCCTTCAATCTTCTTTCCTTCCTTTCTTCCATCTCCATCTCCATCCCTTCCCCTTCAATCTTTCCCCTTCCTTCCTTCCTTTCCCCTTCAATCTCCTTCTTTCTCCATCTCCTTCCTTTCCCCTTCAATCTTCCTAACTTCCTTCCTTCCTTCCATCTCCATCTCCATCCCTTCCCCTTCAATCTCTCTCCTTCCTTCTTTCCTTCCTTCCCCTTCAATCTGCTTCCTTCTCCACCTCCTTCCTTTCCCCTTCAATCTCTCTCTCTTTCCTTCCTTCCTTCCTTCCTTTCTTCCCTTCCCCTTCAATCTCCTTCCTTCTCCATCTCCTTCCTTTCCCCTTCAATCTTCCTTCCTTCCTTCGATCTCCATCCCTTCCCCATTAATCTTTCTCCTTCCTTCCTTCCTTCCTTCCTTCCATTCTTCCTTTCCCCTTCAATCTTCCTTCCATCCATCTCCATCACTTCCCCTTCAATCTCTCTCTCCTTCCTTCCTTCCTTCCCCTTCAATCTTCCATCCTTCATTTCCCCTTCAATCTTCCTTCCTTCCTTCCTTCCATCTCCATCTCCATCCCTTTAAATCTCTCCCTTCCTTCCTTCCTTTCCACTTCAATCTCCTTCCTTCTCCATTTCCTTCCTTTCCCCTTCAATCTCTCCTTCCTTCCTTCCTCCTTCAATCTCCTTCCTTGTCCATCTCCTTCCTTCCCCTTTCAATCTTCCTTCCTTCCTTCCTTCCATCTCCATCCCTTCCCCTTCAATCTCTCTCTCTCCTTCCTTCTTTCCTTCCTTCCCCTTCAATCTCTTTCCTTCTCCACCTCCTTCCTTTCCCCTTCAATCTCCTTCTTTCTCCATCTCCTTCCTTTCCCCTTCAATCTTCCTTCCTTACTTCCATATCCATCCCTTCCCCTTTAATCTTTCTCCTTCCTTCCTTCCTTCCATCTCCATTGCCATCCCTTCCCTTTCAATCTTCCCTCCCGCCTTCCTTCCATCTCCATCTCCATTCCTTCCCCTTCAATCTCTCCTTCCTTCCTTCCCTGTCAATCTCCTTCCTTCTCCATATTCTTCCTTTCCCCTTCAATCTCCTTCCTTCTCCATCTCCTTCCTTTCCTTTTCATTCTTCCTTCCTTCCTTCCTTCCATCTCCATCTCCATCTCTTCCCCTTCAATCTCTCTCTTTCCTTCCTTCCTTCTTATCTTCCTTCCTTCCCCCTTCAATCTCCTTCCTTCTCCATCTCCTTCCTTTCCCCTTCAACCTTCCTTCCTTCCTTCTCCATCACCACCCTTTCCCTTCAATCTCTCTCTCTCCTTCCTTCCTTCCTTCCTTCCTTCCTTCCTTCCTTCCTTCCTTCCTTCCTTCCTTCCCCTTCAATCTCCTTCCTTCTCCATCTCCTTCCTTTCCCCTTCAATCTTCCTTCCTTCTCCATCTCCTTCTTTCCCCTTCAATCTCCTTCCTTTTCCATCTCCTTCCTTTCCCCTTCAATCTTCCTTCCTTCCTTCCATCTCCATTTCCATCCCTTCCCCTTCAATCTTTCTCCTTCCTTCCTTCCTTCCCCTTCAATCTCCTTCTCCACCTCCTTCCTTTCCCCTTCAATCTCCTTCTTTCTCCACCTCCTTCCTTTCCCCTTCAATCTTCCTTCCTTCCATCTCCATCTCCATCCCTTCCCCTTCAATCTCTCTCTCTCCTTCCTTCTTTCCTTCCTTCCCCTTCAATCTCCTTCCTTCTCCACCTCCTTCCTTTCCCCTTCAATCTCTCTGTCTTTCCTTCCTTCCTTTCTTCCCTTCCCCTTCAATCTCCTTCCTTCTCCATCTCCTTCCTTTCCCCTTCAATCTTCCTTCCTTCCTTCGATCTCCATCCCTTCCCCATTAATCTTTCTCCTTCCTTCCTTCCTTCCTTCCTTCCTTCCTTCCTTCCTTCCTTCCTTCCTTCCATTCTTCCTTTCCCCTTCAATCTTCCTTCCATCCATCTCCATCACTTCCCATTCAATCTCTCTCTCCTTCCTTCCTTCCTTCCCCTTCAATCTCCTTCCTTCTCCATCTCCTTTCTTTCCCCTTCAATCTTCCTTCCTTCCTTCCTTCCATCTCCATCTGCAGCCCTTCCTTTTCAATCACTCTCTCCTTCCTTCCTTCCTTCCTCCTTCAATCTCCTTCCTTCTCCATCTCCTTCCTTTCCCCTTCAATCTCTCTCTCTTTCCTTCCTTCCTTTCTTCCCTTCCCCTTCAATCTCCTTCCTTCTCCATCTCCTTCCTTTCCCCTTCAATCTTCCTTCCTTCCTTCGATCTCCATCCCTTCCCCATTAATCTTTCTCCTTCCTTCCTTCCTTCCTTCCTTCCTTCCTTCCTTCCTTCCTTCCTTCCATTCTTCCTTTCCCCTTCAATCTTCCTTCCATCCATCTCCATCACTTCCCATTCAATCTCTCTCTCCTTCCTTCCTTCCTTCCCCTTCAATCTCCTTCCTTGTCCATCTCCTTCCTTTCCCCTTCAATCTTCCTTCCTTCCTTCTCCATCTCCATCCCTTCCCCTTCAATCTCTCTCCTTCCTTCCTTCCTTCCTTCCTTCCTTCCTTCCTTCCTTCCTTCCTTCCTTCCTTCCCCTTCAATCTCCTTTCTTCTCCATCTCCTTCCTTCCCCCTTCAATATTCCTTCCTTCCTTCCTTCCTTCCATCTCCATCCCTTCCCCTTCAATATCTGTAATTCCTTCCTTCCCCTTCAATCTCCTTCCATCTCCATCTCCATCCCTTCCCCTTCAATCTTTCCCCTTCCTTCCTTCCTTCCTTCCCCGTCAATCTCCTTCCTTCTCCACCTCCTTCCTTTCCCCTTCAATCTCCTTCTTTCTCTATCTCCTTCCTTTCCCCTTCAATCTTCCTACCTTCCTTCCATCTCCATCCCTTCCCCTTCAATCTTTCTCCTTCCTTCCTTCACCTTCAATCTCCTTCCTTCTCCATCTCCTTCCTTTCCCCTTCAATCTTCCTTCCTTACTTTCCCCTTCAATCTCCTTCCTTCTCCATCTCCTTCCTTTCCCCTTCAAACTTCTTTCCTTCCTTCCATCTCCATCTCCATCTCCATCCCTTCCCCTTCAATTTTTCTCCATCCTTCCTTTCCCCTTCAATCTTCCTTTCTTCCATCTCCATCACTTCCCCTTCAATCTCTCTCTCTCCTTCCTTTCTTCCTTCCCCTTCAATCTCCTTCCTCGTCCATCTCCTTCCTTTCCATTCAATCTCCTTCCTTCTCCATCTCCTTCCTTTCCCCTTCAATCTTCCTTCCTTCCTTCCATCTCCATCCCTTCCTTTTCAACCACTCTCTCCTTCCTTCCTTCCTTCCTTCCTTCCTTCCTTCCTTCCTTCCTTCCTTCCTTCTTCAATCTCCTTCCATCTCCATCTCCTTCGTTTCCCCTTCAATCTCCTTCCTTCTCCATCTCCTTCCATTCCCCTTCAATCTTCCTTCCTCCCATCTCCAATTTCCATCCCTTCCCCTTCAATCTCGCTCCTTCCTTCCTTCCTTCCTTCCTTCCTTCCTTCCTTCCTTCCTTCCTTCCTTCCTTCCTTCCCCTTCAATCTCCTACCTTCTCCATCTCCTTCACTCCCCCTTCAATCTTCCTTCCTTCCTTCCTTCCTTCCTTCCTTCCTTCCCCTTCAATCTCCTTCCTTCTCCATCTCTTTCCTTTCCCCTTCAATCTTCTTTCCTTCCTTCATTCCATCTCCATCCCCATCCCTTCCCCTTCAATCTTTCTCCTTCCTTCCGTCCTTCGTTCCCCTTCAATCTCCTTCCTTCTCCATCTCCTTCGTTTCCCCTTCAATCTTCCTTCCTTCCTTCCTTTCCCCTTCAATTTCCTTCCTTCTCCATCTCCTTCCTTTCCTTTTCATTCTTCCTTCCTTCCTTCCTTCCATCTCCATCTCCATCTCTTCCCCTTCAATCTCTCTCTTTCCTTCCTTCCTTCTTATCTTCCTTCCTTCCCCCTTCAATCTCCTTCCTTCTCCATCTCCTTCCTTTCTCTTTCAACCTTCCTTCCTTCCTTCTCCATCACCATCCCTTTCCCTTCAATCTCTCTCTCTCCTTCCTTCCTTCCTTCCTTCCTTCCTTCCTTCCTTCCTTCCTTCCTTCCCCTTCAATCTCCTTCCTTCTCCATCTCCTTCCTTTCCCCTTCAATCTTCCTTCCTTCTCCATCTCCTTCCTTTCCCCTTCAATCTCCTTCCTTTTCCATCTCCTTCCTTTCCCCTTCAATCTTCCTTCCTTCCTTCCATCTCCATTTCCATCCCTTCCCCTTCAATCTTTCTCCTTCCTTCCTTCCTTCCCCTTCAATCTGCTTCTCCACCTCCTTCCTTTCCCCTTCAATCTCCTTCTTTCTCCACCTCCTTCCTTTCCCCTTCAATCTTCCTTCCTTCCATCTCCATCTCCATCCCTTCCCCTTCAATCTCTCTCTCTCCTTCCTTCTTTCCTTCCTTCCCCTTCAATCTCCTTCCTTCTCCACCTCCTTCCTTTCCCCTTCAATCTCTCTGTCTTTCCTTCCTTCCTTTCTTCCCTTCCCCTTCAATCTCCTTCCTTCTCCATCTCCTTCCTTTCCCCTTCAATCTTCCTTCCTTCCTTCGATCTCCATCCCTTCCCCATTAATCTTTCTCCTTCCTTCCTTCCTTCCTTCCTTCCTTCCTTCCTTCCTTCCTTCCTTCCTTCCTTCCATTCTTCCTTTCCCCTTCAATCTTCCTTCCATCCATCTCCATCACTTCCCATTCAATCTCTCTCTCCTTCCTTCCTTCCTTCCCCTTCAATCTCCTTCCTTCTCCATCTCCTTTCTTTCCCCTTCAATCTTCCTTCCTTCCTTCCTTCCATCTCCATCTGCAGCCCTTCCTTTTCAATCACTCTCTCCTTCCTTCCTTCCTTCCTCCTTCAATCTCCTTCCTTCTCCATCTCCTTCCTTTCCCCTTCAATCTCTCTCTCTTTCCTTCCTTCCTTTCTTCCCTTCCCCTTCAATCTCCTTCCTTCTCCATCTCCTTCCTTTCCCCTTCAATCTTCCTTCCTTCCTTCGATCTCCATCCCTTCCCCATTAATCTTTCTCCTTCCTTCCTTCCTTCCTTCCTTCCTTCCTTCCTTCCATTCTTCCTTTCCCCTTCAATCTTCCTTCCATCCATCTCCATCACTTCCCATTCAATCTCTCTCTCCTTCCTTCCTTCCTTCCCCTTCAATCTCCTTCCTTGTCCATCTCCTTCCTTTCCCCTTCAATCTTCCTTCCTTCCTTCTCCATCTCCATCCCTTCCCCTTCAATCTCTCTCCTTCCTTCCTTCCTTCCTTCCTTCCTTCCTTCCTTCCTTCCTTCCTTCCTTCCTTCCTTCCCCTTCAATCTCCTTTCTTCTCCATCTCCTTCCTTCCCCCTTCAATATTCCTTCCTTCCTTCCTTCCTTCCATCTCCATCCCTTCCCCTTCAATATCTGTAATTCCTTCCTTCCCCTTCAATCTCCTTCCATCTCCATCTCCATCCCTTCCCCTTCAATCTTTCCCCTTCCTTCCTTCCTTCCTTCCCCGTCAATCTCCTTCCTTCTCCACCTCCTTCCTTTCCCCTTCAATCTCCTTCTTTCTCTATCTCCTTCCTTTCCCCTTCAATCTTCCTACCTTCCTTCCATCTCCATCCCTTCCCCTTCAATCTTTCTCCTTCCTTCCTTCACCTTCAATCTCCTTCCTTCTCCATCTCCTTCCTTTCCCCTTCAATCTTCCTTCCTTACTTTCCCCTTCAATCTCCTTCCTTCTCCATCTCCTTCCTTTCCCCTTCAAACTTCTTTCCTTCCTTCCATCTCCATCTCCATCTCCATCCCTTCCCCTTCAATTTTTCTCCATCCTTCCTTTCCCCTTCAATCTTCCTTTCTTCCATCTCCATCACTTCCCCTTCAATCTCTCTCTCTCCTTCCTTTCTTCCTTCCCCTTCAATCTCCTTCCTCGTCCATCTCCTTCCTTTCCATTCAATCTCCTTCCTTCTCCATCTCCTTCCTTTCCCCTTCAATCTTCCTTCCTTCCTTCCATCTCCATCCCTTCCTTTTCAACCACTCTCTCCTTCCTTCCTTCCTTCCTTCCTTCCTTCCTTCCTTCCTTCCTTCCTTCCTTCTTCAATCTCCTTCCATCTCCATCTCCTTCGTTTCCCCTTCAATCTCCTTCCTTCTCCATCTCCTTCCATTCCCCTTCAATCTTCCTTCCTCCCATCTCCAATTTCCATCCCTTCCCCTTCAATCTCGCTCCTTCCTTCCTTCCTTCCTTCCTTCCTTCCTTCCTTCCTTCCTTCCTTCCTTCCTTCCTTCCCCTTCAATCTCCTACCTTCTCCATCTCCTTCACTCCCCCTTCAATCTTCCTTCCTTCCTTCCTTCCTTCCTTCCTTCCTCCTTCAATCTCCTTCCTTGTCCATCTCCTTCCTTTCCCCTTCAATCTTCCTTCCTTCCTTCTCCATCTCCATCCCTTCCCCTTCAATCTTTCTCCTTCCTTCCGTCCTTCGTTCCCCTTCAATCTCCTTCCTTCTCCATCTCCTTCGTTTCCCCTTCAATCTTCCTTCCTTCCTTCCTTTCCCCTTCAATTTCCTTCCTTCTCCATCTCCTTCCTTTCCCCTTCAATCTTCTTTCCTTCCTTCCATCTCTATCTCCATCCCTTCCCCTTCAATGTCTTTTCCTTCCTTTCTTCCTTTCCCCTTCAATCTCCTTCCTTCCTTCCATCTCCATCCCTTCTCCTTCAATCTCTCTAATTCCTTCCTTCCCCTTCAATCTCCTTTCTTCTCCATCTCCTTCCTTCCCCCTTCAATATTCCTTCCTTCCTTCCTTCCATCTCCATCCCTTCCCCTTCAATCTCTGTAATTCCTTCCTTCCCCTTCAATCTCCTTTCTTCTCCATCTCCTTCCTTTCCCCTTCAATCTTCTTTCCTTCCTTTCTTCCATCTCCATCTCCATCCCTTCCCCTTCAATCTTTCCCCTTCCTTCCTTCCTTCCCCGTCAATCTCCTTCCTCGTCCATCTCCTTCCTTTCCATTCAATCGCCTTCCTTCTCCATCTCCTTCCTTTCCCCTTCAATCTTCCTTCCTTCCTTCCATCTCCATCCCTTCCTTTTCAACCACTCTTTCCTCCTTCCTTCCTTCCTTCCTTCCTTCCTTCCTCCTTCAATCTCCTTCCATCTCCATCTCCTTCGTTTCCCCTTCAATCTCCTTCCTTCTCCATCTCCTTCCATTCCCCTTCAATCTTCCTTCCTCCCATCTCCAATTTCCATCCCTTCCCCTTCAATCTCGCTCCTTCCTTCCTTCCTTCCTTCCTTCCTTCCTTCCTTCCTTCCCCTTCAATCTCCTACCTTCTCCATCTCCTTCACTCCCCCTTCAATCTTCCTTTCTTCCTTCCTTCCTTCCTTCCTTCCTTCCTTCCCCTTCAATCTCCTTCCTTCTCCATCTCTTTCCTTTCCCCTTCAATCTTCTTTCCTTCCTTCATTCCATCTCCATCCCCATCCCTTCCCCTTCAATCTTTCTCCTTCCTTCCGTCCTTCGTTCCCCTTCAATTTCCTTCCTTCTCCATCTCCTTCCTTTCCCCTTCAATCTTCTTTCCTTCCTTCCATCTCTATCTCCATCCCTTCCCCTTCAATGTCTTTTCCTTCCTTTCTTCCTTTCCCCTTCAATCTCCTTCCTTCCTTCCATCTCCATCCCTTCTCCTTCAATCTCTCTAATTCCTTCCTTCCCCTTCAATCTCCTTTCTTCTCCATCTCCTTCCTTCCCCCTTCAATATTCCTTCCTTCCTTCCTTCCATCTCCATCCCTTCCCCTTCAATCTCTGTAATTCCTTCCTTCCCCTTCAATCTCCTTTCTTCTCCATCTCCTTCCTTTCCCGTTCATTCTTCTTTCCTTCCTTTCTTCCATCTCCATCTCCATCCCTTCCCCTTCAATCTTTCCCCTTCCTTCCTTCCTTCCCCGTCAATCTCCTTCCTTCTCCACCTCCTTCCTTTCCCTTTCAATCTCCTTCATTCTCCATGTCCTTCCTTTCCCCTTCAATCTTCTTTCCTTCCTTTCTTCCATCTCCATCTCCATCCCTTCCCCTTCAATCTTTCCCCTTCCTTCCTTCCTTCCTTTCCCCTTCAATCTCCTTCCATCTCCATCTCCATCCCTTCCCCTTCAATCTCTCTCTCTCCTTCCTTCTTTCCTTCCTTCCCCTTCAATCTCCTTCCTTCTCCACCTCCTTCCTTTCCCCTTCAATCTCTCTCTCTTTCCTTCCTTCCTTTCTTCCCTTCCCCTTCAATCTTCCTTCCATCCATTTCCATCACTTCCCCTTCAATCTCTCTCTCCTTCCTTCCTTCCTTCCCCTTCAATCTCCTTCCTTGTCCCTCTCCTTCCTTTCCCTTCAATCTCCTTCCTTCTCCATCTCCTTCCTTTCCCCTTCAATCTCCCTTCCTTCCTTCCATCTCCATCTCCAGCCCTTCCTTTTCAATCACTCTCTCCTTCCTTCCTTCCTTCCTCCTTCAATCTCCTTCCTTCTCCATCTCCTTCCTTTCCCCTTCAATCTCTCTCTCTTTCCTTCCTTCCTTTCTTCCCTTCCCCTTCAATTTCCTTCCTTCTCCATCTCCTTCCTTTCCCCTTCAATCTTCCTTCCTTCCTTCGATCTCCATCCCTTCCCCATTAATCTTTTCCTTCCTTCCTTCCTTCCTTCCTTCCTTCCTTCCTTCCTTCCTTCCTTCCTTCCTTCCTTCCTTCCCCTTCAATATCCTTCCTTGTCCATCTCCTTCAATTCCCCTTCAATCTCCTTCCGTCTCCATCTCCTTCCTTTCCCCTTCAATCTTCCTTCCTTTCTTCCATCTCCATCCCTTCCCTTTCAATCTCTCTCCTTCCTTCCTTCCCCTTCAATCTCCTTCCTTCTCCATCTCCTTACTTTCCCCTTCAATATTCCTTCCTTCCTTCCATCTCCATCTCCTTTCCTTCCCCTTCAATCTCTCCTTCCTTCTTCCCTCCTTCAATCTCCTTCCTTGTCCATCTCTTTCCATTCCCCTTCAATCTTCCTTCCTCCCATCTCCAATTTCCATCCCTTCCCCTTCAATCTCGCTCCTTCCTTCCTTCCTTCCTTCCTTCCCCCTTCAATCTCCTTCCTTCTCCATCTCCTTCCTTTCCCCTTCAACCTTCCTTCCTTCCTTCCATCTCCATCCCTTCTCCTTCAATCTCTCTAATTCCTTCCTTCCCCTTCAATCTCCTTTCTTCTCCATCTCCTTCCTTCCCCCTTCAATATTCCTTCCTTCCTTCCTTCCTTCCATCTCCATCCCTTCCCCTTCAATCTCTGTAATTCCTTCCTTCCCCTTCAATCTCCTTTCTTTTCCATCTCCTTCCTTTCCCGTTCAATCTTCTTTCCTTCCTTTCTTCCATCTCCATCTCCATCCCTTCCCCTTCAATCTTTCCCCTTCCTTCCTTCCTTCCTTCCCCGTCAATCTCCTTCCTTCTCCACCTCCTTCCTTTCCATTTCAATCTCCTTCATTCTCCATGTCCTTCCTTTCCCCTTCAATCTTCTTTCCTTCCTTTCTTCCATCTCCATCTCCATCCCTTCCCCTTCAATCTTTCCCCTTCCTTCCTTCCTTTCCCCTTCAATCTCCTTCTTTCTCCATCTCCTTCCTTTCCCCTTCAATCTTCCTAACTTCCTTCCTTCCTTCCATCTCCATCTCCATCCCTTCCCCTTCAATCTCTCTCTCCTTCCTTCTTTCCTTCCTTCCCCTTCAATCTGCTTCCTTCTCCACCTCCTTCCTTTCCCCTTCAATCTCTCTCTCTTTCCTTCCTTCCTTCCTTTCTTCCCTTCCCCTTCAATCTCCTTCCTTCTCCATCTCCTTCCTTTCCCCTTCAATCTTCCTTCCTTCCTTCGATCTCCATCCCTTCCCCATTAATCTTTCTCCTTCCTTCCTTCCTTCCTTCCTTCCATTCTTCCTTTCCCCTTCAATCTTCCTTCCATCCATCTCCATCACTTCCCCTTCAATCTCTCTCTCCTTCCTTCCTTCCTTCCCCTTCAATCTTCCTTCCTTCATTTCCCCTTCAATCTTCCTTCCTTCCTTCCTTCCATCTCCATCTCCATCCCTTTAAATCTCTCCCTTCCTTCCTTCCTTTCCACTTCAATCTCCTTCCTTCTCCATTTCCTTCCTTTCCCCTTCAATCTCTCCTTCCTTCCTTCCTCCTTCAATCTCCTTCCTTGTCCATCTCCTTCCTTCCCCCTTCAATCTTCCTTCCTTCCTTCCTTCCATCTCCATCCCTTCCCCTTCAATCTCTCTCTCTCCTTCCTTCTTTCCTTCCTTCCCCTTCAATCTCTTTCCTTCTCCACCTCCTTCCTTTCCCCTTCAATCTCCTTCTTTCTCCATCTCCTTCCTTTCCCCTTCAATCTTCCTTCCTTACTTCCATATCCATCCCTTCCCCTTTAATCTTTCTCCTTCCTTCCTTCCTTCCATCTCCATTGCCATCCCTTCCCTTTCAATCTTCCCTCCCGCCTTCCTTCCATCTCCATCTCCATTCCTTCCCCTTCAATCTCTCCTTCCTTCCTTCCCTGTCAATCTCCTTCCTTCTCCATATTCTTCCTTCCCCCTTCAATCTCCTTCCTTCTCCATCTCCTTCCTTTCCTTTTCATTCTTCCTTCCTTCCTTCCTTCCATCTCCATCTCCATCTCTTCCCCTTCAATCTCTCTCTTTCCTTCCTTCCTTCTTATCTTCCTTCCTTCCCCCTTCAATCTCCTTCCTTCTCCATCTCCTTCCTTTCCCCTTCAATCTTCATTCCTTCCTTCCTTCCATCTCCATCTCTTCCCCTTCAATCTCTCTCTTTCCTTCCTTCCTTCCTTCCTATCTTCCTTCCTTCCCCCTTCAATCTCCTTTCTTCTCCATCTCCTTCCTTTCCCTTTCAATCTTCCTTCCTTCTCCATCTCCTTCCTTTCCCCTTCAATCTCCTTCCTTTTCCATCTCCTTCCTTTCCCCTTCAATCTTCCTTCCTTCCTTCCATCTCCATTTCCATCCCTTCCCCTTCAATCTCTCCTTCCTTCCTTCTTTCCTTCCTTCCTTTCTTCCTTCCTTCCTTCCTTCGTCCTTCAATCTCCTTCCTTGTCCATCTCCTTCCTTTCCCCTTCAACCTTCCTTCCTTCCTTCTCCATCACCATCCCTTTCCCTTCAATCTCTCTCTCTCCTTCCTTCCTTCCTTCCTTCCTTCCTTCCTTCCTTCCCCTTCAATCTCCTTCCTTCTCCATCTCCTTCCTTTCCCCTTCAATCTTCCTTCCTTCTCCATCTCCTTCCTTTCCCCTTCAATCTCCTTCCTTTTCCATCTCCTTCCTTTCCCCTTCAATCTTCCTTCCTTCCTTCCATCTCCATTTCCATGCCTTCCCCTTCAATTTTTCTCCTTCCTTCCTTCCTTCCCCTTCAATCTCCTTCTCCACCTCCTTCCTTTCCCCTTCAATCTCCTTCTTTCTCCACCTCCTTCCTTTCCCCTTCAATCTTCCTTCCTTCCATCTCCATCTCCATCCCTTCCCCTTCAATCTCTCTCTCTCCTTCCTTCTTTCCTTCCTTCCCCTTCAATCTCCTTCCTTCTCCACCTCCATCCCTTCCCCTTCAATCTCTCTCTCTCCTTCCTTCTTTCCTTCCTTCCCCTTCAATCTCCTTCCTTCTCCATCTCCTTCCTTTCCCCTTCAATCTTCCTTCCTTCCTTCGATCTCCATCCCTTCCCCATTAATCTTTCTCCTTCCTTCCTTCCTTCCTTCCTTCCTTCCTTCCTTCCTTCCTTCCTTCCATTCTTCCTTTCCCCTTCAATCTTCCTTCCATCCATCTCCATCACTTCCCATTCAATCTCTCTCTCCTTCCTTCCTTCCTTCCCCTTCAATCTCCTTCCTTCTCCATCTCCTTCCTTTCCCCTTCAATCTTCCTTCCTTCCTTCCATCTCCATCTGCAGCCCTTCCTTTTCAATCACTCTCTCCTTCCTTCCTTCCTTCCTCCTTCAATCTCCTTCCTTCTCCATCTCCTTCCTTTCCCCTTCAATCTCTCTCTCTTTCCTTCCTTCCTTTCTTCCCTTCCCCTTCAATCTCCTTCCTTCTCCATCTCCTTCCTTTCCCCTTCAATCTTCCTTCCTTCCTTCGATCTCCATCCCTTCCCCATTAATCTTTCTCCTTCCTTCCTTCCTTCCTTCCTTCCTTCCTTCCTTCCTTCCTTCCTTCCTTCCATTCTTCCTTTCCCCTTCAATCTTCCTTCCATCCATCTCCATCACTTCCCATTCAATCTCTCTCTCCTTCCTTCCTTCCTTCCCCTTCAATCTCCTTCCTTGTCCATCTCCTTCCTTTCCCCTTCAATCTCTCTCCTTCCTTCCTTCCTTCCTTCCTTCCTTCCTTCCCCTTCAATCTCCTTTCTTCTCCATCTCCTTCCTTCCCCCTTCAATATTCCTTCCTTCCTTCCTTCCTTCCATCTCCATCCCTTCCCCTTCAATATCTGTAATTCCTTCCTTCCCCTTCAATCTCCTTCCATCTCCATCTCCATCCCTTCCCCTTCAATCTTTCCCCTTCCTTCCTTCCTTCCTTCCCCGTCAATCTCCTTCCTTCTCCACCTCCTTCCTTTCCCCTTCAATCTCCTTCTTTCTCTATCTCCTTCCTTTCCCCTTCAATCTTCCTACCTTCCTTCCATCTCCATCCCTTCCCCTTCAATCTTTCTCCTTCCTTCCTTCACCTTCAATCTCCTTCCTTCTCCATCTCCTTCCTTTCCCCTTCAATCTTCCTTCCTTACTTTCCCCTTCAATCTCCTTCCTTCTCCATCTCCTTCCTTTCCCCTTCAAACTTCTTTCCTTCCTTCCATCTCCATCTCCATCTCCATCCCTTCCACTTCAATTTTTCTCCATCCTTCCTTTCCCCTTCAATCTTCCTTTCTTCCATCTCCATCACTTCCCCTTCAATCTCTCTCTCTCCTTCCTTTCTTCCTTCCCCTTCAATCTCCTTCCTCGTCCATCTCCTTCCTTTCCATTCAATCTCCTTCCTTCTCCATCTCCTTCCTTTCCCCTTCAATCTTCCTTCCTTCCTTCCATCTCCATCCCTTCCTTTCAACCACTCTCTCCTTCCTTCCTTCCTTCCTTCCTTCCTTCCTTCCTCCTTCAATCTCCTTCCATCTCCATCTCCTTCGTTTCCCCTTCAATCTCCTTCCTTCTCCATCTCCTTCCATTCCCCTTCAATCTTCCTTCCTCCCATCTCCAATTTCCATCCCTTCCCCTTCAATCTCGCTCCTTCCTTCCTTCCTTCCTTCCTTCCTTCCTTCCCCTTCAATCTCCTACCTTCTCCATCTCCTTCACTCCCCCTTCAATCTTCCTTCCTTCCTTCCTTCCTTCCTTCCTTCCTTCCCCTTCAATCTCCTTCCTTCTCCATCTCTTTCCTTTCCCCTTCAATCTTCTTTCCTTCCTTCATTCCATCTCCATCCCCATCCCTTCCCCTTCAATCTTTCTCCTTCCTTCCGTCCTTCGTTCCCCTTCAATCTCCTTCCTTCTCCATCTCCTTCGTTTCCCCTTCAATCTTCCTTCCTTCCTTCCCCCTTCAATTTCCTTCCTTCTCCATCTCCTTCCTTTCCCCTTCAATCTTCTTTCCTTCCTTCCATCTCTATCTCCATCCCTTCCCCTTCAATGTCTTTTCCTTCCTTTCTTCCTTTCCCCTTCAATCTCCTTCCTTCCTTCCATCTCCATCCCTTCTCCTTCAATCTCTCTAATTCCTTCCTTCCCCTTCAATCTCCTTTCTTCTCCATCTCCTTCCTTCCCCCTTCAATATTCCTTCCTTCCTTCCTTCCATCTCCATCCCTTCCCCTTCAATCTCTGTAATTCCTTCCTTCCCCTTCAATCTCCTTTCTTCTCCATCTCCTTCCTTTCCCCTTCAATCTTCTTTCCTTCCTTTCTTCCATCTCCATCTCCATCCCTTCCCCTTCAATCTTTCCCCTTCCTTCCTTCCTTCCCCGTCAATCTCCTTCCTTCTCCACCTCCTTCCTTTCCCTTTCAATCTCCTTCATTCTCCATGTCCTTCCTTTCCCCTTCAATCTTCTTTCCTTCCTTTCTTCCATCTCCATCTCCATCCCTTCCCCTTCAATCTTTCCCCTTCCTTCCTTCCTTCCTTTCCCCTTCAATCTCCTTCCATCTCCATCTCCATCCCTTCCCCTTCAATCTCTCTCTCTCCTTCCTTCTTTCCTTCCTTCCCCTTCAATCTCCTTCCTTCTCCACCTCCTTCCTTTCCCCTTCAATCTCTCTCTCTTTCCTTCCTTCCTTTCTTCCCTTCCCCTTCAATCTTCCTTCCATCCATCTCCATCACTTCCCCTTCAATCTCTCTCTCCTTCCTTCCTTCCTTCCCCTTCAATCTCCTTCCTTGTCCCTCTCCTTCCTTTCCCTTCAATCTCCTTCCTTCTCCATCTCCTTCCTTTCCCCTTCAATCTCCCTTCCTTCCTTCCATCCCTTCCTTTTCAATCACTCTCTCCTTCCTTCCTTCCTTCCTCCTTCAATCTCCTTCCTTCTCCATCTCCTTCCTTTCCCCTTCAATCTCTCTCTCTTTCCTTCCTTCCTTTCTTCCCTTCCCCTTCAATCTCCTTCCTTCTCCATCTCCTTCCTTTCCCCTTCAATCTTCCTTCCTTCCTTCGATCTCCATCCCTTCCCCATTAATCTTTTTCCTTCCTTCCTTCCTTCCTTCCTTCCTTCCTTCCTTCCTTCCTTCCTTCCTTCCTTCCCTTTCAATATCCTTCCTTGTCCATCTCCTTCAAGTCCCCTTCAATCTCCTTCCGTCTCCATCTCCTTCCTTTCCCCTTCAATCTTCCTTCCTTTCTTCCATCTCCATCCCTTCCCTTTCAATCTCTCTCCTTCCTTCCTTCCCCTTCAATCTCCTTCCTTCTCCATCTCCTTACTTTCCCCTTCAATATTCCTTCCTTCCTTCCATCTCCATCTCTGATGCTTGGCCCTCCGCAGGCAAGCCTTCAATTCTGATCTGGGGCACCCCATAGCACCCCAATCAATGGCGGGTCCTTCACGATCGCCGAATTAAGAGACACATGCTGATCACATTTCTCTGGGTGAAGCAACCTTGTGACCTCTGGGTGAAGCAACATGGTGACAAAAGGCTGCCTCCCCTATTTATTGAATGTTACAGTGGGCGGTTACGGAGGGCCAAGCCTTCAATTCTGATCTGGGGCACCCCATAGCACCCCAATCAATGGCGGGTCCTTCACGATCGCCGAATTAAGAGACACATGCTGATCACATTTCTCTGGGTGAAGCAACCTTGTGACCTCTGGGTGAAGCAACATGGTGACAAAAGGCTGCCTCCCCTATTTATTGAATGTTACAGTGGGCGGTTACACAATGCATCACATGGTTACAAACATCCAATGACAATGTTATACTCTGTAGCCAATGACAAGGCTACACTGCAGGGCCACCCTGTGGCCAATGGATTCAAACCTTGGTACAATGTCCATCCACCTCTTAGCCCCCCTCATTTCCTGTCCCTAGGCCATATGGCAAGTCCTTTGTCCTGAAGCACATGGCTTGTCCCTCTGATGTGGCCAATGGATTCCATCTCTTGGCTCCTCCTCCATTTCCTGTTGCTTCCAAACAGCATGTTAAAGTCACATGGTACAGTCTCTTTGTTGCAAGCCCATCCAAGCCTCATGTATCACAACATATTACAACATATCAACTTTTTTTATTTTATTTTTAGCAGCTGTGGGTTATTTCCACCTATGCACCGTTCAGTTCTGTACATGATCCGGTTCTGTACATGATCCTAGGCACATAAGCTTGTCATCTGTGTCCTCAGAAGTTGCCATCATAGAAACATCTCTGTACATTCATCAGAGGCAAAAGTTGGTTCTTGGGCTCTTTTCCAGGAGATGGTTAGAAGAGGGAGGCTTACACAGGTTTTGCACAGGTTTTGCAGTGGGGGAAAATGCATTTGTACACAGCAACAGATTGTTACACAAAATACTAGAAACATTATGATATTGAAAACCCATTCCTTGAGCCACCCAGCATTAGGTAGTCAGGAAAATCAGCAAAACAAAGCATACAGTTTCTTGTGATAAAGGATTGTTTTGTGGATGCATTGTGCCAGAAATGTTGTGCGTGTTGTCAGAAATGTAAATATACCAGACCAATTCTGGGGTGTTGACCCATGTGCATTTTCCTTCCACATAAGAACTAATCTTTATCAGATGTGAGTGCATTGTCTTTTGAGAAGTTGTACAAAGTTTCAAAGTTTTCACCAAAATCAAACAAGAGAACAGAATCAGCACATGTTGTTGTTATTCTTTGTCTCATTATCTAGCTTTATAATCTAGCTGCAAGGGATAGTTGTTACAAGATCTTGTTACTAACTGATGAAACTGTGATTAATGCCTAACACAAAGTAAGGAAGGATTCAGGGAGAGAGAAAGAGAGATTTGAACATATTAAGGAAAAGGTTTGTGAGGCAAGGCAAACTCATAAGGCAGACCATTAAGGGAGAAAACATGTTTGTTCTGTGCTGAAATGTTATCAGATCCAACAATTGGATGCATACAGCAACATAGCATGGTGAGAAACAAAAAAATGCAAAGCAGCAATGATTTGTCACAAAAATTAAATCATCAAAAAGAAATAAGAAAGAGACAAAATTAAAATTCATTAAGACTAGGAAATATAAAATTCAAGATAGGCAAGGAGAAATGAGAAAGACACAAAATTGGCAGAGGAATCAGAAAGGCAGAATTGGCAAAATTGGCAGAGAAAATAATAAAGAAAAGAAGCTATGGTTTATTTAAGCAAAACAACCTGGAGGGAAGGTATAAGAGAGAGAAGGTAACACAGATTCATATGTAAATTGAGAAACAACCAGGGAGGGGGGGGTGTGAGAGAGGAGGGAATTCAAAGAGGAGGAAGGGGGGTGAGAGAGAGGAGGCGGGAACAGATTCAAAGAGAAGGGAATTCCAATTCAAATGTAATTTGAGTCTCCGTTTACAGCCATCCTTTTCCTTGGAAACCTAAAGTTTTGGCCCCTTTATGGTCTTCAGGTGACAAACAGTCTTCAAATAAACCTCTGGAAAAGGACAAAAGAAGGGGGGGGGAGAAAATGGCCCTGCAAGGAAGGAAGAGTTAACAAGCAAACAAGGCATTTTAAATCAATGGATTAACAAGAAGTATTTTCCCTTTTTTTTTTTATATAAGGAATCAGAAGCAACAGGCTTACAGATTTTTTAACAAGTTGAAAGGTAAGAGGCAGTAAAGACTGAATTAGCAGAAGTAAGATCAAACCAGATAAGCAGAGGCAGTTATTAACTCAGCCTGCTCTGAGTCAGAGGGAGTTTTTTGCAAGTTAAAAGGTGAGAGAGAGGACTGAATTAGCATAGGAAAGCTTTTTCTGAGTCTGAAGGGGAAACAGACTTTTAAGATTTTTTAGGAGACAGGGCAGGAGAAACAGAAGGAATCCTGATAACAATGACTATGTTCCAAGCCAATAGCTACAGGAGAAGAAAAAGAAGATAGCCTTTTGAAATAGCCATGCATACAATTCTTTCACGTAAGGAGAATTTGGAAAGAAGCAGAAGCTCCCCACACAAGCCAATTTTAATCCAATCAGCAATTTTTTGTGGTCCCTTTAAGATGTAAAAGAGACAATGCCAAACAAACATTAATACTTTTTAAACTCCTTACGCGAAGGCACATTTGTGAACTTTGTTAGTTGCATAATTAAGGTTCTAACAATTAACATCAAAGCCCTCCCCCCTTTGATCCTTGGAGAATTCCACCCACATACTCACGGGGGGGGGGGTGTCTTGCTGAAGAAACGCCAGGAGGATTGTTCCTCCAGTGGGGCAAATTTAGAGTCAGATCGTAAGATTTTTGTCTCAGGGCTTGCTTTTTGAAAGCCTGAGGATTAGCCAATTTAGCTTGCTCTGTTTTTGCATAGTGTAAAGTCAAGCGTGTGACAATACAGCCTTGTCATGGGCTAGGACATCTGGCGAGGCTCTCCGCAGTTGAGCCAGATACCTATGGGCTAGGAAATCTGGCGAGGCTCAGCAATGGGGCCAGATATTAAATCTGGCGAGGCTCAGCAATGGGGCCAGATATTAAATCTGGCGAGGAATGGGGCCAGATGCCTATTGCCATGAGGCGAGGTCTAATTTGCCCCTCCCCCAGTTAGGAGGGATAAAATTTTCTCAAAAAAGCCAATAAAAGATACAAATCTTTCTGAGTGACAGGGAAAACAGTCTAATTAAGTTTCTGAACATAATTTGGTCTCCTGACTAAGCTAAGCAAAGCTTCTGTCTCATACTTACTTAAAGATGGGGCCTTATTAGGCGCTGTAGGTAGTGAGATGTCAGAAGGGCGTGATTCCACATCACATCACGTCAGGGTTCACCACTTGATGCTTGGCCCTCCGCAGGCAAGCCTTCAATTCTGATCTGGGGCACCCCATAGCACCCCAATCAATGGCGGGTCCTTCACGATCGCCGAATTAAGAGACACATGCTGATCACATTTCTCTGGGTGAAGCAACCTTGTGACCTCTGGGTGAAGCAACATGGTGACAAAAGGCTGCCTCCCCTATTTATTGAATGTTACAGTGGGCGGTTACACAATGCATCACATGGTTACAAACATCCAATGACAATGTTATACTCTGTAGCCAATGACAAGGCTACACTGCAGGGCCACCCTGTGGCCAATGGATTCAAACCTTGGTACAATGTCCATCCACCTCTTAGCCCCCCTCATTTCCTGTCCCTAGGCCATATGGCAAGTCCTTTGTCCTGAAGCACATGGCTTGTCCCTCTGATGTGGCCAATGGATTCCATCTCTTGGCTCCTCCTCCATTTCCTGTTGCTTCCAAACAGCATGTTAAAGTCACATGGTACAGTCTCTTTGTTGCAAGCCCATCCAAGCCTCATGTATCACAACATATTACAACACATCTCCTTTCCTTCCCCTTCAATCTCTCCTTCCTTCTTCCCTCCTTCAATCTCCTTCCTTGTCCATCTCTTTCCATTCCCCTTCAATCTTCCTTCCTCCCATCTCCAATTTCCATCCCTTCCCCTTCAATCTCGCTCCTTCCTTCCTTCCTTCCTTCCTTCCTTCCTTCCTTCCTTCCTTCCTTCCCCCTTCAATCTCCTTCCTTCTCCATCTCCTTCCTTTCCCCTTCAACCTTCCTTCCTTCCTTCCATCTCCATCCCTTCTCCTTCAATCTCTCTAATTCCTTCCTTCCCCTTCAATCTCCTTTCTTCTCCATCTCCTTCCTTCCCCCTTCAATATTCCTTCCTTCCTTCCTTCCTTCCATCTCCATCCCTTCCCCTTCAATCTCTGTAATTCCTTCCTTCCATCTCCATCCCTTCCTTTCTTCCATCTCCTTCCTTTCCCGTTCAATCTTCTTTCCTTCCTTTCTTCCATCTCCATCTCCATCCCTTCCCCTTCAATCTTTCCCCTTCCTTCCTTCCTTCCTTCCTTCCCCGTCAATCTCCTTCCTTCTCCACCTCCTTCCTTTCCATTTCAATCTCCTTCATTCTCCATGTCCTTCCTTTCCCCTTCAATCTTCTTTCCTTCCTTTCTTCCATCTCCATCTCCATCCCTTCCCCTTCAATCTTTCCCCTTCCTTCCTTCCTTTCCCCTTCAATCTCCTTCTTTCTCCATCTCCTTCCTTTCCCCTTCAATCTTCCTAACTTCCTTCCTTCCTTCCATCTCCATCTCCATCCCTTCCCCTTCAATCTCTCTCTCCTTCCTTCTTTCCTTCCTTCCCCTTCAATCTGCTTCCTTCTCCACCTCCTTCCTTTCCCCTTCAATCTCTCTCTCTTTCCTTCCTTCCTTCCTTTCTTCCCTTCCCCTTCAATCTCCTTCCTTCTCCATCTCCTTCCTTTCCCCTTCAATCTTCCTTCCTTCCTTCAATCTCCATCCCTTCCCCATTAATCTTTCTCCTTCCTTCCTTCCTTCCTTCCTTCCATTCTTCCTTTCCCCTTCAATCTTCCTTCCATCCATCTCCATCACTTCCCCTTCAATCTCTCTCTCCTTCCTTCCTTCCTTCCCCTTCAATCTTCCTTCCTTCATTTCCCCTTCAATCTTCCTTCCTTCCTTCCTTCCATCTCCATCTCCATCCCTTTAAATCTCTCCCTTCCTTCCTTCCTTTCCACTTCAATCTCCTTCCTTCTCCATTTCCTTCCTTTCCCCTTTAATCTCTCCTTCCTTCCTTCCTCCTTCAATCTCCTTCCTTGTCCATCTCCTTCCTTCCCCCTTCAATCTTCCTTCCTTCCTTCCTTCCATCTCAATCCCTTCCCCTTCAATCTCTCTCTCTCCTTCCTTCTTTCCTTCCTTCCCCTTCAATCTCTTTCCTTCTCCACCTCCTTCCTTTCCCCTTCAATCTCCTTCTTTCTCCATCTCCTTCCTTTCCCCTTCAATCTTCCTTCCTTACTTCCATATCCATCCCTTCCCCTTTAATCTTTCTCCTTCCTTCCTTCCTTCCATCTCCATTGCCATCCCTTCCCTTTCAATCTTCCCTCCCGCCTTCCTTCCATCTCCATCTCCATTCCTTCCCCTTCAATCTCTCCTTCCTTCCTTCCCTGTCAATCTCCTTCCTTCTCCATATTCTTCCTTTCCTTTTCAATCTCCTTCCTTCTCCATCTCCTTCCTTTCCTTTTCATTCTTCCTTCCTTCCTTCCTTCCATCTCCATCTCCATCTCTTCCCCTTCAATCTCTCTCTTTCCTTCCTTCCTTCTTATCTTCCTTCCTTCCCCCTTCAATCTCCTTCCTTCTCCATCTCCTTCCTTTCCCCTTCAATCTTCATTCCTTACTTCCTTCCATCTCCATCTCTTCCCCTTCAATCTCTCTCTTTCCTTCCTTCCTTCCTTCCTATCTTCCTTCCTTCCCCCTTCAATCTCCTTTCTTCTCCATCTCCTTCCTTTCCCTTTCAATCTTCCTTCCTTCTCCATCTCCTTCCTTTCCCCTTCAATCTCCTTCCTTTTCCATCTCCTTCCTTTCCCCTTCAATCTTCCTTCCTTCCTTCCAACTCCATTTCCATCCCTTCCCCTTCAATCTCTCCTTCCTTCCTTCCTTCCTTCCTTCCTTCCTTCCTTTCTTCCTTCCTTCCTTCCTTCGTCCTTCAATCTCCTTCCTTGTCCATCTCCTTCCTTTCCCCTTCAACCTTCCTTCCTTCCTTCTCCATCACCATCCCTTTCCCTTCAATCTCTCTCTCTCCTTCCTTCCTTCCTTCCTTCCTTCCTTCCTTCCTTTCCCTTTCAATCTTCCTTCCTTCTCCATCTCCTTCCTTTCCCCTTCAATCTCCTTCCTTTTCAATCTCCTTCCTTTCCCCTTCAATCTTCCTTCCTTCCTTCCATCTCCATTTCCATCCCTTCCCCTTCAATCTCTCCTTCCTTCCTTCCTTCCTTCCTTCCTTCCTTCCTTCCTTCCTTCCTTCCTTCGTCCTTCAATCTCCTTCCTTGTCCATCTCCTTCCTTTCCCCTTCAACCTTCCTTCCTTCCTTCTCCATCACCATCCCTTTCCCTTCAATCTCTCTCTCTCCTTCCTTCCTTCCTTCCTTCCTTCCTTCCTTCCTTCCTTCCTTCCCCTTCAATCTCCTTCCTTCTCCATCTCCTTCCTTTCCCCTTCAATCTTCCTTCCTTCTCCATCTCCTTCCTTTCCCCTTCAATCTCCTTCCTTTTCCATCTCCTTCCTTTCCCCTTCAATCTTCCTTCCTTCCTTCCATCTCCATTTCCATCCCTTCCCCTTCAATCTTTCTCCTTCCTTCCTTCCTTCCCCTTCAATCTCCTTCTCCACCTCCTTCCTTTCCGCTTCAATCTCCTTCTTTCTCCACCTCCTTCCTTTCCCCTTCAATCTTCCTTCCTTCCATCTCCATCTCCATCCCTTCCCCTTCAATCTCTCTCTCTCCTTCCTTCTTTCCTTCCTTCCCCTTCAATCTCCTTCCTTCTCCACCTCCTTCCTTTCCCCTTCAATCTCTCTCTTTCCTTCCTTCCTTTCTTCCCTTCCCCTTCAATCTCCTTCCTTCTCCATCTCCTTCCTTTCCCCTTCAATCTTCCTTCCTTCCTTCGATCTCCATCCCTTCCCCATTAATCTTTCTCCTTCCTTCCTTCCTTCCTTCCTTCCTTCCTTCCTTCCTTCCTTCCTTCCATTCTTCCTTTCCCCTTCAATCTTCCTTCCATCCATCTCCATCACTTCCCATTCAATCTCTCTCTCCTTCCTTCCTTCCTTCCCCTTCAATCTCCTTCCTTGTCCATCTCCTTCCTTTCCCCTTCAATCTTCCTTCCTTCCTTCCATCTCCATCTGCAGCCCTTCCTTTTCAATCACTCTCTCCTTCCTTCCTTCCTTCCTCCTTCAATCTCCTTCCTTCTCCATCTCCTTCCTTTCCCCTTCAATCTCTCTCTCTTTCCTTCCTTCCTTTCTTCCCTTCCCCTTCAATCTCCTTCCTTCTCCATCTCCTTCCTTTCCCCTTCAATCTTCCTTCCTTCCTTTGATCTCCATCCCTTCCCCATTAATCTTTCTCCTTCCTTCCTTCCTTCCTTCCTTCCTTCCTTCCTTCCTTCCTTCCCCTTCAATCTCCTTCCTTCTCCATCTCCTTCGTTTCCCCTTCAATCTTCCTTCCTTCATTTCCCCTTCAATCTTCCTTCCTTCCTTCCATCTCCATCTCCATCCCTTTAAATCTCTCCCTTCCTTCCTTCCTTTCCACTTCAATCTCCTTCCTTCTCCATTTCCTTCCTTTCCCCTTCAATCTCTCCTTCCTTTCTTCCTACTTTCCTTCCTTTCCCTTTCAATCTACTTCATTCTCCATCTCCTTCCTTTCCCCTTCAATCTTCCTTCCTTCCTTCCTTCCATCTCCATCCCTTCCGCTTCAATCTCTCTAATTCCTTCCTTCCCCTTAAATCTCCTTTCTTCTCCATCTCCTTCCTTTCCCCTTCAATCTTCCTTCCTTCCATCTCCATCTCCATCCCTTCCCCTTCAATCTCTCTCTCTCCTTCCTTCTTTCCTTCTTTCCTTCCTTCCCCTTCAATCCCCTTGCTTCTCCACCTCCTTCCTTTCCCCTTCAATCTCCTTCTTTCTCCATCTCCTTCCTTTCCCCTTTTAATCTTCCTTCCTTACTTCCATATCCATCCCTTCCCCTTCAATCTCTCCTTCCTTCCTTCCCCGTCAATCTCCTTCCTTCTCCATATTCTTCCTTTCCCCTTCAATCTCCTTCCTTATCCATCTCCTTCCTTTCCTTTTCATTCTTCCTTCCTTCCTTCCATCTCCATCTCCATCTCTTCCCCTTCAATCTCTCTCTTTCCTTCCTTCCTTCCTATCTTCCTTCCTTCCCCCTTCAATCTCCTTCCTTCTCCATCTCCTTCCTTTCCCCTTCAATCTTCATTCTTTCCTTCCTTCCATCTCAATCCCTTCCCCTTCAATCTCTCTAATTCCTTCCTTCCTTCCCCTTCAATCTCCTTTCTTCTCCATCTCCTTCCTTTCCCCTTCAATCTTCCTTCCTTCTTTCCTTCCTTTCCCTTTCAATCTCCTTCATTCTCCATCTCCTTCCTTTCCCCTTCAATCTTCTTTCCTTCCTTCATTCCATCTCCATCTCCATCCCTTCCCCTTCAATCTTTCTCCTTCCTTCTTTCCTTCCTTCCCCTTCTATCTCCTTCCTTCTCCATCTCCTTCCTTTCCCCTTCAATCTTCCTCCCTTCCTTCCATCTCCATCCGTTCCTTTTCAATCTTTCTCCTTCTTTCCTTCCTTCCTTCCCCGTCAATCTCCTTCATTCTCCACCTCCTTCCTTTCCCCTTCAATCTCCTTCTTTCTCCATCTCCTTCCTTTCCCCTTCAATCTTTCTCCTTCCTTCCATCCTTCCCCTTCAATCTTCCTTCCTTCCTTCCTTTCCCCTTCAATCTCCTTCCTTCTCCATCTCCTTCCTTTCCCCTTCAATCTTCTTTCCTTCCTTCCTTCCATCTCCATCTCCATCCCTTCCCCTTCAATCTTTCTCCTTCCTTCCGTCCTTCGTTCCCCTTCAATCTCCTTCCTTCTCCATTTCCTTCCTTTCCCCTTCAATCTCTCCTTCCTTTCTTCCTACTTTCCTTCCTTTCCCTTTCAATCTACTTCATTCTCCATCTCCTTCCTTTCCCCTTCAATCTTCCTTCCTTCCTTCCTTCCATCTCCATCCCTTCCGCTTCAATCTCTCTAATTCCTTCCTTCCCCTTAAATCTCCTTTCTTCTCCATCTCCTTCCTTTCCCCTTCAATCTTCCTTCCTTCCATCTCCATCTCCATCCCTTCCCCTTCAATCTCTCTCTCTCCTTCCTTCTTTCCTTCTTTCCTTCCTTCCCCTTCAATCCCCTTGCTTCTCCACCTCCTTCCTTTCCCCTTCAATCTCCTTCTTTCTCCATCTCCTTCCTTTCCCCTTTTAATCTTCCTTCCTTACTTCCATATCCATCCCTTCCCCTTCAATCTCTCCTTCCTTCCTTCCCCGTCAATCTCCTTCCTTCTCCATATTCTTCCTTTCCCCTTCAATCTCCTTCCTTATCCATCTCCTTCCTTTCCTTTTCATTCTTCCTTCCTTCCTTCCATCTCCATCTCCATCTCTTCCCCTTCAATCTCTCTCTTTCCTTCCTTCCTTCCTATCTTCCTTCCTTCCCCCTTCAATCTCCTTCCTTCTCCATCTCCTTCCTTTCCCCTTCAATCTTCATTCTTTCCTTCCTTCCATCTCAATCCCTTCCCCTTCAATCTCTCTAATTCCTTCCTTCCTTCCCCTTCAATCTCCTTTCTTCTCCATCTCCTTCCTTTCCCCTTCAATCTTCCTTCCTTCTTTCCTTCCTTTCCCTTTCAATCTCCTTCATTCTCCATCTCCTTCCTTTCCCCTTCAATCTTCTTTCCTTCCTTCATTCCATCTCCATCTCCATCCCTTCCCCTTCAATCTTTCTCCTTCCTTCTTTCCTTCCTTCCCCTTCTATCTCCTTCCTTCTCCATCTCCTTCCTTTCCCCTTCAATCTTCCTCCCTTCCTTCCATCTCCATCCGTTCCTTTTCAATCTTTCTCCTTCTTTCCTTCCTTCCTTCCCCGTCAATCTCCTTCATTCTCCACCTCCTTCCTTTCCCCTTCAATCTCCTTCTTTCTCCATCTCCTTCCTTTCCCCTTCAATCTTTCTCCTTCCTTCCATCCTTCCCCTTCAATCTTCCTTCCTTCCTTCCTTTCCCCTTCCATCTCCTTCCTTCTCCATCTCCTTCCTTTCCCCTTCAATCTTCTTTCCTTCCTTCCTTCCATCTCCATCTCCATCCCTTCCCCTTCAATCTTTCTCCTTCCTTCCGTCCTTCGTTCCCCTTCAATCTCCTTCCTTCTCCATCTCCTTCGTTTCCCCTTCAATCCTCCTTCCTTCCTTCCTTTCCCCTTCAATTTCCTTCCTTCTCCATCTCCATCCCTTCCCCTTCAATTTCTTTCTCCTTCCTTCCTTCCTTCCTTCTTTCCTTCCTTCCTTCCTTCCTTTACCCTTCAATCTTCCATCCTTCCTTCCTTCCCCTTCAATCTCCTTCCTTGTCCATCTACTTTATTTCCCCTTCAATCTTCCTTCCTTCCATCCATCTCCATCTCCATCCCTTCCTTTTCAATCTCTCCTTCCTTCCTTCCTTCCTTCCTTCCTTCCTTCCTTCCTTCCTTCCTTCCTTCCTTCCCCGTCAATCTCCTTCCTTGTCCATCTCCTTCCTTTCCCCTTTAATCTCCTTCCTTCTCCATCTCCTTCTTTTCCCCTTCAATCTCCTTCCTTCTCTATCACCTTCTTTTCCCCTTCAATCTTCCTTCCTTCCTTCCTTCCCCTTCAATCTCCTTCCTTGTCCATCTCCTTCAATTCCCCTTCAATCTCCTTCCTTCTCCATCTCCTTCCTTTCCCCTTCAATATTCCTTCCTTCCTTCTCCATCTCCATCCCTTCCCCTTCAATCTTTCCCCTTCCTTCCTTCCTTCCCCGTCAATCTCCTTCCTTCTCCACCTCCTTCCTTTCCCTTTCAATCTCCTTCATTCTCCATGTCCTTCCTTTCCCCTTCAATCTTCTTTCCTTCCTTTCTTCCATCTCCATCTCCATCCCTTCCCCTTCAATCTTTCCCCTTCCTTCCTTCCTTTCCCCTTCAATCTCCTTCCATCTCCATCTCCATCCCTTCCCATTCAATCTCTCTCTCCTTCCTTCTTTCCTTCCTTTCCCTTTCAATCTCCTTCATTCTCCATCTCCTTCCTTTCCCCTTCAACCTTCTTTCCTTCCTTCCTTCCATCTCCATCCCTTCTCCTTCAATCTCTCTAATTCCTTCCTTCCCCTTCAATCTCCTTTCTTCTCCATCTCCTTCCTTCCCCCTTCAATATTCCTTCCTTCCTTCCATCTCCATCCCTTCCCCTTCAATCTCTATAATTCCTTCCTTCCCCTTCAATCTCCTTTCTTCTCCATCTCCTTCCTTTCCCCTTCAAACTTCCTTCCTTCCATCTCCATCTCCATCCCTTCCCTTTCAATCTTTCCCCTTCCTTCCTTCCTTCCCCGTCAATCTCCTTCCTTCTCCACCTCCTTCCTTTCCCCTTCAATATCCTTCTTTCTCTATCTCCTTCCTTTCCCCTTCAATCTTCCTACCTTCCTTCCATCTCCATCCCTTCCCCTTCAATCTTTCTCCTTCCTTCCTTCCTTCCCCTTCAATCTCCTTCCTTCTCCATCTCCTTCCTTTCCCCTTCAATCTTCTTTCCTTCCTTCCATCTCCATCTCCATCCCTTCCCCTTCAATCTCTTTCTCCTTCCTTTCTTCCTTTCCCCTTCAATCTCCTACCTTCTCCATCTCCTTCCTTTCCCCTTCAATCTCCTTCCATCTCCATCTCTATCCCTTCCCCTTCAATTTCTTTCTCCTTGTTTCCTTCCTTCCTTCCATCCTTCCTTTCCCCTTCAATCTTCCTTCCTTCCATCTCCATCACTTCCCCTTCAATCTCTCTCTCTCCTTCCTTTCTTCCTTCCCCTTCAATCTCCTTCCTCGTCTATATCCTTCCTTTCCATTCAATCTCCTTCCTTCTCCATCTCCTTCATTTCCCCTTCAATCTTCCTTCCTTCCTTCCATCTCCATCCCTTCCTTTTCAACCACTCTCTCCTTCCTTCCTTCCTTCCTTCCTTCCTTCCTTCCTTCCTTCCTTCCTTCCTTCCTTCCTCCTTCAATCTCCTTCCTTCTCCATCTCCTTCCTCTCCCCTTCAATCTCCTTCCATCTCCATCTCCTTTGTTTCCTCTTCAATCTTCCTTCCTTCCTTTCCCCTTCAATCTCCTTCCTTCTCCATCTCCTTCCTTTCCCCTTCAATCTTCCTTCCTTCCTTCCTTCCTTCCGTCCTTCCTTCCTTCCTTCCCGTTCAATCTCCTTCCTTGTCCATCTCCTTCCTTCCCCTTCAAACTCCTTCCTTCTCCATCTCCTTCCTTTCCCCTTCAATATTCCTTCCTTCCTTCCATCTCCATCTCCATTCCTTCCCCTTCAATCACTCCTTCGTTCCTTCCTTCCTTCCTTCCTTCCTTCCTTCCTTCCTCCTTCAATCTCCTTCCTTGTCCATCTCCTTCCTTTCCCCTTCAATCTTCCTTCCTTCCATCTCCATCTCCATCCCTTCCCCTTCAATCTCTCTCCTTCCTTCCTTACTTTCTTCCTTCCTTCCTTCCTTCCTTCCCCCTTCAATCTTCCTTCCATCTCCATCTTTTCCCCTTCAATCTCTCTAATTCCTTCCTTCCCCTTCAATCTCCTTCCTTTCCCCTTCAATCTTCCTTCCTTTCTTCCATCTGCATCCCTTCCCTTTCAATCTCTCTCCTTCCTTCCTTCCTTCTCCATTTCCATCCCTTCCCCTTCAATCTATCCTTCCTTCCTTCCTTCCTTCCTTTCTTCCTTCCTTCCTTCCTTCGTCCTTCAATCTCCTTCCTTGTCCATCTCCTTCCTTTCCCCTTCAATCTTCCTTCCTTCCATCTCCATTTCCATCCCTTCCCCTTCAATCTCTCCTTCCTTCCTTCCTTCCTTCCTTTCTTCCTTCCTTCCTTCCTTCCTCCTTCAATCTCCTTCCTTCTCCATCTCCTTCCTTTGCCCTTCAACCTTCCTTCCTTCCATCTCCATCCCTTCTCCTTCAATCTCTCTAATTCCTTCCTTCCCCTAAAATCTCCTTTCTTCTCCATCTCCTTCCTTCCCCCTTCAATATTCCTTCCTTCCTTCCATCTCCATCCCTTCCACTTCAATCTCTATAATTCCTTCCTTCCCCTTCAATCTCCTTTCTTCTCCATCTCCTTCCTTTCCCCTTCAATCTTCCTTCCTTCCATCTCCATCCCTTCCCTTTCAATCTTTCCCCTTCCTTCCTTCCTTCCCCGTCAATCTCCTTCCTTCTCCACCTCCTTCCTTTCCCCTTCAATATCCTTCTTTCTCTATCTCCTTCCTTTCCCCTTCAATCTTCCTACCTTCCTTCCATCTCCATCCCTTCCCCTTCAATCTTTCTCCTTCCTTCCTTCCTTCCCCTTCAATCTCCTTCCTTCTCCATCTCCTTCCTTTCCCCTTCAATCTCCTTCCATCTCCATCTCTATCCCTTCCCCTTCAATTTCTTTCTCCTTCTTTCCTTCCTTCCTTCCATCCTTCCTTTCCCCTTCAATCTTCCTTCCTTCCATCTCCATCACTTCCCCTTCAATCTCTCTCTCCTTCCTTTCTTCCTTCCCCTTCAATCTCCTTCCTCGTCTATATCCTTCCTTTCCATTCCATCTACTTCCTTCTCCATCTCCTTCCTTTCCCCTTCAATCTTCCTTCCTTCCTTCCATCTCCATCCCTTCCTTTTCAACCACTCTCTCCTTCCTTCCTTCCTTCCTTCCTTTCTTCCTTCCTTCCTTCCTTCCTTCCTCCTTCAATCTCCTTCCTTCTCCATCTCCTTCCTCTCCCCTTCAATCTCCTTCCATCTCCATCTCCTTCCTTTCCCCTTCAATCTTCCTTCCTTCCTTCCTTCCTTCCGTCCTTCCTTCCTTCCTTCCCGTTCAATCTCCTTCCTTGTCCATCTCCTTCCTTCCCCTTCAATCTCCTTCCTTCTCCATCTCCTTCCTTTCCCCTTCAATATTCCTTCCTTCCTTCCATCTCCATCTCCATTCCTTCCCCTTCAATCTCTCCTTCCTTCCTTCCTTCCTTCCTTCCTTCCTCCTTCAATCTCCTTCCTTGTCCATCTCCTTCTTTTCCCCTTCAATCTTCCTTCCTTCCTTCTCCATCTCCATCCCTTCCCCTTCAATCTCTCTCCTTCCTTCCTTACTTTCTTCCTTCCTTCCTTCCTTCCTTCCTTCCTTCCCCCTTCAATCTCCTTCCTTCTCCATCTCCTTCCTTTCCCCTTCAACCTTCCTTCCTTCCTTCCATCTCCATCCCTTCCCCTTCAATCTCTCTAATTCCTTCCTTCCCCTTCAATCTCCTTTCTTCTCGATCTCCTTCCTTCCCCCTTCAATCTTCCTTCCATCTCCATCTTTTCCCCTTCAATCTCTCTCCTTCCTTCCTTCCCCTTCAATCTCCTTCCTTCTCCATCTCCTTCCTTTCCCCTTCAATATTCCTTCCTTCCTTCCATCTCCATCTCCATTCCTTCCCCTTCAATCTCTCCTTCCTTCCTTTTTTCCTTCCTTCCTTCCTTCCTCCTTCAATCTCCTTCCTTGTCCATCTCCTTCCTTTCCCCTTCAATCTTCCTTCCTTCCTTCTCCATCTCCATCCCTTCCCCTTCAATCTCTCTCCTTCCTTCCTTCCTTCCTTTCTTCCTTCCTTTCTTCCTTCCTTCCTTCCTTCCTTCCCCCTTAAATCTCCTTCCTTCTCCATCTCCTTCCTTTCCCCTTCAACCTTCCTTCCTTCCTTCCATCTCCATCCCTACTCCTTCAATCTCTCTAATTCCTTCCTTCCCTTTCAATCTCCTTTCTTCTCCATCTCCTTCCTTTCCCCTTCAATCTTCCTTCCTTCCTTCCATCTCCATCCCTTCCTTTTCAACCACTCTCTCCTTCCTTCCTTCCTTCCTTTCTTCCTTCCTTCCTTCCTTCCTTCCTTCCTCCTTCAATCTCCTTCCTTCTCCATCTCCTTCCTCTCCCCTTCAATCTCCTTCCATCTCCATCTCCTTTGTTTCCTCTTCAATCTTCCTTCCTTCCTTTCCCCTTCAATCTCCTTCCTTCTCCATCTCCTTCCTTTCCCCTTCAATATTCCTTCCTTCCTTCCATCTCCATCTCCATTCCTTCCCCTTCAATCTCTACTTCCTTCCTTCCTTCCTTCCTTCCTTCCTTCCTTCCTTCCTCCTTCAATCTCCTTCCTTGTCCATCTCCTTCCTTTCCCCTTCAATCTTCCTTCCTTCCTTCTCCATCTCCATCCCTTCCCCTTCAATCTCTCTCCTTCCTTCCTTACTTTCTTCCTTCCTTCCTTCCTTCCTTCCTTCCCCCTTCAATCTCCTTCCTTCTCCATCTCCTTCCTTTCCCCTTCAACCTTCCTTCCTTCCTTCCATCTCCATCCCTTCCCCTTCAATCTCTCTAATTCCTTCCTTCCCCTTCAATCTCCTTTCTTCTCGATCTCCTTCCTTCCCCCTTCAATCTTCCTTCCATCTCCATCTTTTCCCCTTCAATCTCTCTCCTTCCTTCCTTCCCCTTCAATCTCCTTCCTTCTCCATCTCCTTCCTTTCCCCTTCAATATTCCTTCCTTCCTTCCATCTCCATCTCCATTCCTTCCCCTTCAATCTCTCCTTCCTTCCTTTTTTCCTTCCTTCCTTCCTTCCTCCTTCAATCTCCTTCCTTGTCCATCTCCTTCCTTTCCCCTTCAATCTTCCTTCCTTCCTTCTCCATCTCCATCCCTTCCCCTTCAATCTCTCTCCTTCCTTCCTTCCTTCCTTTCTTCCTTCCTTTCTTCCTTCCTTCCTTCCTTCCTTCCCCTTCAATCTCCTTCCTTCTCCATCTCCTTCCTTTCCCCTTCAGCCTTCCTTCCTTCCTTCCATCTCCATCCCTTCTCCTTCAATCTCTCTAATTCCTTCCTTCCCTTTCAATCTCCTTTCTTCTCCATCTCCTTCCTTCCCCCTTCAATCTTCCTTACTTCCTTCCTTCCATCTCCATCCCTTCCCCTTCAATCTCTCTAATTCCTTCCTTCCCCTTCAATCTCCTTTCTTCTCCATCTCCTTCCTTTCCCCTTCAATCTTCCTTCCTTCCATCTCCATCTCCATCCCTTCCCCTTCAATCTCTCTCTCCTTCCTTCTTTCCTTCCCTTCCCTTTCAATCTCCTTCATTCTCCATCTCCTTCCTTTCCCTTCAATATTCCTTCCTTCCTTCTATCTCCATCCCTTCCCCTTCAATATTTCTCCTACCTTCCTTCCCCGTCAATCTCCTTCCTTCTCCATCTCCTTCGTTCCGCCTTCAATCTTCCTTCCTTCCTTTCCCCTTCAATCTCCTTCCTTCTCCATCTCCTTCCTTTCCCCTAAAGTCTTGGCCCTGCGTAGGCAAGCCTTCAATTCCCATGGTGGGTCCTTCATGATAGCCAAATTAATGAGACACATGACAAGCACATTTCTCTGGGCGAAGCAACTACTGACAAAAGGCTGCCCCCTTTTTATTCCCTGTTACAGTGGGTGGTTACACAATGCATCACATGGTTACAAACAGCCAATGACAATGTTATTTCTTCAGCCAATGACAAGGCTACACTGCAGAGCCACCCTGTGGCCAATGGATTCAAACCTTGGTACAACGTCCATCCACCTCTTAGCCCCCTTTATTTCCTGTTCCTAGGCCACTATGGCAAGTCCTTTGTTCCAAAGCACATGGCTTGTTCCTCTGATGTGGCCAATGGATTCCACCTCTTGGCTCCGCCTCCATTTCCTGTTGCTCCAAAACAGCATGGTAAAGTCACATGGTACAGTCTCTTTGTCCCAAGCCTCATGCATCACAACATATTACAACATATCAACTTATTTTATTTTATTTTTTAGCAGCTGTGGGTTGTTCCACCTATGCGCCATCCAGTTCTGTACACGTTCAGCTCTGTACATGATCCTAGGGCACACACATCTGTCCAGTCCTCAGAGGCTGCCATCATAGAAACATCTCTGTCCAGTCATCAGAGGCAATAGTTGGTTCTTTTCCAGGATATGGTTTAGAAAGAGGGAGGCTTACACAGGTTTTACACAGGTTCAACAGGGCAGGGATACATTTGTCAGATTGTTACACAAAATACTAAAAACATTATGATACTAAAAACCAATTCCTTGAGCCACCCAGCATTAGGTAGTCAGGAAAATAACTGTCAATAAAACAAGGCATTTGTGATAAAGGATTGTTTTGTACCATATTTTCCATGTGAGCAATTGTGGCAGAAATGTTGTGTGTGTTGTCATTTTTTCCACATAAGATCTAATCTTTATCAGATGTGAGTGCATTGTCTTTTGAGAAGTTGTACAAAGTTTCAAAGTTTTCACCAAAATCAAACAAGGGAACAGAATCAGCACATGCTTTCTTGTTGTCATTGCTCATTATCTGCAAGAGATGGTTGTTACAAGATTGAACTGATGAAACTGTGTGATTAATGCCTAACACAAAGTAAGGAAGGATTCAAAGTTAAAGAGAGAGATTGAGAGATTTCATTCATAGGCACGCTATGAAGGCATACACGTTTGCTTCTGTGTTTGTTCTGTACTGGCATGTTATCAGATCCAACAATTGGATATATTAGCATGGTGAGAAACATAAAATGCAAAACAGCAATGATTTGTCACAAAAATTAAATCATTAAAGAAAAATAAGAAAGAGACAAAAAAATCATTAACAAACTAGAAACATAAAATTCAAAATAGGCAAAGAGAAATGAGAAAAGACAAATTTTGCAAAGAAATCAGAAAGGCAAGATTGAGGGCAAAATTGGCAAAGAGAAAATAATAAGAAAAGAAGCTATGGTTTATTAAGCAAAACGACCAGAGGAAAAGTGGGGGTGAGAGAGAGGAGGGAATTCAAAGAGGAGGCAATTGGAATTCAAATGTAATTTGAGTCTCCGTTTACAGCCATCCGTTTCCTTGGAAACCAGGGAAGACCAGCTCATGTCATTCATAGCCATCCTTTTGTTCCTTGGAAAGCAGGAAAACTGGTTTTTCCTGCTTTTCTTCAGATCTGGCAAGCAGAAACCTGTAATTTCAAAAGAAGAGGGAGGGGAGGGGAAACCGGCTCTGCTGCAAAGGAAAAGGTTTTTGTTTTTGTTTTTTTTTCAACAGTAAGCAAGGCATTATTGAATCAATGGATTACCAGGAAGTATTTTCCCATTTTTCTCAATTATAAGGAACAGAAGCAACAGGCTTCAGATTTTTTTAACAAGTTGAAAGGTATGAGGCAGTTATTAACTCAGCCTGCTCTGAGTCAGAGGGAGGAATAGGGAGGGGGAGAGGGGGAGGTTTTTTTTTAGCAAGTTAAAAGGTAAGAGAAGACTGAATTAGCATAGGAAAGCATGTTGAGTCAGAAGGGGGAAATGACTTTAGATTTTTTAGGAGACAGGGCAGGAGAAACAGAAAGAATCCTGCAAGCCAATAGCTACAGGACATGCATACAATTCTTTCACATAAGGAGAATTTGGGGAAGAAGCAGAGAGCTCCTCCATAAGCCAATTTTAATCCAATTAGCAATTTTTTTATGGTCCCTTTAAAATGTAAGAGACAATGCCAAACAAACAATAATAATACTTTTAAACTCCTTACGTAAAGGCACATTTGTGAATCTTTCTTAGTTGCATAATTAAGGTCCTGACAATAACATCAAGCCCTCCCCTTTGATCCTTGGAGAATTCCACCCACATACTCACGGGGGGGGGGGTTTCTTGCTGAAGAAACTCCACAAGGTTTGTTCCTCCAGTGGGGCAAATTTAGAGTCAAATTGTAAGATTTTTTTTTCCTCAGGGCTTGCTTTTTTAAGCCTGAGAATTAGCCAGTTTAGCTTGCTCTGTTTTGCATAGTGTAACGTCAGCATGTGACAGTACAGCCTCTCATGGGCTAGGAAATCTGGCGAGGCTCTCAGCGATGGAGCCAGACACCTATTGCCATGTGGCGAGGTCTAATTGCTAAGATTTTTTTTCAAAAAAAGCCAATAAAAGACATAGATCTTTTTGAGTGACAGGGAAAACAGTCTAATTAAGTTTCTGAACATAATTTGCTCTCCTGACTAAGCTAAGCAATTGTTTCAGGTACACAGCCCAATTTTTGCCTAGCTTCTGTTCCCCACTTACCATAAGCGTGCACATGGTCTATTCCAGACGTAGTAAGAGATGAGATGTCAGAAGGATGTGATTCCGCATCACATCAGGGGTCACCACTTAAAGTCTTGGCCCTGCGTAGGCAAGCCTTCAATTCCCATGGTGGGTCCTTCACGATAGCCAAATTAATGAGACACATGACAAGCACATTTCTCTGGGCGAAGCAACTACTGACAAAAGGCTGCCCCCCTTTTTATTCCCTGTTACAGTGGGTGGTTACACAATGCATCACATGGTTACAAACAGCCAATGACAATGTTATTTCTTCAGCCAATGACAAGGCTACACTGCAGAGCCACCCTGTGGCCAATGGATTCAAACCTTGGTACAATGTCCATCCACCTCTTAGCCCCCTTTATTTCCTGTTCCTAGGCCACTATGGCAAGTCCTTTGTTCCAAAGCACATGGCTTGTTCCTCTGATGTGGCCAATGGATTCCACCTCTTGGCTCCGCCTCCATTTCCTGTTGCTCCAAAACAGCATGGTAAAGTCACATGGTACAGTCTCTTTGTCCCAAGCCTCATGCATCACAACATATTACAACATTCCCCTTCAATCTTCTTTCCTTCCTTCCTTCCATCTCCATCTCCATCCCTTCCCCTTCAATCTTTCTCCTTCCTTCCTTCCTTCCTTCCTTCCTTCCTTCCCCTTCAATCTCCTTCCTTCTCCATCTCCTTCATTCCCCCTTCAAACTTCCTTCCTTCCTTCCTTCCTTCCTTCCTTCCTTCCTTCCTTCCTTCCTTTCCCCTTCAATCTCCTTCCTTCTCCATCTCCTTCCTTTCCCCTTCAATATTCCTTTCTTCCTTCCCTCTCCATTTCCATCCCTTCCCCTTCAATCTCTCCTTCCTTCCTTCCTTCCTTCCTTCCTTTCTTCCTTCCTTCCTTCCTTCGTCCTTCAATCTCCTTCCTTGTCCATCTCCTTCCTTTCCCCTTCAATCTTCCTTCCTTCCATCTCCATTTCCATCCCTTCCCCTTCAATCTCTCCTTCCTTCCTTCCTTTCTTCCTTCCTCCTTCAATCTCCTTCCTTCTCCATCTCCTTCCTTTGCCCTTCAACCTTCCTTCCTTCCATCTCCATCCCTTCTCCTTCAATCTCTCTAATTCCTTCCTTCCCCTTCAATCTCCTTTCTTCTCCATCTCCTTCCTTTCCCCTTCAATCTTCCTTCCTTCCATCACCATCTCCATCCCTTCCCCTTCAATCTCTCTCTCCTTCCTTCTTTCCTTCCTTTCACTTTCAATCTCCTTCATTCTCCATCTCCTTCCTTTCCCTTCAATCTTCCTTCCTTCCTTCCATCTCCATCCCTTCCCCTTCAATGTTTCTCCTTCCTTCCTTCCTTCCTTCCCCTTCAATCTCCTTCCTTCTCCATCTCCTTCGTTCCCCCTTCAATCTTCCTTCCTTCCTTTCCCCTTCAATCTCCTTCCTTCTCCATCTCCTTCGTTCCCCCTTCAATCTTCCTTCCTTCCTTTCCCCTTCAATCTCCTTCCTTCTCCATCTCTTTCCTTTCCCCTTCAATCTTCTTTCCTTCCTTCCTTCCATCTCCATCCCCATCCCTTCCCCTTCAATCTTTCTCCTTCCTTCCGTCCTTCGTTCCACTTCAATCTCCTTCCTTCTCCATCTCCTTCGTTTCCCCTTCAATCTTCCTTCCTTCCTTCCCCTTCAATCTCCTTCCTTGTCCATCTCCTTCAATTCCCCTTCAATCTCCTTCCTTCTCCATCTCCTTCCTTTCCCCTTCAATCTTTCTCCTTCCTTCCTTCCTTCCTTCCCCGTCAATCTCCTTCATTCTCCACCTCCTTCCTTTCCCCTTCAATCTCCTTCATTCTCCACCTCCTTCCTTTCCCCTTCAATCTTTCTCCTTCCTTCCTTCCTTCCTTCCCCGTCAATCTCCTTCATTCTCCACCTCCTTCCTTTACCCTTCAATCTCCTTCTTTCTCCATCTCCTTCCTTTCCCCTTCATCTTTCTCCTTCCTTCCTTCCTTCCTTCCTTCCCCTTTAATCTCCTTCCTTCTCCATCTCCTTCTTTTCCACTTCAATCTCCTTCCTTCTCTATCTCCTTCCTTTCCCGTTCAATCTTCCTTCCTTCCTTCCTTCCCCTTCATTCTCCTTCCTTGTCCATCTCCTTCAATTCCCCTTCAATCTCCTTCCTTCTCCATCTCCTTCCTTTCCCCTTCTATATTCCTTCCTTCCTTCCATCTCCATCCCTTCCCCTTCAATCTCTGTAATTCCTTCCTTCCCCTTCAATCTCCTTTCTTCTCCATCTCCTTCCTTTCCCCTTCAATCTTCCTTCCTTCCATCTCCAACTCCATCCCTTCCTCTTCAATCTCCTTCCTTCTCTATCTCCTTCCTTTCCCCTTCAATCTTCCTTCCTTCCTTCCTTCCTTCCTTCCTTCCTTCCTTCCTTCCCCTTCAATCTCCTTCCTTGTCCATCTCCTTCAATTCCCCTTCAATCTCCTTCCTTCTCCATCTCCTTCCTTTCCCCTTCAATCTTCCTTCCTTTCTTCCATCTCCATCCCTTCCCTTTCAATCTCTCTCCTTCCTTCCTTCCTTCCTTCCTTCCTTCCTTCCTTCCTTCCTTCCTTCCTTCCTCCTTCAATCTCCTTCCTTGTCCATCTCCTTCCTTTCCCCTTCAATCTTCCTTCCTTCCTTCTCCATCTCCATCCCTTCTCCTTCAATCTCTCTCCTTCCTTCCTTCCTTCCTTCCTTCCTTCCTTCCTTCCTTCCTTCCTTCCTTCCTTCCTTCCCCCTTCAATCTCCTTCCTTCTCCATCTCCTTCCTTTCCCCTTCAACCTTCCTTCCTTCCTTCCATCTCCATCCCTTCTCCTTCAATCTCTCTAATTCCTTCCTTCCCCTTCAATCTCCTTTCTTCTCCATCTCCTTCCTTCCCCCTTCAATATTCCTTCCTTCCTTCCTTCCATCTCCATCCCTTCCCCTTCGATCTCTGTAATTCCTTCCTTCCCCTTCAATCTCCTTTCTTCTCCATCTCCTTCCTTCCCCCTTCAATATTCCTTCCTTCCTTCCTTCCATCTCCATCCCTTCCCCTTCAATCTTTCCCCTTCCTTCCTTCCTTCCCCGTCAATCTCCTTCCTTCTCCACCTCCTTCCTTTCCCCTTCAATCTCCTTCTTTCTCCATCTCCTTCCTTTCCCCTTCAATCTTCCTTCCTTTCATCCATCTCCATCCCTTCCCTTTCAATCTCTCTCCTTCCTTCCTTCCTTCCTTCCCCTTCAATCTCCTTCCTTGTCCATCTCCTTCCTTTCCCCTTCAATCTTCCTTCCTTCCTTCCATCTCCATTTCCATCCCTTCCCCTTCAATCTATCCTTCCTTCCTTCCTTCCTTCCTTCCTTTCTTCCTTCCTTCCTTCCTTCGTCCTTCAATCTCCTTCCTTGTCCATCTCACTCCTTTCCCCTTCAATCTTCCTTCCTTCCATCTCCATTTCCATCCCTTCCCCTTCAATCTCTCCTTCCTTCCTTCCTTCCTTCCTTTCTTCCTTCCTTCCTTCCTTCCTCCTTCAATCTCCTTCCTTCTCCATCTCCTTCCTTTGCCCTTCAACCTTCCTTCCTTCCATCTCCATCCCTTCTCCTTCAATCTCTCTAATTCCTTCCTTCCCCTAAAATCTCCTTTCTTCTCCATCTCCTTCCTTCCCCCTTCAATATTCCTTCCTTCCTTCCATCTCCATCCCTTCCACTTCAATCTCTATAATTCCTTCCTTCCCCTTCAATCTCCTTTCTTCTCCATCTCCTTCCTTTCCCCTTCAATCTTCCTTCCTTCCATCTCCATCCCTTCCCTTTCAATCTTTCCCCTTCCTTCCTTCCTTCCCCGTCAATCTCCTTCCTTCTCCACCTCCTTCCTTTCCCCTTCAATATCCTTCTTTCTCTATCTCCTTCCTTTCCCCTTCAATCTTCCTACCTTCCTTCCATCTCCATCCCTTCCCCTTCAATCTTTCTCCTTCCTTCCTTCCTTCCCCTTCAATCTCCTTCCTTCTCCATCTCCTTCCTTTCCCCTTCAATCTCCTTCCATCTCCATCTCTATCCCTTCCCCTTCAATTTCTTTCTCCTTCTTTCCTTCCTTCCTTCCATCCTTCCTTTCCCCTTCAATCTTCCTTCCTTCCATCTCCATCACTTCCCCTTCAATCTCTCTCTCCTTCCTTTCTTCCTTCCCCTTCAATCTCCTTCCTCGTCTATATCCTTCCTTTCCATTCCATCTCCTTCCTTCTCCATCTCCTTCCTTTCCCCTTCAATCTTCCTTCCTTCCTTCCATCTCCATCCCTTCCTTTTCAACCACTCTCTCCTTCCTTCCTTCCTTTCTTCCTTCCTTCCTTCCTTCCTTCCTCCTTCAATCTCCTTCCTTCTCCATCTCCTTCCTCTCCCCTTCAATCTCCTTCCATCTCCATCTCCTTCCTTTCCCCTTCAATCTTCCTTCCTTCCTTCCTTCCTTCCGTCCTTCCTTCCTTCCTTCCCGTTCAATCTCCTTCCTTGTCCATCTCCTTCCTTCCCCTTCAATCTCCTTCCTTCTCCATCTCCTTCCTTTCCCCTTCAATATTCCTTCCTTCCTTCCATCTCCATCTCCATTCCTTCCCCTTCAATCTCTCCTTCCTTCCTTCCTTCCTTCCTTCCTTCCTCCTTCAATCTCCTTCCTTGTCCATCTCCTTCCTTTCCCCTTCAATCTTCCTTCCTTCCTTCTCCATCTCCATCCCTTCCCCTTCAATCTCTCTCCTTCCTTCCTTACTTTCTTCCTTCCTTCCTTCCTTCCTTCCTTCCCCCTTCAATCTCCTTCCTTCTCCATCTCCTTCCTTTCCCCTTCAACCTTCCTTCCTTCCTTCCATCTCCATCCCTTCCCCTTCAATCTCTCTAATTCCTTCCTTCCCCTTCAATCTCCTTTCTTCTCGATCTCCTTCCTTCCCCCTTCAATCTTCCTTCCATCTCCATCTTTTCCCCTTCAATCTCTCTCCTTCCTTCCTTCCCGTTCAATCTCCTTCCTTCTCCATCTCCTTCCTTTCCCCTTCAATATTCCTTCCTTCCTTCCATCTCCATCTCCATTCCTTCCCCTTCAATCTCTCCTTCCTTCCTTTTTTCCTTCCTTCCTTCCTTCCTCCTTCAATCTCCTTCCTTGTCCATCTCCTTCCTTTCCCCTTCAATCTTCCTTCCTTCCTTCTCCATCTCCATCCCTTCCCCTTCAATCTTTCTCCTTCCTTCCTTCCTTCCTTCCCCGTCAATCTCCTTCATTCTCCACCTCCTTCCTTTACCCTTCAATCTCCTTCTTTCTCCATCTCCTTCCTTTCCCCTTCATCTTTCTCCTTCCTTCCTTCCTTCCTTCCTTCCTTCCTTCCCCTTCAATCTCCTTCCTTCTCCATCTCCTTCGTTCCCCCTTCAATCTTCCTTCCTTCCTTCCTTCCATCTCCATCCCTTCCCCTTCAATCTCTCTAATTCCTTCCTTCCCCTTCAATCTCCTTTCTTCTCGATCTCCTTCCTTCCCCCTTCAATCTTCCTTCCATCTCCATCTTTTCCCCTTCAATCTCTCTCCTTCCTTCCTTCCCGTTCAATCTCCTTCCTTCTCCATCTCCTTCCTTTCCCCTTCAATATTCCTTCCTTCCTTCCATCTCCATCTCCATTCCTTCCCCTTCAATCTCTCCTTCCTTCCTTTTTTCCTTCCTTCCTTCCTTCCTCCTTCAATCTCCTTCCTTGTCCATCTCCTTCCTTTCCCCTTCAATCTTCCTTCCTTCCTTCTCCATCTCCATCCCTTCCCCTTCAATCTTTCTCCTTCCTTCCTTCCTTCCTTCCCCGTCAATCTCCTTCATTCTCCACCTCCTTCCTTTACCCTTCAATCTCCTTCTTTCTCCATCTCCTTCCTTTCCCCTCATCTTTCTCCTTCCTTCCTTCCTTCCTTCCTTCCTTCCTTCCCCTTCAATCTCCTTCCTTCTCCATCTCCTTCGTTCCCCCTTCAATCTTCCTTCCTTCCTTCCTTCCATCTCCATCCCCATCCCTTCCCCTTCAATCTTTCTCCTTCCTTCCGTCCTTCGTTCCCCTTCAATCTCCTTCCTTCTCCATCTCCTTCGTTTCCCCTTCAATCTTCCTTCCTTCCTTCCTTTCCCCTTCAATTTCCTTCCTTCTCCATCTCCTTCCTTTCCCCTTCAATCTTCTTTCCTTCCTTCCATCTCCATCTCCATCCCTTCCCCTTCAATCTCTTTCTCCTTCCTTTCTTCCTTTCCCCTTCAATCTCCTTCCATCTCCATCTCTATCCCTTCCCCTTCAATTTCTTTGTCCTTCTTTCCTTCCTTCCTTCCATCCTTCCTTTCCCCTTCAATCTTCCTTCCTTCCATCTCCATCACTTCCCCTTCAATCTCTCTCTCCTTCCTTTCTTCCTTCCCCTTCAATCTCCTTCCTCGTCTATCTCCTTCCTTTCCATTCAACCTCCTTCCTTCTCCATCTCCTTCCTTTCCCTTCCATCTCCATCCCTTTCTTTTCAACCACTCTCTCCTTCCTTCCTTCCTTCCTTCCTTCCTTCCTCCTTCAATCTCCTTCCTTCTCCATCTCCTTCCTCTCCCCTTCAATCTCCTTCCATCTCCATCTCCTTCCTTTCCCCTTCAATCTCCTTCCTTCTCCATCTCCTTCCTTTCCCCTTCAATCTTCCTTCCTTTCATCCATCTCCATCCCTTCCCTTTCAATCTCTCTCCTTCCTTCCTTCCTTCCTTCCCCTTCAATCTCCTTCCTTGTCCATCTCCTTCCTTTCCCCTTCAATCTTCCTTCCTTCCTTCCATCTCCATTTCCATCCCTTCCCCTTCAATCTCTCCTTCCTTCCTTCCTTCCTTCCTTCCTTTCTTCCTTCCTTCCTTCCTTCGTCCTTCAATCTCCTTCCTTGTCCATCTCCTTCCTTTCCCCTTCAATCTTCCTTCCTTCCATCTCCATTTCCATCCCTTCCCCTTCAATCTCTCCTTCCTTCCTTCCTTCCTTCCTTCCTTCCTTCCTTCCTTCCTCCTTCAATCTCCTTCCTTCTCCATCTCCTTCCTTTGCCCTTCAACCTTCCTTCCTTCCATCTCCATCCCTTCTCCTTCAATCTCTCTAATTCCTTCCTTCCCCTTCAATCTCCTTTCTTCTCCATCTCCTTCCTTTCCCCTTCAATCTTCCTTCCTTCCATCACCATCTCCATCCCTTCCCCTTCAATCTCTCTCTCCTTCCTTCTTTCCTTCCTTTCCCTTTCAATCTCCTTCATTCTCCATCTCCTTCGTTTCCCCTTCAATCTTCCTTCCTTCCTTTCCCTTCAATTTCCTTCCTTCTCCATCTCCTTCCTTTCCCCTTCAATCTTCTTTCCTTCCTTCCATCTCTATCTCCATCCCTTCCCCTTCAATCTCTTTTTCCTTCCTTTCTTCCTTTCCCCTTCAATCTCCTTCCTTTTCCATCTCCTTCCTTTCCCCTTCAATCTCCTTCCATCTCCATCTCCATCCCTTCCCCTTCAATTTCTTTCTCCTTCCTTCCTTCCTTCCTTCTTTCCTTCCTTCCTTCCTTCCTTTCCCCTTCAATCTCCTTCCTTGTCCATCTACTTTATTTCCCCTTCAATCTTCCTTCCTTCCATCCATCTCCATCCATTCCCCTTCAGTTTCTTTCTCCTTCCTTCCTTCCTTCCTTCCTTCCTTCCTTCCTTCCTTCCTTCCTTCCTTCCTTCCTTCCTTCCCCTTCAATCTCCTTCCTTGTCCATCTCCTTCAATTCCCCTTCAATCTCCTTCCTTCTCCATCTCCTTCCTTTCCCCTTCAATCTTTCTCCTTCCTTCCTTCCTTCCTTCCTTCCTTCCCCGTCAATCTCCTTCATTCTCCACCTCCTTCCTTTCCCCTTCAATCTCCTTCTTTCTCCATCTCCTTCCTTTCCCCTTCAATATTCCTTCCTTCCATCTCCATCCCTTCCCCTTCAATCTTTCTCCTTCCTTCCTTCCTTCCTTCCTTCCCCGTCAATCTCCTTCATTCTCCACCTCCTTCCTTTACCCTTCAATCTCCTTCTTTCTCCATCTCCTTCCTTTCCACTTCAATCTTTCTCCTTCCTTCCTTCCTTCCTTCCTTCCTTCCTTCCTTCCTTCCTTCCTTCCCCTTCAATCTCCTTCCTTCTCCATCTCCTTCGTTCCCCCTTCAATCTTCCTTCCTTCCTTTCCCCTTCAATCTCCTTCCTTCTCCATCTCCTTCCTTTCCCCTTCAAACTTCTTTCCTTCCTTCCTTCCATCTCCATCTCCATCCCTTCCCCTTCAATCTTTCTCCTTCCTTCCTTCCTTCCTTCCTTCCTTCCCCTTCAATCTCCTTCCTTCTCCATCTCCTTCATCCCCCCTTCAATCTTCCTTCCTTACTTCCTTCCTTTCCCCTTCAATTTCCTTCCTTCTCCATCTCTTTCCTTTCCCCTTCAATCTTCTTTCCTTCCTTCCTTCCATCTCCATCCCCATCCCTTCCCCTTCAATCTTTCTCCTTCCTTCCGTCCTTCGTTCCCCTTCAATCTCCTTCCTTCTCCATCTCCTTCCTTTCCCCTTCAATCTTCTTTCCTTCCTTCCATCTCTATCTCCATCCCTTCCCCTTCAATCTCTTTTTCCTTCCTTTCTTCCTTTCCCCTTCAATCTCCTTCCTTCTCCATCTCCTTCCTTTCCCCTTCAATCTCCTTTCATCTCCATCTCCATCCCTTCCCCTTCAATTTATTTCTCCTTCCTTCCTTCCTTCCTTCCTTCCTTCCTTCCTTCCTTCTTTCCTTCCTTCCTTCCTTTCCCCTTCAATCTCCTTCCTTCTCCTTCTCCATTCATTCCCCTTCAATTTCTTTCTCCTTCCTTCCTTCCTTCCTTCCTTCCTTCCATCCTTCCTTTCCCCTTCAATCTTCCATCCTTCCTTCCTTCCCCTTTAATCTCCTTCCTTCTCCATCTCCTTCCTTTGCCCTTCAACCTTCCTTCCTTCCATCTCCATCCCTTCTCCTTCAATCTCTCTAATTCCTTCCTTCCCCTTCAATCTCCTTTCTTCTCCATCTCCTTCCTTTCCCCTTCAATCTTCCTTCCTTCCATCACCATCTCCATCCCTTCCCCTTCAATCTCTCTCTCCTTCCTTCTTTCCTTCCTTTCCCTTTCAATCTCCTTCATTCTCCATCTCCTTCGTTTCCCCTTCAATCTTCCTTCCTTCCTTTCCCCTTCAATTTCCTTCCTTCTCCATCTCCTTCCTTTCCCCTTCAATCTTCTTTCCTTCCTTCCATCTCTATCTCCATCCCTTCCCCTTCAATCTCTTTTTCCTTCCTTTCTTCCTTTCCCCTTCAATCTCCTTCCTTTTCCATCTCCTTCCTTTCCCCTTCAATCTCCTTCCATCTCCATCTCCATCCCTTCCCCTTCAATTTCTTTCTCCTTCCTTCCTTCCTTCCTTCTTCCTTCCTTCCTTCCTTCCTTTCCCCTTCAATCTCCTTCCTTGTCCATCTACTTTATTTCCCCTTCAATCTTCCTTCCTTCCATCCATCTCCATCCATTCCCCTTCAGTTTCTTTCTCCTTCCTTCCTTCCTTCCATCCTTCCTTTCCCCTTCAATCTTCCATCCTTCCTTCCTTCCCCTTCAATCTCCTTCCTTGTCCATCTACTTTATTTCCCCTTCAATCTTCCTTCCTTCCATCCATCTCCATCCCTTCCTTTTCAATCTCTCCTTCCTTCCTTCCTTCCTTCCTTCCTTCCTTCCTTCCTTCCTTCCTTCCTTCCTTCCCCTTCAATCTCCTTCCTTGTCCATCTCCTTCAATTCCCCTTCAATCTCCTTCCTTCTCCATCTCCTTCCTTTCCCCTTCAATCTTTCTCCTTCCTTCCTTCCTTCCTTCCCCGTCAATCTCCTTCATTCTCCCCTTCAATCTTTCTCCTTCCTTCCTTCCTTCCTTCCCCGTCAATCTCCTTCATTCTCCACCTCCTTCCTTTCCCCTTCAATCTCCTTCTTTCTCCATCTCCTTCCTTCCCCTTCCAATATTCCTTCCTTCCATCTCCATCCCTTCCCCTTCAATCTTCACCTCCTTCCTTCCTTCCTCCTTCCCTCAATCTCCTTCATTCTCCACCTCCTTCCTTACCCTTCAATCACCATCTTCACCATCTCCTTCCTTCCCACTTCACTCTCCTTCCTTCCTTCCTTCCTTCCTTCCTTCCTACTCCCCTTCCTTCTCCCCAACACTCTCCATCTCCATCCTTCTCTCCCCCTTCAATCTTCCTTCCTTCCTTTCCCCTTCAATCTCCTTCCTTCTCCATCTCCTTCCTTTCCCCTTCAAACTTCTTTCCTCCTCCTTCCATCTCCATCACCATCCCTTCCCCTTCAATCTTTCTCCTTCCATCCTTCCTTCCTTCCTTCCCCTTCAATCTCCTTCCTTCTCCATCTCCTTCATCCCCCCTTCAATCTTCCTTCCTTACTTCCTTCCTTTCCCCTTCAATTTCCTTCCTTCTCCATCTCTTTCCTTCCCCTTCAATCTTCTTTCCTTCCTTCCTTCCATCTCCATCCCCATCCCTTCCCCTTCAATCTTTCTCCTTCCTTCTGTCCTTCGTTCCCCTTCAATCTCCTTCCATCTCCATCTCCTTCCTTTCCCTTCAATCTTCTTTCCTTCCTTCCATCTCTATCTCCATCCCTTCCCCTTCAATCTCTTTTCCTTCCTTTCTTCCTTTCCCCTTCAATCTCCTTCCTTCTCCATCTCCTTCCTTTCCCCTTCAATCACCTTCATCTCCATCTCCATCCCTTCCCCTTCAATTTATTTCTCCTTCCTTCCTTCCTTCCTTCCTTCCTTCCTTCCTTCTTTCCTTCCTTCCTTCCTTTCCCCTTCAATCTCCTTCCTTCTCCTTCTCCATTCATTCCCCTTCAATTTCTTTCTCCTTCCTTCCTTCCTTCCTTCCTTCCTTCCATCCTTCCTTTCCCCTTCAATCTTCCATCCTTCCTTCCTTCCCCTTTAATCTCCTTCCTTCTCCATCTCCTTCTTTTCCACTTCAATTCTCCTTCTTCTCTATCTCCTTCCTTTCCCGTTCAATCTTCCTTCCTTCCTTCCTTCCCCTTCATTCTCCTTCCTTGTCCATCTCCTTCAATTCCCCTTCAATCTCCTTCCTTCTCCATCTCCTTCCTTTCCCTTCTATATTCCTTCCTTCCTTCCATCTCCATTCCTTCCCCTTCAAATCTCTCTAATTCCTTCCTTCCCCTTCAATCTCCTTTCTTCACCATCTCCGTCCTTCCTCCTTCAATATTCCTTCCTTCATTCCTTCCTTCCATCTCCATCCGTTCCCCTTCAATCTCTGTAATTCCTTCCTTCCCCTTCAATCTCCTTTCTTCTCCATCTCCTTCCTTTCCCCTTCAATCTTCCTTCCTTCCATCTCCAACTCCATCCCTTCCCCTTCAATCTCCTTCCTTCTCTATCTCCTTCCTTTCCCCTTCAATCTTCCTTCCTTCCTTCCTTCCTTCCTTCCTTCCTTCCTTCCCCTTCAATCTCCTTCCTTGTCCATCTCCTTCAATTCCCCTTCAATCTCCTTCCTTCTCCATCTCCTTCCTTTCCCCTTCAATCTTCCTTCCTTTCTTCCATCTCCATCCCTTCCCTTTCAATCTCTCTCCTTCCTTCCTTCCTTCCTTCCTTCCTTCCTTCCTTCCTCCTTCAATCTCCTTCCTTGTCCATCTCCTTCCTTCCCCTTCAATCTTCCTTCCTTCCTTCTCCATCTCCATCCCTTCTCCTTCAATCTCTCTCCTTCCTTCCTTCCTTCCTTCCTCCTTCCTTCCTTCCTTCCTTCCTTCCTTCCCCTTCAATCTCCTTCCTTCTCCATCTCCTTCCTTTCCCCTTCAACCTTCCTTCCTTCCTTCCATCTCCATCCCTTCTCCTTCAATCTCTCTAATTCCTTCCTTCCCCTTCAATCTCCTTTCTTCTCCATCTCCTTCCTTCCCCCTTCAATATTCCTTCCTTCCTTCCTTCCATCTCCATCCCTTCCCCTTCGATCTCTGTAATTCCTTCCTTCCCCTTCAATCTCCTTTCTTCTCCATCTCCTTCCTTCCCCCTTCAATATTCCTTCCTTCCTTCCTTCCATCTCCATCCCTTCCCCTTCAATCTTTCCCCTTCCTTCCTTCCTTCCCCGTCAATCTCCTTCCTTCTCCACCTCCTTCCTTTCCCCTTCAATCTCCTTCTTTCTCCATCTCCTTCCTTTCCCCTTCAATCTTCCTTCCTTCCTTCCATCTCCTTCAATTCCCCTTCAATCTCCTTCCTTTCCCCTTCAATCTTCCTTCCTTTCTTCCATCTGCATCCCTTCCCTTTCAATCTCTCTCCTTCCTTCCTTCCTTCTCCATTTCCATCCCTTCCCTTCAATCTATCCTTCCTTCCTTCCTCCTTCCTTTCTTCCTTCCTTCCTTCCTTCGTCCTTCAATCTCCTTCCTTGTCCATCTCCTTCCTTTCCCCTTCAATCTTCCTTCCTTCCATCTCCATTTCCATCCCTTCCCCTTCAATCTCTCCTTCCTTCCTTCCTTCCTTCCTTTCTTCCTTCCTTCCTTCCTTCCTCCTTCAATCTCCTTCCTTCTCCATCTCCTTCCTTTGCCCTTCAACCTTCCTTCCTTCCATCTCCATCCCTTCTCCTTCAATCTCTCTAATTCCTTCCTTCCCCTAAAATCTCCTTTCTTCTCCATCTCCTTCCTTCCCCCTTCAATATTCCTTCCTCCTTCCATCTCCATCCCTTCCACTTCAATCTCTATAATTCCTTCCTTCCCCTTCAATCTCCTTTCTTCTCCATCTCCTTCCTTTCCCCTTCAATCTTCCTTCCTTCCATCTCCATCCCTTCCCTTTCATCTTTCCCCTTCCTTCCTTCCTTCCCCGTCCAATCTCCTTCCTTCTCCACCTCCTTCCTTTCCCCTTCAATATCCTTCTTTCTCTATCTCCTTCCTTCCCCTTCAATCTTCCTACCTTCCTTCCATCACCATCCCTTCCCCTTCAATCTTTCTCCTTCCTTCCTTCCTTCCCCTTCAATCTCCTTCCTTCTCCATCACCTTCCTTTCCCCATCAATCTCCTTCCATCTCCATCTCTATCCCTTCCCCTTCAATTTCTTTCTCCTTCTTTCCTTCCTTCCTTCCATCCTTCCATTCCCCTTCAATCTTCTTCCTTCCATCTCCATCACTTCCCCTTCAATCTCTCTCTCCTCCTTTCTTCCTTCCCCTTCAATCTCCTTCCTCGTCAATATCCTTCCTTTCCATTCCATCTACTTCTTCTCCATCTCCTTCCTTTCCCTTCAATCTTCCTTCCTTCCTTCCATCTCCATCCATCCTTTTCAACCACTCTCTCCTTCCTTCCTTCCTTCCTTCCTTTCTTCCTTCCTTCCTTCCTTCCTTCCTCCTTCAATCTCCTTCCTTCACCATCTCCTTCCTCTCCCCTTCAATCTCCTTCCATCTCCATCTCCTTCCTTTCCCCTTCAATCTTCCTTCCTTCCTTCCTTCCTTCCGTCCTTCCTTCCTTCCTTCCCGTTCAATCTCCTTCCTTGTCCATCTCCTCCTTCCCCTTCAATCTCCTTCCTTCTCCATCTCCTTCCTTTCCCCTTCAATATTCCTTCCTTCCTTCCATCTCCATCTCCATTCCTTCCCCTTCAATCTCTCCTTCCTTCCTTCCTTCCTTCCTTCCTTCCTCCTTCAATCTCCTTCCTTGTCCATCTCCATCTTTTCCCCTTCAATCTTCCTTCCTTCCTTCTCCATCTCCATCCCTTCCCCTTCAATCTCTCACCTCCTTCCTTACTTTCTTCCTCCTTCCTCCTTCCTTCCTTCCTTCCCCCTTCAATCTCCTTCCATCTCCATCTCCTTCCTTCCCCTTCAACCTTCCTTCCTTCCTTCCATCTCCATCCCTTCCCTTCAATCTCTCAAATCCTTCCTTCCCCTTCAATCTCCTTTCTTCTCGATCTCCTTCCTTCCCCCTTCAATCTTCCTTCCATCTCATCTTTTCCCCTTCAATCTCTCTCCTTCCTTCCTTCCCCTTCAATCTCCTTCCTTCTCCATCTCCTTCCTTTCCCCTTCAATATTCCTTCCTTCCTTCCATCTCCATCTCCATTCCATCCCCTTCAATCTCTCCTTCCTTCCTTTTTTCCTTCCTTCCTTCCTTCCTCCTTCAATCTCCTTCCTTGTCCATCTCCTCCTTCCCCTTCAATCTTCCTTCCTTCCTTCTCCATCTCCATCCCTTCCCTTCAATCTCTCTCCTTCCTTCCTTCCTTCCTTTCTCCTTCCTTTCTTCCTTCCTTCCTTCCTTCCTTCCCCTTAAATCTCCTTCCTTCTCCATGCCTTCCTTTCCCCTTCAACCTTCCTTCCTTCCTTCCATCTCCATCCCTACTCCTTCAATCTCTCTAATTCCTTCCTTCCCTTTCAATCTCCTTTCTTCTCCATCTCCTTCCTTTCCCCTTCAATCTTCCTTCCTTCCTTCCATCTCCATCCCTTCCTTTTCAACCACTCTCTCCTTCCTTCCTTCCTTCCTTTCTTCCTTCCTTCCTTCCTTCCTTCCTTCCTTCCTTCCTCCTTCAATCTCCTTCCTTCTCCATCTCCTTCCTCTCCCCTTCAATCTCCTTCCATCTCCATCTCCTTTGTTTCCTCTTCAATCTTCCTTCCTTCCTTTCCCCTTCAATCTCCTTCCTTCTCCATCTCCTTCCTTTCCCCTTCAATATTCCTTCCTTCCTTCCATCTCCATCTCCATTCCTTCCCCTTCAATCTCTACTTCCTTCCTTCCTTCCTTCCTTCCTTCCTTCCTTCCTTCCTCCTTCAATCTCCTTCCTTGTCCATCTCCTTCCTTTCCCCTTCAATCTTCCTTCCTTCCTTCTCCATCTCCATCCCTTCCCCTTCAATCTCTCTCCTTCCTTCCTTACTTTCTTCCTTCCTTCCTTCCTTCCTTCCTTCCCCCTTCAATCTCCTTCCTTCTCCATCTCCTTCCTTTCCCCTTCAACCTTCCTTCCTTCCTTCCATCTCCATCCCTTCCCCTCAATCTCTCTAATTCCTTCCTTCCCCTTCAATCTCCTTTCTTCTCGATCTCCTTCCTTCCCCCTTCAATCTTCCTTCCATCTCCATCTTTTCCCCTTCAATCTCTCTCCTTCCTTCCTTCCCCTTCAATCTCCTTCCTTCTCCATCTCCTTCCTTTCCCCTTCAATATTCCTTCCTTCCTTCCATCTCCATCTCCATTCCTTCCCCTTCAATCTCTCCTTCCTTCCTTTTTTCCTTCCTTCCTTCCTTCCTCCTTCAATCTCCTTCCTTGTCCATCTCCTTCCTTTCCCCTTCAATCTTCCTTCCTTCCTTCTCCATCTCCATCCCTTCCCCTTCAATCTCTCTCCTTCCTTCCTTCCTTCCTTTCTTCCTTCCTTTCTTCCTTCCTTCCTTCCTTCCTTCCCCTTCAATCTCCTTCCTTCTCCATCTCCTTCCTTTCCCCTTCAGCCTTCCTTCCTTCCTTCCATCTCCATCCCTTCTCCTTCAATCTCTCTAATTCCTTCCTTCCCTTTCAATCTCCTTTCTTCTCCATCTCCTTCCTTCCCCCTTCAATCTTCCTTACTTCCTTCCTTCCATCTCCATCCCTTCCCCTTCAATCTCTCTAATTCCTTCCTTCCCCTTCAATCTCCTTTCTTCTCCATCTCCTTCCTTTCCCCTTCAATCTTCCTTCCTTCCATCTCCATCTCCATCCCTTCCCCTTCAATCTCTCTCTCCTTCCTTCTTTCCTTCCCTTCCCTTTCAATCTCCTTCATTCTCCATCTCCTTCCTTTCCCTTCAATATTCCTTCCTTCCTTCTATCTCCATCCCTTCCCCTTCAATATTTCTCCTACCTTCCTTCCCCGTCAATCTCCTTCCTTCTCCATCTCCTTCGTTCCGCCTTCAATCTTCCTTCCTTCCTTTCCCCTTCAATCTCCTTCCTTCTCCATCTCCTTCCTTTCCCCTAAAGTCTTGGCCCTGCGTAGGCAAGCCTTCAATTCCCATGGTGGGTCCTTCATGATAGCCAAATTAATGAGACACATGACAAGCACATTTCTCTGGGCGAAGCAACTACTGACAAAAGGCTGCCCCCTTTTTATTCCCTGTTACAGTGGGTGGTTACACAATGCATCACATGGTTACAAACAGCCAATGACAATGTTATTTCTTCAGCCAATGACAAGGCTACACTGCAGAGCCACCCTGTGGCCAATGGATTCAAACCTTGGTACAACGTCCATCCACCTCTTAGCCCCCTTTATTTCCTGTTCCTAGGCCACTATGGCAAGTCCTTTGTTCCAAAGCACATGGCTTGTTCCTCTGATGTGGCCAATGGATTCCACCTCTTGGCTCCGCCTCCATTTCCTGTTGCTCCAAAACAGCATGGTAAAGTCACATGGTACAGTCTCTTTGTCCCAAGCCTCATGCATCACAACATATTACAACATATCAACTTATTTTATTTTATTTTTTAGCAGCTGTGGGTTGTTCCACCTATGCGCCATCCAGTTCTGTACACGTTCAGCTCTGTACATGATCCTAGGGCACACACATCTGTCCAGTCCTCAGAGGCTGCCATCATAGAAACATCTCTGTCCAGTCATCAGAGGCAATAGTTGGTTCTTTTCCAGGATATGGTTTAGAAAGAGGGAGGCTTACACAGGTTTTACACAGGTTCAACAGGGCAGGGATACATTTGTCAGATTGTTACACAAAATACTAAAAACATTATGATACTAAAAACCAATTCCTTGAGCCACCCAGCATTAGGTAGTCAGGAAAATAACTGTCAATAAAACAAGGCATTTGTGATAAAGGATTGTTTTGTACCATATTTTCCATGTGAGCAATTGTGGCAGAAATGTTGTGTGTGTTGTCATTTTTTCCACATAAGATCTAATCTTTATCAGATGTGAGTGCATTGTCTTTTGAGAAGTTGTACAAAGTTTCAAAGTTTTCACCAAAATCAAACAAGGGAACAGAATCAGCACATGCTTTCTTGTTGTCATTGCTCATTATCTGCAAGAGATGGTTGTTACAAGATTGAACTGATGAAACTGTGTGATTAATGCCTAACACAAAGTAAGGAAGGATTCAAAGTTAAAGAGAGAGATTGAGAGATTTCATTCATAGGCACGCTATGAAGGCATACACGTTTGCTTCTGTGTTTGTTCTGTACTGGCATGTTATCAGATCCAACAATTGGATATATTAGCATGGTGAGAAACATAAAATGCAAAACAGCAATGATTTGTCACAAAAATTAAATCATTAAAGAAAAATAAGAAAGAGACAAAAAAATCATTAACAAACTAGAAACATAAAATTCAAAATAGGCAAAGAGAAATGAGAAAAGACAAATTTTGCAAAGAAATCAGAAAGGCAAGATTGAGGGCAAAATTGGCAAAGAGAAAATAATAAGAAAAGAAGCTATGGTTTATTAAGCAAAACGACCAGAGGAAAAGTGGGGGTGAGAGAGAGGAGGGAATTCAAAGAGGAGGCAATTGGAATTCAAATGTAATTTGAGTCTCCGTTTACAGCCATCCGTTTCCTTGGAAACCAGGGAAGACCAGCTCATGTCATTCATAGCCATCCTTTTGTTCCTTGGAAAGCAGGAAAACTGGTTTTTCCTGCTTTTCTTCAGATCTGGCAAGCAGAAACCTGTAATTTCAAAAGACGAGGGAGGGGAGGGGAAACCGGCTCTGCTGCAAAGGAAAAGGTTTTTGTTTTTGTTTTTTTTTCAACAGTAAGCAAGGCATTATTGAATCAATGGATTACCAGGAAGTATTTTCCCATTTTTCTCAATTATAAGGAACAGAAGCAACAGGCTTCAGATTTTTTTAACAAGTTGAAAGGTATGAGGCAGTTATTAACTCAGCCTGCTCTGAGTCAGAGGGAGGAATAGGGAGGGGGAGAGGGGGAGGTTTTTTTAGCAAGTTAAAAGGTAAGAGAAGACTGAATTAGCATAGGAAAGCATGTTGAGTCAGAAGGGGGAAAGGACTTTAGATTTTTTAGGAGACAGGGCAGGAGAAACAGAAAGAATCCTGCAAGCCAATAGCTACAGGACATGCATACAATTCTTTCACATAAGGAGAATTTGGGGAAGAAGCAGAGAGCTCCTCCATAAGCCAATTTTAATCCAATTAGCAATTTTTTTATGGTCCCTTTAAAATGTAAGAGACAATGCCAAACAAACAATAATAATACTTTTAAACTCCTTACGTAAAGGCACATTTGTGAATCTTTCTTAGTTGCATAATTAAGGTCCTGACAATAACATCAAGCCCTCCCCTTTGATCCTTGGAGAATTCCACCCACATACTCACGGGGGGGGTTTCTTGCTGAAGAAACTCCACAAGGTTTGTTCCTCCAGTGGGGCAAATTTAGAGTCAAATTGTAAGATTTTTTTTTCCTCAGGGCTTGCTTTTTTAAGCCTGAGAATTAGCCAGTTTAGCTTGCTCTGTTTTGCATAGTGTAACGTCAGCATGTGACAGTACAGCCTCTCATGGGCTAGGAAATCTGGCGAGGCTCTCAGCGATGGAGCCAGACACCTATTGCCATGTGGCGAGGTCTAATTGCTAAGATTTTTTTTCAAAAAAAGCCAATAAAAGACATAGATCTTTTTGAGTGACAGGGAAAACAGTCTAATTAAGTTTCTGAACATAATTTACTCTCCTGACTAAGCTAAGCAATTGTTTCAGGTACACAGCCCAATTTTTGCCTAGCTTCTGTTCCCCACTTACCATAAGCGTGCACATGGTCTATTCCAGACGTAGTAAGAGATGAGATGTCAGAAGGATGTGATTCCGCATCACATCAGGGGTCACCACTTAAAGTCTTGGCCCTGCGTAGGCAAGCCTTCAATTCCCATGGTGGGTCCTTCACGATAGCCAAATTAATGAGACACATGACAAGCACATTTCTCTGGGCGAAGCAACTACTGACAAAAGGCTGCCCCCCTTTTTATTCCCTGTTACAGTGGGTGGTTACACAATGCATCACATGGTTACAAACAGCCAATGACAATGTTATTTCTTCAGCCAATGACAAGGCTACACTGCAGAGCCACCGTGTGGCCAATGGATTCAAACCTTGGTACAATGTCCATCCACCTCTTAGCCCCCTTTATTTCCTGTTCCTAGGCCACTATGGCAAGTCCTTTGTTCCAAAGCACATGGCTTGTTCCTCTGATGTGGCCAATGGATTCCACCTCTTGGCTCCGCCTCCATTTCCTGTTGCTCCAAAACAGCATGGTAAAGTCACATGGTACAGTCTCTTTGTCCCAAGCCTCATGCATCACAACATATTACAACATTCCCCTTCAATCTTCTTTCCTTCCTTCCTTCCATCTCCATCTCCATCCCTTCCCCTTCAATCTTTCTCCTTCCTTCCTTCCTTCCTTCCTTCCTTCCTTCCTTCCTTCCCCTTCAATCTCCTTCCTTCTCCATCTCCTTCATTCCCCCTTCAAACTTCCTTCCTTCCTTCCTTCCTTCCTTCCTTCCTTCCTTCCTTCCTTCCTTCCTTTCCCCTTCAATCTCCTTCCTTCTCCATCTCCTTCCTTTCCCCTTCAATATTCCTTTCTTCCTTCCCTCTCCATTTCCATCCCTTCCCCTTCAATCTCTCCTTCCTTCCTTCCTTCCTTCCTTCCTTTCTTCCTTCCTTCCTTCCTTCGTCCTTCAATCTCCTTCCTTGTCCATCTCCTTCCTTTCCCCTTCAATCTTCCTTCCTTCCATCTCCATTTCCATCCCTTCCCCTTCAATCTCTCCTTCCTTCCTTCCTTTCTTCCTTCCTCCTTCAATCTCCTTCCTTCTCCATCTCCTTCCTTTGCCCTTCAACCTTCCTTCCTTCCATCTCCATCCCTTCTCCTTCAATCTCTCTAATTCCTTCCTTCCCCTTCAATCTCCTTTCTTCTCCATCTCCTTCCTTCCCCCTTCAATCTCCCTTCCTTCCTTCCTTCCATCTCCATCCCTTCCCCTTCAATCTCTCTAATTCCTTCCTTCCCCTTCAATCTCCTTTCTTCTCCATCTCCTTCCTTTCCCCTTCAATCTTCCTTCCTTCCATCACCATCTCCATCCCTTCCCCTTCAATCTCTCTCTCCTTCCTTCTTTCCTTCCTTTCCCTTTCAATCTCCTTCATTCTCCATCTCCTTCCTTTCCCTTCAATCTTCCTTCCTTCCTTCCATCTCCATCCCTTCCCCTTCAATGTTTCTCCTTCCTTCCTTCCTTCCTCTTCAATCTCCTTCCTTCTCCATCTCCTTCGTTCCCCCTTCAATCTTCCTTCCTTCCTTTCCCCTTCAATCTCCTTCCTTCTCCATCTCCTTCGTTCCCCCTTCAATCTTCCTTCCTTCCTTTCCCCTTCAATCTCCTTCCTTCTCCATCTCTTTCCTTTCCCCTTCAATCTTCTTTCCTTCCTTCCTTCCATCTCCATCCCCATCCCTTCCCCTTCAATCTTTCTCCTTCCTTCCGTCCTTCGTTCCACTTCAATCTCCTTCCTTCTCCATCTCCTTCGTTTCCCCTTCAATCTTCCTTCCTTCCTTTCCCCTTCAATTTCCTTCCTTCTCCATCTCCTTCCTTTCCCCTTCAATCTTCTTTCCTTCCTTCCATCTCTATCTCCATCCCTTCACCTTCAATCTCTTTTTCCTTCCTTTCTTCCTTTCCCCTTCAATCTCCTTCCTTTTCCATCTCCTTCCTTTCCCCTTCAATCTCCTTCCATCTCCATCTCCATCCCTTCCCCTTCAATTTCTTTCTCCTTCCTTCCTTCCTTCCTTCCTTCTTTCCTTCCTGCCTTCCTTTCCCCTTCAATCTCCTTCCTTCTCCTTCTCCATCCATTCCCCTTCAGTTTCTTTCTCCTTCCTTCCTTCCTTCCATCCTTCCTTTCCCCTTCAATCTTCCATCCTTCCTTCCTTCCCCTTCAATCTCCTTCCTTGTCCATCTACTTTATTTCCCCTTCAATCTTCCTTCCTTCCATCCATCTCCATCCCTTCCTTTTCAATCTCTCCTTCCTTCCTTCCTTCCTTCCTTCCTTCCTTCCTTCCTTCCTTCCTTCCTTCCTTCCTTCCTTCCCCTTCAATCTCCTTCCTTGTCCATCTCCTTCAATTCCCCTTCAATCTCCTTCCTTCTCCATCTCCTTCCTTTCCCCTTCAATCTTTCTCCTTCCTTCCTTCCTTCCGTCAATCTCCTTCATTCTCCACCTCCTTCCTTTCCCCTTCAATCTCCTTCATTCTCCACCTCCTTCCTTTCCCCTTCAATCTTTCTCCTTCCTTCCTTCCTTCCTTCCTTCCCCGTCAATCTCCTTCATTCTCCACCTCCTTCCTTTACCCTTCAATCTCCTTCTTTCTCCATCTCCTTCCTTTCCCCTTCATCTTTCTCCTTCCTTCCTTCCTTCCTTCCTTCCTTCCTTCCCCTTCAATCTCCTTCCTTCTCCATCTCCTTCCTTTCCCCTTCAATATTCCTTCCTTCCTTCCATCTCCATCCCTTCCCCTTCAATCTTTCTCCTTCCTTCCTTCCTTCCTTCCCCGTCAATCTCCTTCATTCTCCACCTCCTTCCTTTACCCTTCAATCTCCTTCTTTCTCCATCTCCTTCCTTTCCCCTTCATCTTTCTCCTTCCTTCCTTCCTTCCTTCCTTCCTTCCTTCCTTCCTTCCTTCCTTCTCCATCTCCTTCGTTCCCCCTTCAATCTTCCTTCCTTCCTTCCTTCCATCTCCATCCCCATCCCTTCCCCTTCAATCTTTCTCCTTCCTTCCGTCCTTCGTTCCCCTTCAATCTCCTTCCTTCTCCATCTCCTTCGTTTCCCCTTCAATCTTCCTTCCTTCCTTCCTTTCCCCTTCAATTTCCTTCCTTCTCCATCTCCTTCCTTTCCCCTTCAATCTTCTTTCCTTCCTTCCATCTCCATCTCCATCCCTTCCCCTTCAATCTCTTTCTCCTTCCTTTCTTCCTTTCCCCTTCAATCTCCTTCCATCTCCATCGCTATCCCTTCCCCTTCAATTTCTTTCTCCTTCTTTCCTTCCTTCCTTCCATCCTTCCTTTCCCCTTCAATCTTCCTTCCTTCCATCTCCATCACTTCCCCTTCAATCTCTCTCTCCTTCCTTTCTTCCTTCCCCTTCAATCTCCTTCCTCGTCTATCTCCTTCCTTTCCATTCAACCTCCTTCCTTCTCCATCTCCTTCCTTTCCCCTTCAATCTTTCTTCCTTCCTTCCATCTCCATCCCTTTCTTTTCAACCACTCTCTCCTTCCTTCCTTCCTTCCTTCCTTCCTCCTTCAATCTCCTTCCTTCTCCATCTCCTTCCTCTCCCCTTCAATCTCCTTCCATCTCCATCTCCTTCCTTTCCCCTTCAATCTCCTTCCTTCTCCATCTCCTTCAATTCCCTTCAATCTCCTTCCTTTCCCCTTCAATCTTCCTTCCTTTCTTCCATCTGCATCCCTTCCCTTTCAATCTCTCTCCTTCCTTCCTTCCTTCCTTCCCCTTCAATCTCCTTCCTTCTCCATCTCCTTCCTTTCCGCTTCAATATTCCTTCCTTCCTTCCATCTCCATTTCCATCCCTTCCCCTTCAATCTCTCCTTCCTTCCTTCTTTCCTTCCTTCCTTTCTTCCTTCCTTCCTTCCTTCGTCCTTCAATCTCCTTCCTTGTCCATCTCCTTCCTTTCCCCTTCAATCTTCCTTCCTTCCATCTCCATTTCCATCCCTTCCCCTTCAATCTCTCCTTCCTTCCTTCCTTCCTTCCTTCCTTCCTTCCTTACTTCCTTCCTTCCTTCCTCCTTCAATCTCCTTCCTTCTCCATCTCCTTCCTTTGCCCTTCAACCTTCCTTCCTTCCATCTCCATCCCTTCTCCTTCAATCTCTCTAATTCCTTCCTTCCCCTTCAATCTCCTTTCTTCTCCATCTCCTTCCTTTCCCCTTCAATCTTCCTTCCTTCGATCACCATCTCCATCCCTTCCCCTTCAATCTCTCTCTCCTTCCTTCTTTCCTTCCTTTCCCTTTCAATCTCCTTCATTCTCCATCTCCTTCGTTTCCCCTTCAATCTTCCTTCCTTCCTTTCCCCTTCAATTTCCTTCCTTCTCCATCTCCTTCCTTTCCCCTTCAATCTTCTTTCCTTCCTTCCATCTCTATCTCCATCCCTTCCCCTTCAATCTCTTTTTCCTTCCTTTCTTCCTTTCCCCTTCAATCTCCTTCCTTTTCCATCTCCTTCCTTTCCCCTTCAATCTCCTTCCATCTCCATCTCCATCCCTTCCCCTTCAATTTCTTTCTCCTTCCTTCCTTCCTTCCTTCTTTCCTTCCTTCCTTCCTTCCTTTCCCCTTCAATCTCCTTCCTTGTCCATCTACTTTATTTCCCCTTCAATCTTCCTTCCTTCCATCCATCTCCATCCATTCCCCTTCAGTTTCTTTCTCCTTCCTTCCTTCCTTCCATCCTTCCTTTCCCCTTCAATCTTCCATCCTTCCTTCCTTCCCCTTCAATCTCCTTCCTTGTCCATCTACTTTATTTCCCCTTCAATCTTCCTTCCTTCCATCCATCTCCATCCCTTCCTTTTCAATCTCTCCTTCCTTCCTTCCTTCCTTCCTTCCTTCCTTCCTTCCTTCCTTCCTTCCCCTTCAATCTCCTTCCTTGTCCATCTCCTTCAATTCCCCTTCAATCTCCTTCCTTCTCCATCTCCTTCCTTTCCCCTTCAATCTTTCTCCTTCCTTCCTTCCTTCCTTCCCCGTCAATCTCCTTCATTCTCCACCTCCTTCCTTTCCCCTTCAATCTCCTTCTTTCTCCATCTCCTTCCTTTCCCCTTCAATATTCCTTCCTTAAATCTCCATCCATTCCCCTTCAATCTTTCTCCTTCCTTCCTTCCTTCCTTCCTTCCCCGTCAATCTCCTTCATTCTCCACCTCCTTCCTTTACCCTTCAATCTCCTTCTTTCTCCATCTCCTTCCTTTCCACTTCAATCTTTCTCCTTCCTTCCTTCCTTCCTTCCTTCCTTCCTTCCCCTTCAATCTCCTTCCTTCTCCATCTCCTTCGTTCCCCCTTCAATCTTCCTTCCTTCCTTTCCCCTTCAATCTCCTTCCTTCTCCATCTCCTTCCTTTCCCCTTCAAACTTCTTTCCTTCCTTCCTTCCATCTCCATCTCCATCCCTTCCCCTTCAATCTTTCTCCTTCCTTCCTTCCTTCCTTCCTTCCCCTTCAATCTCCTTCCTTCTCCATCTCCTTCATCCCCCCTTCAATCTTCCTTCCTTACTTCCTTCCTTTCCCCTTCAATTTCCTTCCTTCTCCATCTCTTTCCTTTCCCCTTCAATCTTCTTTCCTTCCTTCCTTCCATCTCCATCCCCATCCCTTCCCCTTCAATCGTTCTCCTTCCTTCCGTCCTTCGTTCCCCTTCAATCTCCTTCCTTCTCCATCTCCTTCCTTTCCCCTTCAATCTTCTTTCCTTCCTTCCATCTCTATCTCCATCCCTTCCCCTTCAATCTCTTTTTCCTTCCTTTCTTCCTTTCCCCTTCAATCTCCTTCCTTCTCCATCTCCTTCCTTTCCCCTTCAATCTCCTTTCATCTCCATCTCCATCCCTTCCCCTTCAATTTATTTCTCCTTCCTTCCTTCCTTCCTTCCTTCCTTCCTTCCTTCTTTCCTTCCTTCCTTCCTTTCCCCTTCAATCTCCTTCCTTCTCCTTCTCCATTCATTCCCCTTCAATTTCTTTCTCCTTCCTTCCTTCCTTCCTTCCTTCCTTCCTTCCATCCTTCCTTTCCCCTTCAATCTTCCATCCTTCCTTCCTTCTCCTTTAATCTCCTTCCTTCTCCATCTCCTTCCTTTGCCCTTCAACCTTCCTTCCTTCCATCTCCATCCCTTCCCCTTCAATCTCTCTAATTCCTTCCTTCCCCTTCAATCTCCTTTCTTCTCCATCTCCTTCCTTTCCCCTTCAATCTTCCTTCCTTCCATCACCATCTCCATCCCTTCCCCTTCAATCTCTCTCTCCTTCCTTCTTTCCTTCCTTTCCCTTTCAATCTCCTTCATTCTCCATCTCCTTCGTTTCCCCTTCAATCTTCCTTCCTTCCTTTCCCCTTCAATTTCCTTCCTTCTCCATCTCCTTCCTTTCCCCTTCAATCTTCTTTCCTTCCTTCCATCTCTATCTCCATCCCTTCCCCTTCAATCTCTTTTTCCTTCCTTTCTTCCTTTCCCCTTCAATCTCCTTCCTTTTCCATCTCCTTCCTTTCCCCTTCAATCTCCTTCCATCTCCATCTCCATCCCTTCCCCTTCAATTTCTTTCTCCTTCCTTCCTTCCTTCCTTCTTTCCTTCCTTCCTTCCTTCCTTTCCCCTTCAATCTCCTTCCTTGTCCATCTACTTTATTTCCCCTTCAATCTTCCTTCCTTCCATCCATCTCCATCCATTCCCCTTCAGTTTCTTTCTCCTTCCTTCCTTCCTTCCATCCTTCCTTTCCCCTTCAATCTTCCATCCTTCCTTCCTTCCCCTTCAATCTCCTTCCTTGTCCATCTACTTTATTTCCCCTTCAATCTTCCTTCCTTCCATCCATCTCCATCCCTTCCTTTTCAATCTCTCCTTCCTTCCTTCCTTCCTTCCTTCCTTCCTTCCTTCCTTCCTTCCTTCCTTCCTTCCTTCCTTCCCCTTCAATCTCCTTCCTTGTCCATCTCCTTCAATTCCCCTTCAATCTCCTTCCTTCTCCATCTCCTTCCTTTCCCCTTCAATCTTTCTCCTTCCTTCCTTCCTTCCTTCCCCGTCAATCTCCTTCATTCTCCACCTCCTTCCTTTCCCCTTCAATCTCCTTCTTTCTCCATCTCCTTCCTTTCCCCTTCAATATTCCTTCCTTCCATCTCCATCCCTTCCCCTTCAATCTTTCTCCTTCCTTCCTTCCTTCCTTCCCCGTCAATCTCCTTCATTCTCCACCTCCTTCCTTTACCCTTCAATCTCCTTCTTTCTCCATCTCCTTCCTTTCCACTTCAATCTTTCTCCTTCCTTCCTTCCTTCCTTCCTTCCTTCCCCTTCAATCTCCTTCCTTCTCCATCTCCTTCGTTCCCCCTTCAATCTTCCTTCCTTCCTTTCCCCTTCAATCTCCTTCCTTCTCCATCTCCTTCCTTTCCCCTTCAAACTTCTTTCCTTCCTTCCTTCCATCTCCATCTCCATCCCTTCCCCTTCAATCTTTCTCCTTCCTTCCTTCCTTCCTTCCCCTTCAATCTCCTTCCTTCTCCATCTCCTTCATCCCCCCTTCAATCTTCCTTCCTTACTTCCTTCCTTTCCCCTTCAATTTCCTTCCTTCTCCATCTCTTTCCTTTCCCCTTCAATCTTCTTTCCTTCCTTCCTTCCATCTCCATCCCCATCCCTTCCCCTTCAATCTTTCTCCTTCCTTCCGTCCTTCGTTCCCCTTCAATCTCCTTCCTTCTCCATCTCCTTCCTTTCCCCTTCAATCTTCTTTCCTTCCTTCCATCTCTATCTCCATCCCTTCCCCTTCAATCTCTTTTTCCTTCCTTTCTTCCTTTCCCCTTCAATCTCCTTCCTTCTCCATCTCCTTCCTTTCCCCTTCAATCTCCTTTCATCTCCATCTCCATCCCTTCCCCTTCAATTTATTTCTCCTTCCTTCCTTCCTTCCTTCCTTCCTTCCTTCCTTCCTTCTTTCCTTCCTTCCTTCCTTTCCCCTTCAATCTCCTTCCTTCTCCTTCTCCATTCATTCCCCTTCAATTTCTTTCTCCTTCCTTCCTTCCTTCCTTCCTTCCTTCCATCCTTCCTTTCCCCTTCAATCTTCCATCCTTCCTTCCTTCCCCTTTAATCTCCTTCCTTCTCCATCTCCTTCCTTTGCCCTTCAACCTTCCTTCCTTCCATCTCCATCCCTTCTCCTTCAATCTCTCTAATTCCTTCCTTCCCCTTCAATCTCCTTTCTTCTCCATCTCCTTCCTTTCCCCTTCAATCTTCCTTCCTTCCATCACCATCTCCATCCCTTCCCCTTCAATCTCTCTCTCCTTCCTTCTTTCCTTCCTTTCCCTTTCAATCTCCTTCATTCTCCATCTCCTTCGTTTCCCCTTCAATCTTCCTTCCTTCCTTTCCCCTTCAATTTCCTTCCTTCTCCATCTCCTTCCTTTCCCCTTCAATCTTCTTTCCTTCCTTCCATCTCTATCTCCATCCCTTCCCCTTCAATCTCTTTTTCCTTCCTTTCTTCCTTTCCCCTTCAATCTCCTTCCTTTTCCATCTCCTTCCTTTCCCCTTCAATCTCCTTCCATCTCCATCTCCATCCCTTCCCCTTCAATTTCTTTCTCCTTCCTTCCTTCCTTCCTTCCTTCTTTCCTTCCTTCCTTCCTTCCTTTCCCCTTCAATCTCCTTCCTTGTCCATCTACTTTATTTCCCCTTCAATCTTCCTTCCTTCCATCCATCTCCATCCATTCCCCTTCAGTTTCTTTCTCCTTCCTTCCTTCCTTCCATCCTTCCTTTCCCCTTCAATCTTCCATCCTTCCTTCCTTCCCCTTCAATCTCCTTCCTTGTCCATCTACTTTATTTCCCCTTCAATCTTCCTTCCTTCCATCCATCTCCATCCCTTCCTTTTCAATCTCTCCTTCCTTCCTTCCTTCCTTCCTTCCTTCTTTCCTTCCTTCCTTCCTTCCTTCCTTCCTTCCTTCCTTCCTTCCCCTTCAATCTCCTTCCTTGTCCATCTCCTTCAATTCCCCTTCAATCTCCTTCCTTCTCCATCTCCTTCCTTTCCCCTTCAATCTTTCTCCTTCCTTCCTTCCTTCCTTCCCCGTCAATCTCCTTCATTCTCCACCTCCTTCCTTTCCCCTTCAATCTCCTTCTTTCTCCATCTCCTTCCTTTCCCCTTCAATATTCCTTCCTTCCATCTCCATCCCTTCCCCTTCAATCTTTCTCCTTCCTTCCTTCCTTCCTTCCTTCCCCGTCAATCTCCTTCCTTCTCCATCTCCTTCCTTTCCCCTTCAATCTTCTTTCCTTCCTTCCATCTCTATCTCCATCCCTTCCCCTTCAATCTCTTTTTCCTTCCTTTCTTCCTTTCCCTTCAATCTCCTTCCTTCTCCATCTCCTTCCTTTCCCCTTCAATCTCCTTTCATCTCCATCTCCATCCCTTCCCCTTCAATTTATTTCTCCTTCCTTCCTTCCTTCCTTCCTTCCTTCCTTCCTTCTTTCCTTCCTTCCTTCCTTTCCCCTTCAATCTCCTTCCTTCTCCTTCTCCATTCATTCCCCTTCAATTTCTTTCTCCTTCCTTCCTTCCTTCCTTCCTTCCTTCCATCCTTCCTTTCCCCTTCAATCTTCCATCCTTCCTTCCTTCCCCTTTAATCTCCTTCCTTCTCCATCTCCTTCTTTTCCACTTCAATCTCCTTCCTTCTCTATCTCCTTCCTTTCCCGTTCAATCTTCCTTCCTTCCTTCCTTCCCCTTCATTCTCCTTCCTTGTCCATCTCCTTCAATTCCCCTTCAATCTCCTTCCTTCTCCATCTCCTTCCTTTCCCCTTCTATATTCCTTCCTTCCTTCCATCTCCATTCCTTCCCCTTCAATCTCTCTAATTCCTTCCTTCCCCTTCAATCTCCTTTCTTCTCCATCTCCGTCCTTCCTCCTTCAATATTCCTTCCTTCATTCCTTCCTTCCATCTCCATCCGTTCCCCTTCAATCTCTGTAATTCCTTCCTTCCCCTTCAATCTCCTTTCTTCTCCATCTCCTTCCTTTCCCCTTCAATCTTCCTTCCTTCCATCTCCAACTCCATCCCTTCCCCTTCAATCTCCTTCCTTCTCTATCTCCTTCCTTTCCCCTTCAATCTTCCTTCCTTCCTTCCTTCCTTCCTTCCTTCCCCTTCAATCTCCTTCCTTGTCCATCTCCTTCAATTCCCCTTCAATCTCCTTCCTTCTCCATCTCCTTCCTTTCCCCTTCAATCTTCCTTCCTTTCTTCCATCTCCATCCCTTCCCTTTCAATCTCTCTCCTTCCTTCCTTCCTTCCTTCCTTCCTTCCTTCCTTCCTTCCTTCCTTCCTCCTTCAATCTCCTTCCTTGTCCATCTCCTTCCTTTCCCCTTTAATCTTCCTTCCTTCCTTCTCCATCTCCATCCCTTCTCCTTCAATCTCTCTCCTTCCTTCCTTCCTTCCTTCCTTCCTTCCTTCCTTCCTTCCTTCCCCCTTCAATCTCCTTCCTTCTCCATCTCCTTCCTTTCCCCTTCAACCTTCCTTCCTTCCTTCCATCTCCATCCCTTCTCCTTCAATCTCTCTAATTCCTTCCTTCCCCTTCAATCTCCTTTCTTCTCCATCTCCTTCCTTCCCCCTTCAATATTCGTTCCTTCCTTCCTTCCATCTCCATCCCTTCCCCTTCGATCTCTGTAATTCCTTCCTTCCCCTTCAATCTCCTTTCTTCTCCATCTCCTTCCTTCCCCCTTCAATATTCCTTCCTTCCTTCCTTCCATCTCCATCCCTTCCCCTTCAATCTTTCCCCTTCCTTCCTTCCTTCCCCGTCAATCTCCTTCCTTCTCCACCTCCTTCCTTTCCCCTTCAATCTCCTTCTTTCTCCATCTCCTTCCTTTCCCCTTCAATCTTCTTTCCTTCCTTTCCTCCATCTCCATCCCTTCCCCTTCAATCTTTCCCCTTCCTTCCTTCCCCGTCAATCTCCTTCCTTCTCCACCTCCTTCCTTTCCCTTCAATCTCCTTCTTTCTCCATCTCCTTCCTTTCCCTTCAATCTTCTTTCCTTCCTTTCCTCCATCTCCATTCCTTCCCCTTCAATCTTTCCCCTTCCTTCCTTCCTTCCTTCCCCGTCAATCTCCTTCCTTCTCCACCTCCTTCCTTTCCCCTTCAATTTCCTTCCTTCTCCATCTCCTTCCTTTCCCCTTCAATCTCCTTCCATCTCCATCTCCATCCCTTCCCCTTCAATTTCTTTCTCCTTCCTTCCTTCCTTCCTTCTTTCCTTCCTTCCTTCCTTCCTTTCCCCTTCAATCTCCTTCCTTGTCCATCTACTTTATTTCCCCTTCAATCTTCCTTCCTTCCATCCATCTCCATCCATTCCCCTTCAGTTTCTTTCTCCTTCCTTCCTTCCTTCCATCCTTCCTTTCCCCTTCAATCTTCCATCCTTCCTTCCTTCCCCTTCAATCTCCTTCCTTGTCCATCTACTTTATTTCCCCTTCAATCTTCCTTCCTTCCATCCATCTCCATCCCTTCCTTTTCAATCTCTCCTTCCTTCCTTCCTTCCTTCCTTCCTTCCTTCCTTCCTTCCTTCCTTCCTTCCTTCCTTCCTTCCCCTTCAATCTCCTTCCTTGTCCATCTCCTTCAATTCCCCTTCAATCTCCTTCCTTCTCCATCTCCTTCCTTTCCCCTTCAATCTTTCTCCTTCCTTCCTTCCTTCCCCGTCAATCTCCTTCATTCTCCACCTCCTTCCTTTCCCCTTCAATCTCCTTCTTTCTCCATCTCCTTCCTTTCCCCTTCAATATTCCTTCCTTCCATCTCCATCCCTTCCCCTTCAATCTTTCTCCTTCCTTCCTTCCTTCCTTCCCCGTCAATCTCCTTCATTCTCCACCTCCTTCCTTTACCCTTCAATCTCCTTCTTTCTCCATCTCCTTCCTTTCCACTTCAATCTTTCTCCTTCCTTCCTTCCTTCCTTCCTTCCTTCCCCTTCA
>JARGCV010000536.1:0-65000 GCA_034064705.1 Bothrops alternatus
ACTAAAGACCTTTGTGCTTTGTGTATGTATGTACTCCTCATCCATTGCACTTCCCTGCACTGCCAAAGCTTGATGATATTGTGGAATGTGTTGCCATGGTAAAAATTGTTCAGTGAGAAGTAAATGCATGCAAGTACAGACGTTCTGCAGTGTAAGTGTGGCGAAGAGTAGCTTCATCCCAGCTACTTAGGAACAATTTCACCTGTAATTTTTGACAATACAAAACACCTTTCCTTTCAACGTTCCAATTACCATTAGTGTCCTGAACTAAGAAGAAAGTACTTGGCTGGTTTTAGTTTTCTTTCAAAACATGAAGCAGAGAATTGTTTTCATTCAGGACCATACAATGTGTTCATTCAATACCCAAGAATTGATTTCTCTGCTGCCTATTTACAATGCAGCAGGTGCCAAGATGTGGAGGGTTCGAAGAATTAAAGAATGGCCTTCGTGGATTGAAATAAAATGTCCTCTTTCCTTTGATAGCAGCCAAATAGAACCTCTGTAATTTCACACGCAGGGCAACCGCAACAACAATCAAACAAAAACTATTGTTTGTTCCCAGCATCTACTCTTCAGAAATAGGCGTCTCTGTGTGAATCAGTTTTATTCCACTATTGTGCTTGATAGCTGTAGGATTGATTATGACGCCATCAACCAGTGGTCCTCTTCCATATCATGGCACCATCAACCAGTGGGTCTTCTTCCACAACACAGTGCCATCAATCAGTGATCTTACGTCAGATCCCATCAACCAGGGGTCTTCTTCCACATCATGACCTCATCAGCCAGTGGTCATCTCCTACATCATGATGCCATCAACCAATGGTCCCCATCAAGATGGGGTTGTGCTGTGAAAGAGGACCACTGATTGATGGGGTCGTGATGTGGAAGAGGTCCACTGGTTGATGGGGTCGTGATGTGGAAGAGGTCCACTGGTTGATGGGATCGTGATGTGGAAGAGGTCCACTGGTTGATGGGGTCGTGACATGGGAGAGGACCACTGGTTGATGGGGTCGTGATGTGGAAGGGGTCCATTGGTTGATGGGGTCATGATGTGGGAGAGGACCACTGGTTGATGGGGTCGTGATGTAGAAGAGGTCCATTGGTTGATGGGGTCGTGATGTGGAAGAGGTCCACTGGTTGATGGGATCGTGATGTGGAAGAGGTCCACTGGTTGATGGGGTCGTGACATGGGAGAGGACCACTGGTTGATGGGGTCGTGATGTGGAAGGGGTCCATTGGTTGATGGGGTCATGATGTGGGAGAGGACCACTGGTTGATGGGGTCGTGATGTAGAAGAGGTCCATTGGTTGATGGGGTCATGATGTGGGAGAGGTCCATTGGTTGATGGGATCGTGATGTGGAAGAGGTCCACTGGTTGATGGGGTCGTGATGTGGAAGAGGTCCACTGGTTGATGGGATCGTGATGTGGAAGAGGTCCACTGGTTGATGGGGTCGTGACATGGGAGAGGACCACTGGTTGATGGGGTCGTGATGTGGAAGAGGTCCATTGGTTGATGGGGTCATGATGTGGGAGAGGTCCATTGGTTGATGGGATCGTGATGTGGAAGAGGTCCACTGGTTGATGGGGTCGTGATGTGGAAGAGGTCCACTGGTTGATGGGATCGTGATGTGGAAGAGGTCCACTGGTTGATGGGGTCGTGACATGGGAGAGGACCACTGGTTGATGGGATCGTGATGTGGAAGAGGTCCACTGGTTGATGGGGTCGTGATGTGGAAGAGGTCCACTGGTTGATGGGATCGTGATGTGGAAGAGGTCCACTGGTTGATGGGGTCATGATGTGGGAGAGGTCCATTGGTTGATGTGACAGAAGTTGTGCTAGATGTCTCCTTGTCCAAGGACTCTTGGGATATTCAGCACTTCACTTAGAAAATAAGCAGGGACTTTATGTTCCTCAAGTGATAATTTCCGTTCCTGTGATGTGTGATTCATTAAACAGAATGAGAACCAGAATTATCGTGGTCCAAATGGGATAATGATTGATGGGGATGTGATAGGGATGGATGGGGTTGTGATGTGGAAGAGGACCACTGGTTGATGGCATCACAATAGTCCTCAACTTATTTATTTAATGATCATTTGAAATTACAGTGGCCCTGAAAAAGGTGATGTATGACCGTTTTCCACACTTAATGACTACTGCAGCATCTCCATGGGGGCAGGGGCAGTTTTTGGGCACACGGTCTCTAAAAGATTCGCCATCACTGATATATACAATGTAAAAACACAAACACGCTATTTTTCTCTGTACACACAGACTCGCAGACCTGTTGTGAATGACTCCCTGAGATTTGATTGCTCCTTTGACAACATCCAAACTTTGAGAACCACCTATGATCCAACTTGGAAAAAGCAGAATTTTACTGGAATCCTTGAACTAATCAAAGGATCCCTACTTTGAATCAGTCGGTTTCTAATAGTTGTTTTAAAAGATTTAGAGAGATTGTTGTAATGAACAGAGCTGACTGACAACATTTGTTTGAAGATATGTACAATTAAAACCTGTGTTAATGAACATTCCAGCAGCTTCGGAGTACTTCTGATCTGAAAGGTCCTTGAGATGCAGTGCTTAAATAGAAATCAACCGTTCAATTTTATAAGTAATTAAATAATAAAATAAGTTACATAAACGCTTTGTGGAATGAAGAACTGGAATGGATCCTGGGTTGAGGAATGTGAAATATATTTCTTCTGATTTAAAAATGAAATTAATTCATCAGAAAATAATAATAATAATAATAATAATAATAATAATAATAATAATAATAATAATAATAAAGTTGGAAGGGACCTTGGAGGTCATGTAGTCCAACCCCCTGCTCAGGCAGGAAACCCTATACCATTTCGGACAAAGGGCTGTCCAGTTTCTTCTTAAAAACTTCCAGTGTTGGCACATTCACTGCTTCTGGAGGCAGATTGTTCCACTGATTAATTGTTCTCACTGTCAGGAAGTTTCTCCTTAGTTCTAGGTTGCTTCTCTCCTTGATTAGTTTCCATCCGTTCCTTCTTGTCCTGCCTTCAGGTGCTTTGGAGAATAGCCTGACTCCCTCTTCTTTGGGGCAGCCCCTGAGATATTGGAGCACTGCTATCATGTCCCCCCCTCGTCCTTCTCTTCATTAAACTAGACATACCCAATTCCAGCAACCGTTCCTTCTATGTTGTAGCCTCCAGTCCCCTAATCCTCTTTGTTGCTCTCCTCTGTACTCTTTCTAGAGTCTCAACATCTTTTTTACATCGTGTTTTTTTTATATTTATTGAACTCTTCAACAATTGTTTAAGAAAGAATGGATGGTAGATTATTCTGTGTTAGGGTTGCAAGAAATTTGAAGTTTCTTTTATTCACCTGTTTTGGTCACGTCCAACTCTATTTTGATCCCAAATAATCAGACATCTCAGGACAATTTCAGAAAGAAATATTATAGAGAAGCCTCAAAAAAAAAAACTTTCTCTCCTGATTAAAAAAAACAACAGACTCAGTAAATGAGTCTTTATCTAACTTTGAAAAGTCTCCCTGTGTTTCAACAATGCAAAAATAAAGCGATATGTTTCTATGAGGTCTATCAAGAAAAGGGAGTATCTAGACCAGCGGTTCTCAACCTGTGGGTCGCGACCCCATTTGGGGTCAAACGACCATTTCACGGGGGTCGCCAAACAACGCAGTCTGCCATTTCCCCCCCCCTTTTCCCTCTTATTCTATTGGCTTTTGAAAGCCAATAGAATAGACTCTCTTGAATAGAGTCTAATTCTATTGGCTTTCAAAAGCCAATAGGAATTGTCCAAACTGTCTCCGCCCTGCTGAGCACGCCAAAAGTCCCAGTCTGCAAACGGTGCTGCAAGTTGTCTGCAGCGAAGGCGAGCTGTCTGGAAGTTTCCACCCCTCCCCGCTGAGCAACTACTAAAAATGTAAGTAAAAGAGGGCCAGGGGTGGGAGGTGGGAGGCCGGCAGGCACAGGGAGGGCAGCTGGCGCATGTGGGGCCCGGTGGGTGGCTTACCTCCCTTGAGCTGGGCCAGCTGGTGGTCCAGCCGGTGGTCGCCCTGTGCTGTCGCTGCTGCTTGCCGCGGCCGCCCAGGAGCGCCTGGGCCTGCCTGCCACCGCCTCTAATGGGCGGAAGCGAAGGTAAGGCTAGCGGGGCAGCGGCAGGTGCAGGGAGAGTTTTTAGTGCACATGGGGCCGGCGGGTGGCTTACCTCCCTTGGGCTGGGCCAGCTGGTGGCCCAGCCCGTGGTCACCCTGCGCCGTCACTGCTGCGGCCGCCCAGAAGTGCCTGGGCCTGCCTGCCGCTGCCCCAAACGGGCGGCAGTGAAGGCAAGGCTACCGGGGCAGCGGCGGGAGCAGGGAGAGTTTTTGGTGCGCGAAATGGTATAGGGTTTCCTGCCTGAGCAGGGGGCTGGGCTTGATGACCTCCAAGGTCCCTTCCTACTTTATTATTATTATTATTATTATTATTATTATTATTATTATTATTATTATTATTATTATTATTATTATTATTATTATTATTATTATTATTATTATTATTATTTATTAAATTTATTTATTATTTATTAATTAAATTTTATGCCGCTCCTCTCTGAGGACTTGGAGCGGCTAACAACATAAATAAAACAACATCTCAACATTTCAAATATCTAAAACCAAATCTAAAAAGCATTTAAAAGACCCCCAGACACATTCATCATTCACACACAATCACAGTCATCCCCAGGCCTGCCAGCAATAGATAGGTTTTTAGATTCTCCGGAAGGCCGGGAGAGTGGGGGAAACGCGGACTTCAGGGGGGCAGTTGGTTCCAGAGGGTGGGCGCCACAACAGAGAAGGCCCTTCCCCTAGGACCCGCCAGACGGCAGTTTCGCTGACGGGACCCGGAGGAGGCCGACCCTGTGCGCTATTACTATTACTATTACTATTACTATTACTATTACTATTACTATTACTATTACTATTACTATTACTATTACTATTACTATTACTATTACTATAACTAAAATTTCTCATTTTAGCTACAGAAATGTTGGCTCCATTGTGGCATGAGTCGAGGACCACCTGAACGGCCACGGGCAGAGTAAGAATAAATATTCTTAATAGAAGCTATTCTTTATTTTGGCTGCTTGGAAGAAATATCCAGAGTGCAGCCCTAGCCAACTCTGTTTGCATAAAGATTCCACCAAGTTTAGTCCTTATTCAGAGCTGCCTAAGCAGGCAGTCACATTCTCCCAGAAAAAAAGCAGGCCATTGTTCCTGTGAATTTATTAAGTAATCCTTGTTGATAAATCTTGCTTGGGACTCCTTATATTAACGCTGAGGAGTGGCATTGTTCAGCCAGGACCTGTTGCAAACAATAGCATCTCCCCAGAATTATGCATTTCTAGCTTGATGAAATTTTCAGATGAACCAGGTCAATGCGTTCAGGACGATATGATTCTTTCCATTTAAAGTAATAACTGAACCTTATGAAGTGCTCTGTGACACACGAGGGGGGGGGGAGAGAGAGAATTGGTACACACGGTTTACTAAACCTGTTGCAATAGCTCCCTCTATGGACCCTGAAGCAGATTCTAGCTATTTGCTACAACCAACAGCAATATTGCCTGGGTGGGTGGTGGAAGGGGGGGAGAGGAAAGAAAGAGAAAAGCAACAATAATTACAAACTATTATTATTATTATTATTATTATTATTATTATTATTATTATTATTATTATTATTATTATTTATTTGACTTCTATGCAGCCCTATTCCGGAGAACTCAGGGCGGCTCACAACATAATAGAAATCAACATATAAAAATACATGTATATAAAACCCCTTAATTTTAACAAAAACCAATCATTCAACATACACACAGACATACACTGGCTTGGGGCAAGATGTTAACTGCCCCAGGCCTGCCGGCAGAGGTGTGTTTTTAAGTAATTTACGAAAGGCGGAGAGGGTGGGGGCGACACGGATCTCCAGGGGGAAGTTGGTTCCAGAGGGCCGGGGCCGCAACAGAGAAGGCTCTTCCCCTAGGCCCTGCCAGGCGACACTGTCTGGCTGACGGGACCTGGAGAAGGCCAACCCTGTGGGCCCTAACAGGCCGCTGGGATTCATGGGGCAGCAGACGGTCCCGTAAGTAACCTGGTCCGATGCCCATGTAGGGCTTTATAGGTCATAACCAACACTTTGAATTGGGTTCGGAGACCAATTGGCAGCCAATGCAGCTCGCGGAGTGATGCCGAAATGTGGGCATTTCTGGGCAAGCCCAACACTGCTCGTGCGGCTGAATTCTGCATTACCTGAAGTCTCCGAACGTTTTTCAAACGTTTTTCAAACTAGGCTTCTATACAACCATCATCCCTGCTAAGAATCCAGGGAAGCCAATTCTCCAGGGTAGCAATTCCTTCCTTCATTCTGATGAATTAGATGGATTGTCTGCTTTAGAACCTCCTCCAGGAGACACCTGATGGACAGAACAGCAATCTTGTTTTACGGGGTGGAGGCAGCTACTTCCTGATTTAATGATTCCTGTGGGTGAGGACAGCCAATCAGAGATGAAAGGAACGTCCCTATCATGTCACAGTAACTGACAGGATGATCTCTATGGCCGTCATCAATGGAAGGGACAGATTTGATACAATCAGTCAGATTTGGCTAGACGGTGGTAGGTTTGAAGTCAGATGAGAAGAAGAGGATGGAGGAGGAGGAGGAGGGGGGAAGCAGAAGAAGAAGAAGAAGAAGAAGAAGAAGAAGAAGAAGAAGAAGAAGAAGAAGAAGAAGAAGAAGAAGAAGAAGAAGAAGAGGAGGAGGAGGAGGAGGAGGAGGAGGAGGAGGAGGAGGGAGGAAGAGGGAAGAGGAAGAGGAAGAGGAAGAGGAAGAGGAAGAGGAAGAGGAGGAAGAAGAGGAAGAGGAAGAGGAGGAGGAGGAAGAGGAGAGGAAGAGGAGAGGAAAGGAGGAGGAGGAGGAAGAGAAGGAAGGAAGAAGAAGAAGAAGGAAGAAGAAGAAGAAGAGAAGAAGAGAAGAAGAAGAAGAAGAAGAAGAGAAGAAGAAGAAGAAGAAGAAAGAAGAAGAAGAAGAAGAAGAAGAAGAAGAAGAAGTGGTGGGAGGGAAGGAAAGAAGGAAGGAAGGAAGGAAAAAGGGAAATGAGAGGAAGATGAATTGTAACTCCCACAAAATGATCCGTGGATTCCACCCCCAATCATGCAGATTAATTAGGCGCTTCATCACCCAGGGAACAAACAACCTTTGGCTTCCTATGGTTGGAAAAAGGTGGTTTATTTCCTTCCCCCCAACACACACCTTTTCCTTTCAGTCCTTTTTTTAATTTGCAGGTCTTCCTCCTGGATGCTGCTCTTCTTCTTCTTCTTCTTCTTCTTCTTCTTCTTCTTCTTCTTCTTCTTCTTCTTCTTCTTCTTCTTCTTCTTCTTCTTCTTCTTCTTCTTCTTCTTCTTCTTCTTCTTCTTCTTCTTCTTCTTCTTCTTCTTCTTCCTCTTCTTCTTCTTCTTCTTCTTCATCTTTTCCTCCTCCTCCTCCTCCTATTCTTCTTCTTCTTCTTCTTCGTCCTTCTTCTTCTTCTTCTTCTTCATCTTTTTCCTCCTCCCTCCTCCTCTTCTTCTTCCTCTTCTTCTTCTTCTTCTTCTTCTTCTTCTTCATCTTTTCCCTCCTCCTCCCTCCTCCTATTCTTCTTCTTCTGTCTTCTTCTTCTTCTTCGTCCTTCTTCTTCTTCTTCTTCATCTTTTTTCCTCCTCCTCCTCCTCCTCCTCTTCTTCTTTCTTCTTCTTCTTCTTTTCTTCTTCTTCTTCTTCTTCTTCTTCTTCTTCTTCTTCTTCTTCTTCTTCTTCTTCTTCTTCTTCTTCTTCTTCTTCTTCTTCTTCTTCTTCTTCTTCTTCTCTTCTCTAGCTCTCAACCCGCCTCCCAGGTCGCCCTCTTCTCATCTGCTAAATTAAAAAGCCTTCAGACTCAACTCGCTCCGCCGTGCAAACTCTGCAGACGCGCGCCATGAAACTCCGCAAGGCGAGCTTGGGCAGCCCATCGGAGGCTGAGCTGTAAGCAGTCGCCTAGGCAACCGCACTCCGCAGCCCGCCCCCCCACCCCCCACCCTCAGAGGCTAATTAAACAGGGGAGGAATTTAGTGCAGGCGCTTAAGATGCGGGTTTTTTTTGTTACTGCGCTTTTTTGCTTTTGGAAAAATAAAAATGAAAATGAAAATAGCAATCCAGTGAGAAGCGCTTTGCACCGCACCGGTCAAATCCTATGGTCCAAAACGGCAGCTCTCGGGCTCCCTCTAATGGGCGGTCAAGCAAAGCGGCCGAAAGAGTCGCGCTTCGATCCGGGGCTTTCGAAGCCAAGCTGCGATTTAATCCCAGGGTTTCGCCATGTGAAACTAGTATTGCAAGCCTTGGCTTTCCGGGGGGGGAAAGGGGGATTTCTGTTAGGAAAGATCCCATTCCGCCTTAGAAAATAGAATAGAATAGAATAGAATAGAATAGAATAGAATAGAATAGAATAGAATAGAATTAGAATAGAATAGAATAGAATAGAATAGAATAGAAAATATGGAATGGAATGGAATAGAATAGAATAGAATAGAATAGAATAGAATAGAATAGATAGAATAGAATAGAATAGAATAGAATAGAAGCTGGAAGGGACCTTGGAGGTCTTCTAGTCCAACCCCCCTGTTCAGGCAGGATACCATCTCAGATGGCTGTCCAATCTCTTCTTAAAAGCCTCCAGCGATGGAGCACCCACAAATTCTGGAGACAAGCTGATTAATTGTTCTATGTGTCAGGAAATTCTTCCTTCTAGGTTGCTTCTCTTCCTTGATTAGTTTCCATGCATTATTTCTTATTCTGCCTCTTCCCTGTTGCTTTTGAGAGTAAGTTGATCCCCTCTTCTTTGTGGCACCCTCTCAAATATTGGAAGACTGCTATCATGTCACCCTAGTCCAGGGGTGGGCAACCTTGGCTCTTTTATGACTCTTGGACTTCAACTCCCAGAATTCCTGAGTCAGCATGGCTCAGCATAGGCAAACTCTCCCTTTCCCCACTCAGCATGGCTGGCTCAGGAATTCTGGGAGTTGAAGCCCACGAGTCATAAAAAGAGCCAAGGTTACCTACCCTGGTCTAGGAGGCTCACCGCTTAGAACAGGAGGACTTAGGCCAGGGGTAGGCAACCTTGGCTCTTTTATGACTCGTGGACTTCAACTCCCAGAATTCCTGAGCCAGCATGGCTCAGCATGGCAACATCTCCCTTTCCCCGTCAGCATGGCTGGCTCAGGAATTCTGGGAGTTGAAGTCCACCAGTCTTAAAGTTGCCAAGTTTGGAAACCCCCTGGCCTAGACTAGAAGAACAGGATAGGGCAGGGGTAGGCAACCTTGGCCCTTTTATGACTCGTGGACTTCAACTCCCAGAATTCCTGAGCCAGCCATGCTGAGGGGAAAGGGAGAGGTTTCCAAGCGGAGCCATGCTCAGGAATTCTGGGAGTTGAAGTCCACAAGTCATAAAGCGGCCTAGGCCTAGGCCAGAGGTAGACAACCTTGGCTCTTCTATGACTGGTGGACTTCAACTCCCAGAATTCCTGAGCCAGCCACGCTGAGGAGAAAGGGAGAGGTTTCCAAGCTGAGCTATGCTGGCTCAGGAATTCTGGGAGTTGAAGTCCACGAGTCAGAAAAGAGCCAAGGTGGCTTACCCCTGTCCTCTAGTCCTTCTTTAAGCAGATTTGAACAGATGTTGAGGGTCTGGCAAGACTATTCATTTTACTACCAGATTCAGTGATATTGGAGCCAGGTGACAAAAATATCAGCGGTATTAAAGAAAACCATGTAACTTGGATTTGCAATAAACCAGGCGTCAAGAAATTGACAAAAGTCAAATAGCAGGACTATACTCCTGTTACATTTTATTTTGATTGGTGTTTTCTCCTATCTGTTTCAATATTAATGTGATCAACATTAAACATAAGATCTTATTGCTAAACAATCCTCCTAGAACATAGCATACAACATTAGGTGTTAATCTTTGTAAACGAGGGGGGGGGAAAGGCCTACTAATTCAGACGTTTTCAAAGACTAATACTTAGTATTGTATACCAGGTGTCATGATGATTGCTGCATAATATGTTTTTATGTCCAATGCTGATTGTTTTAATAAAAAAAAAGGTCAAATAGCAGGAAAACTTTCCTTAGCCATATCTGGAGGCACTTTTGAAAAGAAAAGCTTTAATGCCCTGGAATTCTTCTCCATTACAGTGAGAAATCCTTTAATTATGTTGTAAAGGTCTGATATTCCAGGGAAATGTCATTTCAAAATAAACGTCTAACAGTTAATTATCAGTGATATTTAACTTGTGGGAAAAATAAATATCCACTTCATACCTCTGTGATCATTTTATTGCTTTTATAGACATTTTCAATGTTTTAATGTTTCCAAGTAACAGTGAAGGGGAAAAAAGAGAGGGAAAATGACTGAAAGTGAATTAAAATGAGTGGGATCTAAGTATCTTACTTTTCCATCCTCTTTATTTAAAATAAAGAAGAATAAAATGGGTCAAAAATGGCTGTCCTTCAATGGTGGCATCTTAAAAGACTAAATTTAAGATAGCTTAACCCAGGGGTCCTTCAAACTTGGCCCTTTTATGATTTGTGGACTTCAACTCCCAGAATTCTTCAGCCAGCCTCCATCTTGTTTGTTAGATTTAAGACAGGGGTCTTCAAACTTGGCCCTTTTATGACTGGTGGACTTCAACTCCCAGAATTCCTCAACCAGCCTCCATTTTGTTTGTTAGATTTAATCCAGGGGTCTTCAAACTTGGCCCTTTTATGATTTGTGGACTTTCAACTCCCAGAATTCCTCAGCCACACACACGTTGCTTTTTAAATGTTGTTGTTGTTAGTTGCGAAGTCGTGTCCGACCCATCGCGACCCCATGGACGACGTTCCTCCAAGCCTTCCTGTCCTCTACCATCTTTTAAATACATACATACATACATACATACATACATACATACATACATACATACATACATACATACATATATATATATATATATATATATATATATATATATATATATATATATATATATATATAAAAAAGAAAGGGAAAGAGAAAATGGAACAGCTTAGGAGAAGAAGTATAAGGAACGCTGCAGATTCACAAATCAAGACCTGCGTCTGCAGAGATGTTTGCCAGAGATGTTTTAATTTGAATTTCTGTGCAGTGTGTAGGTTGGAGCAGATGGTCTCGTGGCTATTTCTGTCTTTTGGTTTCTGTGAGTTAATATATCATTTAGATCTCAGCGACGGCGAAAACAAAGCTTTCATTAATGTGGCAGAGAGTCAATTAGTGCGGCAATCGGATTAAATGCAACCGTAGGCAGGTCGCCCTTGACTTACGAGCACAGTTGAACCCAAACGTTCTGTTGCTAAGTGAGACAACCGTTAAGGCGAGTTTTGCTCCATTTTACAACCTTTCAGTGAATCCCTGCAGTTATTAAGTTCGTGACACGGTTGTGAAGTGAACCTGGATTCCTCGTTGACTTTGCTTGTCAGAAGGTCCCAAAAGGGGATCATGTAATCCCCGGGCCACTGCAACCACCATAAATAGGAGTCAGTTGCTAAGCATCCAAATTTTGATCACATGACCGTGGGGACAATGCAATGGTCGTAAAGGTGGAAAATGGCCATACATTGCTTTTTCTTTCAGTGCCATCGAATGGTCACTAAACGAACAGTTGTAAGTCTGTAAAATGAGCAAAGCTAGATGCGTTAGAGCAGTGGTTCTCAACCTTTTTAATGCCGCGACCCCCAACCGGTCATAAGTCGAGGACTACCCAACCAGTTGTAAGTCGAGGACCCCAACCAGTCGTAAGTCGAGGACTATTTCTCTGCCCGGGAGCGTCGCACATGTGTGATGCCGTCCCTGCACCGGCCGAGGCGTAGCTGGCAAGGGGCAGCGACGGTGCAGGGCGACCACCGGCTGGGCCACCAGCTGGGCCAGCCCAAGGGATGTAAGGCACCCGCCGGGCCCCACGCGCACCAGCAACCCTCCCTGCACCCGCCGGCCTCCCACCTCCCACCCCTGGCCCTCTTTTACTTACATTTTTAGTAGTTGCTCAGCAGGGAGGGGTGGAAACTTCCGGAGAGCTCGCCTTCGCTGCAGACAACTTGCAGCACCGTTTGCAGACTGGGAGTTTTGGCGGGCTCAGCAGGGCAGAGACAGCCTGGACAATTCCTATTGGCTTTTGAAAGCCAATAGAATTAGACTCTGTTCAAGAGAGTCTATTCTATTGGCTTTCAAAAGCCAATAGAATAAGAGGGAGTAGCACAGCTAAGGAAAAGGGGGAAAAAATGGCGGACTGCATTGTTGGTGACCCCCGTGAAATGGTCGTTCGACCCCAAATGGGGTTGCAACCCACAGGTTGAGAACCGCTGCATTAGAGCAACCGAGAGAGAGAAAGAACCGTGGACAAAACCAACCGTTGCATTAATTTTATGTTAAGTCCAAGGAAAATGCATTGGATCATTGAAAGTTGAGTTTGTTGAGTCTCTCTCTCTCTCTTTTTGAGAGGTTTATGTAAGGTAGATCTCCTTACATTTTGGGATACCGTGATCCTTCCATCTCCTGCTCTGCTTCAACAACAAAGTAAAATCAGTAGTAAGAAGTAAAATCAATATTATTGCTTTTTTTTCATTTTAGGCTAGTTCCAACCATTGGTTCTTTCTACCTATCATCACAAGCCACCTTAAGTTAGCAACAATAGAAGTCGCACTTGCTGTGCAAGCACAGTCCAGTGAATTAATGTTTCTCCATCCACCATCAGATGGTCTTGTTTTTTAATTGACTGCACAGCATCACAAATCACACAGGGACAAGCGAGCCCTAAATAAATGTAAAATTGCTGGCACTTTATTTTGATGCTGCTGAGTGGCAAACTCTCCTGCCCCAAGCATCGCTTATTAAAAAAAAAAAAATCTGGCTTGTTTAAAATATAAGGGGGAAAAAATCAATATTTTTAAAATCTATTTTCTAAAGTACACTTGGAATGATCAAAGACACAACGGTTTCTGACCTGACAACCATTGTGGTATTCCACAAAGCAGAGGGGTGGGATGGGGGGGGGAATCAATTTATCACAGACTGAAAGAAGGAGAGATAAAGAATGCATTTTGCGTATACTCAACCCTGAGAAATATTCTGTAATATTGACATTTCTATGTAAGCTCAAGCTAGAAGTTTGAATGTTGTCAAAGGAGCAATCAAATCTCAGTTAGTCCTTCACCACAGGTCTGTTTATGTGTCTGCGTGCCTGTGTGTACAGAGAAAGATAGTGTGTGTTTGTGTTTTACATTGTATACATTATATTGGAGAGCCGCTCTCCAAGGGAGATGGGTGGTTGAGAAACATGAAGTATGAATTATATTGGCTTCAATCATTTCCCTGGCTATTTTTGTACCTGCTCAGCCAACAATCTTAGTAGCTGTGAAATTAATTCTATTGACTTAATTCAACTCCTGGCTAACTTTTGCTGGCTGATGTTCTTTTGGGGCCTGGTGATTAATGCTGTTAAATGAATGAATATAGGAGCATTTTATGGGTTTGCTGCTTTGAGTTATTTATAAAAATAATAAAGGTAGGATAAAATAAATAAACATTTATTTATTTAGAAAAGTTTTCCAGTCACCAATCTTAAAGACATGTCTCTGGGCAGTGAACAAGCCATACAAAAAAGACCTTTTTAACTTTTTTTTTTTTTTTTAAAAATAAATTCTCCCAGGTGAAGATCTCTGCAAGCTGATGTAGGGCCTCCACACTTGAACTTCAGAGAAAGATCAGGATTGTGCCCTCCTTCCAGAACTAATTCTTTACCCAATCTGAATTTAATGTTCCCTTTCCTCTGATATTTATGTGACTTCCAGCTTCCCCTATTAAAATCCCATATTTGCTTTTCTGGAAGCATCTCCCTTGCTGTCAGTAGGGCTGCAACAACAATTCTGAGCAACTAGATGGTCTCAAAGGATTGTTCCCACCGATCCAGGTAATGACTTCCACGGAAAGAAAAAAATAATTAGTTTTTAGAGCCTTAACGCTATCAAAGCAGGAGTCACCCTAAATGCAATCCTCATTAGACCTCCATGTGAATGTTGCTTAGCAACTAGGTGGAGTGCACCACCGTTAGTTTGGTTTCTGAAGAACGCTGTGTTGAGTTGGTCCCTTCAGTTGTGCATCCTTATCTAGAGATCTTCCAAAGATTATTAGACATCCCCCCCTCTCATTTTGTCCAGCCTGCTTTAACTTTGTGAATGTATATATATATATATATATTCATTTGTGTCCTGGAGTTGATCATTTATTTGGCAGGCTGATCTGGTCTGGGAGGCTAAATCTGTCTTCTTGTTAGTCTAATGAGGGCATTGAGGCTTAAAGTTGGGGATGGGGAGAGAGAAAGAGAGAGAGGAGAGAAAGAAAAAAAGAGGAGAGAGAGAAAGAAAGAGAAGAAAGAAAGAGAAGCAAAGAGAGAGGAGAGACAGAGGCAAAGAGAGAAAGTGAGAGAAAGAACAAGAAAGAGAAAGAGAGAAAGAGAAATGGAAATGGAGAAAGAGAGAGAAAGAGAGAAGGAGAGAAAGAGGCAAGAGAGAGAGAGAAAGGGAGAAAAAGAGAAGGAAAAAGAATGAGAGAGAAGAGAGAGGGAAAAAGTAAAAGAGAAAGAGAGAAATAGAAAGACAGAGAGAGGAGAGAGAGAGAGAGAGAAGGAGCTATCTTCAAATGACAACAAATCCCATCTCCCTGTGATTTCTCTTCCTGGAGGTACTTCTGAGGTTTTCTTGACTCTCTAATGATGAAGGTTTACGTCCACGATTAATGCACAAACTGCTATTTTGACAGGAGCTCCTAAAGCAGCGGATTGTGGCTTTCTTTTAGGGGCCTCATTATTTTGTGCAGGACTTTGCAAAATACATCAAAACCGCCCCTAAAAGACATTTAGGGAGAGAGGAAGCAACATAAGTTATCGCCCAAAAGAGCTCGCCAGGCGCCAGAATCGTATTTGGCAAAAAAAATTCATGCAACAACATCTTTCACATGGTAACCCCAAGCATCAGTCGAGATGCCTCGTTTGAATATTAATGATGTACCAATATTAATTACACCTGGGCAATTGTACGGCTGCATTAAAATGTCACGGCTGGGAGTCAGCTGCTAGCCAACGCATTTATTTTTTAATCATTACATTGATTTTAACTGAAAGGGAAGGAAGGAAGGAAGGAAGGGAGGGAGGGAGGGAGGGAGGGAGGGAGGGAGGAAGGAAGGAAGGGGAAGGAAGGAAGGAAGGGAGGGAGGGAGGGAGGAAGGGAGGAAGGGAAAATAGGAGCTGATGGTGAAAGCTATGGTACATTAAAAACAATGGATGGAAACTAATCAAGGAGAGTAGCAACCTAGAATTAAGAAGAAATTTCCTAATAGTGAGAATGACCAACGAGTGGAACTACCTACTTTTCCCCTCTCTCTTCTCTCTCATTCTCTTTTTCCTTCTCTCTTTTTCTCCCTTTCTCTCTCTCTCTTGCCTCTTTCTCTCCTTCTCTCTTTCTTTTTCTTTCTCCATTTCTATTTCTCTTTCTTTCTTTCTCTTTCTTGTTCTTTCTCTCACTTTCTCTCTTTTTCTGTCTCTCCTCTCTCTTTGCTTCTCTTTCTTTCTTGTCAACCTGTGGAACTACCTGCTTCCAGAAGTTGTGGATGCTCCAACACTGGAGGTTTTTAAGAAGAGATTGGAAAACAATCACTTTTGCATGATGTCAAAAATAACAACAACATTCTATGCATAGTGCCATGTAACCATCAGAAGCTAAGCACAGCTTCTACCATTGACTTTAAACCCTTGTGATTCTGGGCAGTTTAGATATAATCTTGCTCGAAAATCATGGAGGTGGGTAGAAGAGAGACATTGATATCGTTTGTCCCAATAAGCCATTTTGGCTCTAGGTTTCAATTTAGATTAAGAGCTCTCATAAATGCCCTAATGAGTATCATCAAGCATTGTCTGGATTAATCCATCCCGAAAACCCGTCATATGATTTATTTGATTTTTTAACTCGGCAGACTGGGTGGCATGCTGTCGTTTGTGAACCGTGGTTTAAAGCTGAGCAAATTGCAGCTGATTCTGGAAAACCACGTTGGTGGGCTGTTCGTATCAAGGGTTTCGTTCCAGCTCAGCTCTGAATGTCAACTCTGGACTTAAAAGTAGTGTTTTTCAAAGTTGGCAACTTTGAGATGTATGGACTTCAACGCCCACCATTTCCCAGACAGCATGATGCCTAGAGTTCTCTTTAGCATGCTTCTTGGGGGATTCTGGGCGTTGAAGTCCACACGTCTTAAAAGTTGCTGACTGACTTAAACCCTTATTCAGGCTTTGTCTTACAATTGGGTTAATTCGTTATCTTTAGGGGAGACCAAAAGTTTGATTGCATGTTTGTGCTGTTATCATCATCATCATCATCATCATCATCATCATCATCATCATCATCATCATCATCATCATTATGGATCATCGCACAGTCAGCCAGATGTTCAGACTGGATTTGGCATTTTGTTTACCTATCGAGTCCTTCCGAAGGACCTGGGATAGGCAGATGTGGATGTTTGATGGTATTACAGACTATTATAATTATAATTATAATTATAATTATTATTATTATTATTATTATTATTATTATTATTATTATTATTATTATTATTATGGATCATCGCACAGTCAGCCAGATGTTCAGACTGGATTTGGCATTTTGTTTACCTATCGAGTCCTTACCCAGGACCTGGGATAGGCAGATGTGGATGTTTGATGTTATTACAGATTATTATTATTATTATTATTATTATTATTATTATTATTAATATTATTGATCATCGCATAGTCAGCCAGATGTTCAGACTGGATTTGGCATTTTGTTTACCTATCAAGTCCTTACCCAGGACCTGGGATAGGCAGATGTGGATGTTTGATGTTATTACAGATTATTATTATTATTATTATTATTATTATTATTATTATTATTATTATTATTATTATTATTATGGATCATCGCACAGTCAGCCAGATGTTCAGACTGGATTTGGCATTTTGTTTACCTATCGAGTCCTTACCCAGGACCTGGGATAGGCAGATGTGGATGTTTGATGTTATTACAGATTATTATTATTATTATTATTATTATTATTATTATTATTATTATTATTATTATTATTATTATTATTATGGATCATCGCACAGTCAGCCAGATGTTCAGACTGGATTTGGCATTTTGTTTACCTATCGAGTCCTTACCCAGGACCTGGGATAGGCAGATGTGGATGTTTGATGTTATTACAGATTATTATTATTATTATTATTATTATTATTATTATTATTATTATTAGTAGTAGTAGTAGTAGTAGTAGTAGTAGTAGTAGTAGTAGTAGTATTATACCTCATGGATGCCCTTAACCTTACTCAGTGCCTTCCCATTCTCCTTTCCACAGCTTTCCCAAGTGTAACCATGCCATCCTAGGGCTTACGTCACATGCCCCAAAGCATCCGAGGGCAGGACAAGAAAGAATGGATGGAAACTCATCAAGGAGAGAAGCAACCTGGAATTAAGGAGAAATTTCCTTACAGCTTACCACCGGAAGTTGTGAGTGCTCCGACGCTGGAGGTTTTCAAGAAGAGACTGGACAGCCCCTTATCTGAAATGGTATAGGGCAGTGATGGCGAACCTTTTAGAGACCGAGTGCCCAAACTGCAACCCAAAACCCACTTATTTATCGCTGGGTGCCAGGTGGGCGTGGCCCACTGGGTGGGTGCGATTGTGGTGGTCATGGCAGACTGGGTGGGTGTGGCCAAGGTGGGTGTGGTCACCTCGATGTTTGTGGGAGGGATGCCTGTGGGGACCGGGCAGGTTTGGGGGAGATCCAGGGGATCTGGCAGGTGGGGCAGTGGGCAGGAGGCTCGTCCTGTGGGGCGAGGCGAGGCAGGGCGGGGGTGCCATTGTCGCAGGGCAAGGTGAGGCAGGGGCTGGGGCGGCGGCTGCCTGACACCATCGGCCCCCGCCCACAGAGGCTAGTAAGCGCACGGGAGCTGACAGTGTCCATCAGCAGACACAGCCTGCCGGCCCCTCGACTGGCACCCTCTGGGGCTCCGCCCACCACCAGCAGTTCAGAGAAGCTGCCTCTGAGCTGGACGGCGGCCGACAGCTGAGGAGGTGATGTGGGTCATGCCTGGGAAAAGGAGAGCATGAGAGGCCAGAAGGGATGGGACAGGGGGAGGGAAACCAGCCATGCTGGGATGCATCTGGCCACATGGGACCTCGGCGAGTTAGCGGATGGCTGGTTGAAGAGGGACGGTTGCCATCTCCGGAGCATGGTGCGCATGCTCACAGAGAGGGCTCTGAGTGCTGCTTCTGGCACGCGTGGCATAGGTTTGCCACCACTGGTATAGGGTCTCCTGCCTGAGCAGGGGGCTGGACAAGAAGATCTCCGAGGTCCCATCCAACTCTATTATTCTGCTACTGTTAAATATCTTGAATTGTTGCTTGCTGAAGGGGGCAGTTAATCTTTGGCATACAAGACAACATTCATGAGAAAGCAAAAAATCATCTTTCCTTCTTCTGCAGGAAAACTTGAAAGAAGAATCCTAAGTAAGTTAACCCAACCAACCTAGAACTAAGGAGAAATGTCCTGACAGTGAGAACAATGAATCAGTGGCATGGCTTATCTCCAGATGTTCTAGGTGCTCCAACTCTGGAGGTTTTCAAGAATAGATTGGACAACTATTTGTCTGGAATGGCACAGCCTCTTCTGCTGGAGCGGGGAGGGGGGTCAGACTAGAAGACCTCAAAAGTCCCTTCCAACCCTATTATTCCATATTCTATGCTTCTTTGATGCAGAGTTGGTGACAGTTTGCAGGAAAGAACATAACCTTTCCCCCTTCAAGATCTGTCATTGAAGAATATCTGTTTAGTTAAATGTCTATGGGGATTCTTAGTCATCCAGGTCTTGGTTGTCTCAAAGGTGCTTTTTCAAAGAGCAACTGGACTTTCTTCGTTTTGCTGGAAGATGTTTTGCTTCTCATCCAGGAAGCTTCTTCTTCAGTTCTTAGTTCTTCGGTTCTTGGATGAAGCTTCTTGGATGAGAAGCGAAGCATCTTCAAGCAAAACATGGAAGTCCAGTTGCCTTTTGAAAAAGCATCTTTGGGACAATCTGTCGAGCTACCACGGAGTAACTTTTTTAATGTTTCTCCCATGTTCAGCAAAGTTCTCCTGTGGAACAGAGCACCCTGTACTTCCCACGAACACGTTCCCTGCAGAGTCTTGTCGGATAGCGCTGAATATATAACAAAACGCTATTAGGCTGAAGGAAGGAACGGGTTTAAAATACTAACTCGTTATGCCAATCAATCTGATTCAGCCACCTTGAATGCGGCATTCAGCTCGGATACACTTCATCTTCAAAACTATCAGCATCAGGAATAGAAAAGGTCCTGTGAAGGGCGCCGAGGAATGATTACCAGCATAAGGTTGTTTCCATCAACGAGAGATTAAATAGGCAATGATTGATTATTTAACTCGAAAAGAAGACTAACAAGAAAGATGATAGCAAAAGGTATATCCAGCAATTAATAGTGCAAGGAACATTATTGTCTTCCTTGATTCTAGGCTTGTTTTTTTTATAATCCCCCCTCTCTCCCCCCATGTGTGTGTGTGTGTGTGTGTGTGTGTGTGTGTGTGTGTGTGTGTAAAATGGGTCTGCGGTTATGGAAATTTATGTGAGGATTTTAAAGCGCCGAATTGTATGGACTATTAAGCATTTGGATGTTATTCAACTCTTCCAAAATGCAGCAGTGCCAAACAGGCATGTAGGGGGGAAAAAAATAAAGATTGAATAGCAAAGACTAAACAAGAGAATAGTGGAAATGTCATTGAATAACAGTTGGAAGGGACCTTGGAGGTCTTCTAGTCCAACCTCCTGCTCAGGCAGGAGACCCTATACTAGACATGTCAAACCCAAGGCCCGGGCACCGGATGCGGCCCGCGAAGTGGTTTCATGTGGCCCGCGAAGCCATCCTGGAAACATTGAGGGAACGGCCCCAACTGCCTTGGACCTGGCCCAGGCCGGCTGCGAGCCAATGTACAATTTTGTGGTGGCCATCTTGGCACTTGCCCCGGTGGACCATGCCTTGGCACTTGCCCTGGTCCCACCCCCTTCCTGCCAGAGACCCTCAGATCTGTCCCACTCCTGCCCAGGCCCCCACAGGCACCCTTGGCGCGAATGATGTAGAACTGGCCACGCCCACCCAGTAGGCCACACCCGCTCCCTCCAGTAGGCTGCACCCACTCTGGCCACACCCACCCGGCCCCCCAAGGGCAATCGCAATGCTGATGCAGCCCTCAGTGAAATTGAGTTTGACACCCCTGCTCTATACCATTTCAGACAAGATCGCAAATAACTGATGAAGACTTTTGTTGAAGGAAAAGTCTTCATCATAGCCATAAAACATGGTGCAGTGTTAGAATCGTGCAAATGCCACCCTTCCTTTGCAACATGATGTTGTTGACCCACTGGCATGAATTGTTGTGTTTGCAGAATGATGTTGTCATTCATCATTGGCCACCCCAACCTCTCCAGAACTAGGACATGTTGCATCTCTACCACATGTATTCCAATCTCTTTTTGGATCCTCCTTACAGAAAAACAGAGTTGGAAGGAACCTTGAAGTCTTCTAGTCCAACTAGAACTTCAAGATCCATCTCGGAGCAACTATTATTGAGTCAGGTACCACCTATACCAGGGGTCCCCAACCACTTCCAGAAGTCCATTCTAGGCCTCGGAGTCCTGGAGGAGGCCTTCCAGGCTTAGAACAGCCGGCCAGAAGTGCAGGGATGCCAGTTCCGGAAGTCCATTCTAGGCCTCGGAGTCCTGGAGGAGGCCTTCCAGGCCTAGAACAGCCTGCCAGAAGTGCAGGGATGCCACTTCCGGAAGTCCATTCTAGGCCTCGGAGTCCTGGAGGAGGCCTTCCAGGCCTAGAACAGCCTGCCAGAAGTGCAGGGATGCCAGTTCCAGAAGTCCATTCTAGGCCTCGGAGTCCTGGAGGAGGCCTTCCAGGCCTAGAACAGCCTGCCAGAAGTGCAGGGATGCCACTTCCGGAAGTCCATTCTAGGCCTCGGAGTCCTGGAGGTCTTCCAGGCCTAGAACGCCCAGCCAGAAGTGCCGGGATGCCACTTCCGGAAGTCCATTCTAAGCCTTGGAGTCCTGGAGGAGGCCTTCCAGGCCTAGAACAGCCTGCCAGAAGTGCAGGGATGCCAGTTCCGGAAGTCCATTCTAGGCCTCGGAGTCCTGGAGGAGGTCTTCCAGGCCTAGAACGCCCAGCCAGAAGTGCCGGGATGCCACTTCCGGAAGTCCATTCTAAGCCTTGGAGTCCTGGAGGAGGCCTTCCAGGCCTAGAATGCCCAGCCAGAAATGCCGGGATGCCACTTCCGGAAGTCCATTCTAAGCCTTGCAGTCCTGGAGGAGGCCTTCCAGGCCTAGAACAGCCTGCCAGAAGTGCAGGGATGCCAGTTCCGGAAGTCCATTCTAGGCCTCGGAGTCCTGGAGGAGGCCTTCCAGGCTTAGAACAGCCTGCCAGAAGTGCAGGGATGCCACTTCCGGAAGTCCATTCTAAGCCTTGGAGTCCTGGAGGAGGTCTTCCAGGCTTAGAACAGGCGGCCAGAAGTGCAGGGATGCCACTTACGGAAGTCCATTCTAGGCCTCGGAGTCCTGGAGGAGGGCTTCCAGGCTTAGAACAGCCGGCCAGAAGTGCAGGGATGCCAGTTCCGGAAGTCCATTCTAGGCCTCGGAGTCCTGGAGGAGGTCTTCCAGGCCTAGAACGCCCAGCCAGAAGTGCCGGGATGCCACTTCCGGAAGTCCATTCTAAGCCTTGGAGTCCTGGAGGAGGCCTTCCAGGCCTAGAACAGCCTGCCAGAAGTGCAGGGATGCCACTTCCGGAAGTCCATTCTAGGCCTCGGAGTCCTGGAGGAGGTCTTCCAGGCCTAGAACAGCCTGCCAGAAGTGCAGGGATGCCACTTCCGGAAGTCCATTCTAGGCCTCGGAGTCCTGGAGGAGGTCTTCCAGGCCTAGAACGCCCAGCCAGAAGTGCCGGGATGCCACTTCCGGAAGTCCATTCTAAGCCTTGGAGTCCTGGAGGAGGCCTTCCAGGCCTAGAACAGCCTGCCAGAAGTGCAGGGATGCCAGTTCCGGAAGTCCATTCTAGGCCTCGGAGTCCTGGAGGAGGTCTTCCAGGCCTAGAACGCCCAGCCAGAAGTGCCGGGATGCCACTTCCGGAAGTCCATTCTAAGCCTTGGAGTCCTGGAGGAGGCCTTCCAGGCCTAGAACGCCCAGCCAGAAATGCCGGGATGCCACTTCCGGAAGTCCATTCTAAGCCTTGGAGTCCTGGAGGAGGCCTTCCAGGCCTAGAACAGCCTGCCAGAAGTGCAGGGATGCCACTTCCAGAAGTCCATTCTAGGCCTCGGAGTCCTGGAGGAGGCCTTCCAGGCTTAGAACAGCCTGCCAGAAGTGCAGGGATGCCAGTTCCGGAAGTCCATTCTAGGCCTCGGAGTCCTGGAGGAGGTCTTCCAGGCCTAGAACGCCCAGCCAGAAATGCCGGGATGCCACTTCCGGAAGTCCATTCTAAGCCTTGGAGTCCTGGAGGAGGCCTTCCAGGCCTAGAACAGCCTGCCAGAAGTGCAGGGATGCCAGTTCCGGAAGTCCATTCTAGGCCTCGGAGTCCTGGAGGAGGTCTTCCAGGCCTAGAACGCCCAGCCAGAAGTGCCGGGATGCCACTTCCGGAAGTCCATTCTAAGCCTTGGAGTCCTGGAGGAGGCCTTCCAGGCCTAGAACAGCCTGCCAGAAGTGCAGGGATGCCACTTCCGGAAGTCCATTCTAGGCCTCGGAGTCCTGGAGGAGGTCTTCCAGGCCTAGAACGCCCAGCCAGAAGTGCCGGGATGCCACTTCCGGAAGTCCATTCTAAGCCTTGGAGTCGTGGAGGAGGCCTTCCAGGCCTAGAACAGCCTGCCAGAAGTGCAGGGATGCCACTTCCGGAAGTCCATTCTAGGCCTCGGAGTCCTGGAGGAGGTCTTCCAGGCCTCGAACGCCCAGCCAGAAGTGCCGGGATGCCACTTCCGGAAGTCCATTCTAAGCCTTGGAGTCCTGGAGGAGGCCTTCCAGGCCTAGAACAGCCTGCCAGAAGTGCAGGGATTCCACTTCCAGAAGTCCATTCTAGGCCTCGGAGTCCTGGAGGTCTTCCAGGCCTAGAACGCCCAGCCAGAAGTGCCGGGATGCCACTTCCGGAAGTCCATTCTAAGCCTTGGAGTCCTGGAGGAGGCCTTCCAGGCCTAGAACAGCCTGCCAGAAGTGCAGGGATGCCACTTCCGGAAGTCCATTCTAGGCCTCGGAGTCCTGGAGGAGGTCTTCCAGGCCTAGAACGCCCAGCCAGAAGTGCCGGGATGCCACTTCCGGAAGTCCATTCTAAGCCTTGGAGTCCTGGAGGAGGCCTTCCAGGCCTAGAACAGCCTGCCAGAAGTGCAGGGATGCCACTTCCGGAAGTCCATTCTAGGCCTCGGAGTCCTGGAGGAGGTCTTCCAGGCCTAGAACGCCCAGCCAGAAGTGCCGGGATGCCACTTCTGGAAGTCCATTCTAAGCCTTGGAGTCCTGGAGGAGGCCTTCCAGGCCTAGAACAGCCTGCCAGAAGTGCAGGGATGCCACTTCCGGAAGTCCATTCTAGGCCTCGGAGTCCTGGAGGAGGTCTTCCAGGCCTAGAACGCCCAGCCAGAAGTGCCGGGATGCCACTTCCGGAAGTCCATTCTAAGCCTTGGAGTCCTGGAGGAGGCCTTCCAGGCCTAGAACAGCCTGCCAGAAGTGCAGGGATGCCACTTCCGGAAGTCCATTCTAGGCCTCGGAGTCCTGGAGGAGGTCTTCCAGGCCTAGAACGCCCAGCCAGAAGTGCCGGGATGCCACTTCCGGAAGTCCATTCTAAGCCTCGGAGGCCCAGGCCTGCATCCACGCATAGAGCCAGTTGTTCAGGGATTTGAATCCCAACACTACAGTTAGGGCTTATATTTGGAGAAATTCGGTGCTAAATGCGTCCGTCTGGCTGCCGATCTTAACTGGGACTTATTTTTGGGGTAGGGCTTATATTACAAGCATCCTGAAAAACCATGCTAGGGTTTATTTTCCTGCTGGCTCTTATTTTTGGGGAAACACAGTATACCTGTGCATTTGATGCATTTATTCCCAGCCTTATTCCCAGCCAAATCTATAGCATCCTCGATTTGTCTTTGTCTAGTTTGTGGCCTTCTTGCAGGGAAGCCAAAGCCCCCTTTCGGAGGCAAGAGACCCCGACACGTGCTTCAAGATCATTATTCTTTGGCCCTATTTCAGCAGTACGGCTTATGCTTATATCATCAAGTCCACAACCGTCTCTGGTTTGACTGGGACCAAGCCATCCATTTTTCTGCAGCAGATGTTACCCTTTCCCCCCCAAATCTCATTGTGCTGAACTTGTCCAGATTCCTTGGACTTAAACTTGGATGCTGATGACCTCGTGGAGACAGCCACGTGATGGTCTTGGCAGCCATAGGAATGCCGCTTGCCATGGCCGGGCTCTGTCCCTCAGTTTGTGTGTTTGTTTCTAATGATTTCTCCATCAAGCCAAAGCACCTCCAGCTTTTCTGGTGTTCTTCCAACCTGTATTAATTAGCTGTGACTCTGCTTAGCTTCTCTAAGAAACGAAGCCGACCAAGCAAGAAGCTGTGTTCTCCAAGCCAGACAGATCGGCTGTTTATTTATTTGCTTGATTGGTTTGTTTTATCTAAGTTTTTTCTTTTTTAATCCTATCTTTATTGTTTTTATAAATAAGGGGGGGGAAATATGCCTAATGTTCTCTTCTTCTGCTATTTTTCCTCACAATAACAACCCTGTGAAGGTGAGTTGGGGCAGGGAAAGAGTGACTGGCCCTAAGTCATCCAGTCATCTTTCAGGCCTAAGGTGGGACTAGAACTCACTGTCTCCTGGTGAGTTGTTCAAAGCCACCCAGTTGGGTTTCATGCCTAAGAAAGGACTAGAATTCAAGGTCTCCTGCTAGGTGGGCCAAAGTCACCCAGCCGGCTTTCATGCCTACGGTGGATCTAGAACTTACAGACTCCTGGAGATTGGCCCAAAGTCCCCCAGTTGGGTTTTAGGCCTAAGGTGGGAGTAGAACTCACTGTCTCCTGGTGATTCGTTCAAAGTCACCCAGCCGGCTTTCATGCCTATGGTGGATCTAGAACTAACAGATTCCTAGACATTAGCCCAAAGTCCCCCAGTTGGGTTTTAGGCCCAAGGTGGGCCTAGAACTCACTGTCTCCTGGTAATTGGCCCAAAGTCACCCAGACAACTTTATAGGCTAAGGTGGGCCTAGAATTTACTGTCTCCTTATGATTGGTCCAAAGTCATTCATCAGGCTTTCACGCCTAAAGCAGAACTATTATTATTATTATTATTATTATTATTATTATTATTATTATTATTATTATTATTATTATTAATAATAATAATAATAATAATAATAATAATAATAATAATAATAATAATAATAATAATTCATTCTAATAATATTCCAGGAACTCAGGGCGGCTCACAGCATAAATAGAAATCTAGCATAAAATACATATATAAAAAGAACCCCTGAGTTAAAAAAAAAACAATCATCCAACAAACATGCACAAAACATACACTGGCTAGGGGCAAGATGTTAACTGCCCCAGGCCTGTCGGCAAAGATGTGTTTTGAGCAGTTTACAAAAGGCGGGGAGGGTGGGGGCGATACGGATCTCCGGGGGGAGTTGATTCCAGAGGGCCGGGGCCGCAACAGAGAAGGCTCTTCCCCTAGGCCCCGCCAGGCGACACTGTCTGGCTGACGGGACCTGGAGAAGGCCGACGCTGTGGGCCCTAACCGGTCGCTGCGTTTCATGGGGCAGCAGACGGTCCCGTAAGTAACCTGGTCAGATGCCATGTAGGGCTTTATAGGTCTAGAACTCACGGTCTCCTGGTTTCTATCCTGGGGCATTAACCACTAGACCAAACTGGCTCAATGTCAATTTGGACGTGGTCCCTTCCAATCTCAAGGCCAGAAAGAGAACCATCAAATGTTCGTTGACCCCCAAACTCGGAAGAAAAAGTTCTGGAGCATAAAACATAAACAAGCTTTTATTACTGCGTACTGAGTTCTGCTATGGGTACACCGACTTCCCATATACATCACTATTTCTGCACTAAACAACTAACCCCTTCATTCTGGGTCTTTGAGCTTCTGCCGTAAGCAAGTTCTTGAATAAGGAGCAAAGTGTTGAGATTTATTGCTCTGTCTGGCATGAAGACCAACTAATTATTTTTAGATCAGCCAAGGTTGCAAAGGGCTGTCATTAGCTGTAGTATAATTTGAAAGCTTGATGTGTATACATATACACACACACGTATGTACCCCTGAGAATTAATATATCTAATATATATTTGGGAAATGAACCTGCACTGAAAAATCAGGAAGATTAAATTCCTGTTCTCTGCAAGTATATTTAACAACTCCTTCCTTTCCTGTTTGTAATTCATTTATTTGTTATTGTTCTTTTTTTAAAAAAAGGAACAGTTGTCCCACAGCATCCTTAATCAGATTTTTCATATTGTTTCAAGTGGATTTTATCTTAAACGTGTGGCTGTGCTGTTTGTTTGTTTGTGTGTGTGTAATCCTAAGCTTTTCACCAGTTAAATTTTTACAAGATCAAATCTTTCAGGGAGGGAGGGAAGGAGGAAGGAAGGAAGGAAGGAAGGAAGGAAGGAAGGAAGGAAGGAAGGAAGGAAAGAAGGAAGGAAGGAGAGAGAGAGAATGGGAGGGAGGGAGGGAGGGAGGAAAGGAAGGAAGGAAGGAAGGAGAGAGAATGGGAGGGAGGGAGGGAGGGAGGAAGGAAGGAAGGAAGGAAGGAAGGAAGGGAGGGAGGAGAGAGAATGGGAGGGAGGGAGGGAGGGAGGGAGGAAAGAAGGAAGGAAGGAAGGAAGGAAGGAGAGAGAAAGAATGGGAGGAAGGAAGGAAGGAAGGAAGGAAGGAAGGAAGGAAGGAAGGAAGGAAGGAAGGAGAGAGAATGGGAGGGAGGGAGGAAAGAGGGAAGGAAGGAAGGAAGGAAGGAAGGAGAGAGAGAGAATGGGAGGGAGGGAGGGAGGGAGGAAGGAAGGAAGGAAGGAAGGAAGGAAGGAGAGAGAAAGAATGGGAGGAAGGGAGGAAGGAAGGAAGGAAGGAAGGAAGGAAGGAAGGAAGGAAGGAGAGAGAATGGGAGGGAGGGAGGAAAGAGGGAAGGAAGGAAGGAAGGAAGGAAGGAAGGAAGGAAGGAAGGAAGGAAGGAGAGAGAATGGGAGGGAGGGAGGGAGGAAAGGAAGGAAGGAAGGAAGGAGAGAGAATGGGAGGGAGGGAGGGAGGGAGGAAGGAAGGAAGGAAGGAAGGAGAGAGAGAGAATGGGAGGGAGGGAGGGAGGGAGGGAGGAAAGAAGGAAGGAAGGAAGGAAGGAAGGAGAGAGAAAGAATGGGAGGAAGGGAGGAAGGAAGGAAGGAAGGAAGGAAGGAAGGAAGGAGAGAGAATGGGAGGGAGGGAGGGAGGGAGGGAGGGAGGAAGGAAGGAAGGAAGGAAGGAAGGAGAGAGAGAGAATGGGAGGGAGGGAGGGAGGGAGGGAGGAAAGAAGGAAGGAAGGAAGGAAGGAAGGAGAGAGAAAGAATGGGAGGAAGGGAGGGAGGAAGGAAGGAAGGAAGGAAGGAAGGAAGGAAGGAAGGAGAGAGAATGGGAGGGAGGGAGGAAAGAGGGAAGGAAGGAAGGAAGGAAGGAAGGAAGGAGAGAGAGAGAATGGGAGGGAGGGAGGGAGGGAGGAAGGAAGGAAGGAAGGAAGGAAGGAAGGAAGGAAGGAAGGAGAGAAAATGGGAGGGAGGGAGGGAGGAAAGAAGGAAGGAAGGAAGGAAGGAGAGAGAATGGGAGGGAGGAAAGAAGGAAGGAAGGAAGGAAGGAAGGAAGGAAGGAAGGAAGGAAGGAAGGAAGGAAGGAAGGAAGGAGAGAGAATGGGAGGGAGGGAGGGAGGAAGGAAGGTTTTTATTCTCCTTATCCCTCAATTATAAAAGAGAATAAGCATTCTTATTCTGATAACTAAGAAAAAGTGATAGCTAGAAAAAGGATGGGATTCAAAACAGCTTTGTATAAAAATCACATTAAAATGACATGTGTAAGCTAAAAGAATTGATATGAGCAGATTATAAGGAAACAGACACAGTTGTTATTATTGTTGTTGTTAGAGTTTGAGATATAGAGCAAAAAACCCCCTATCATCACTGCCTTACTAAATTCTAGATTTTTCTTTGGAAAAAAGCCACGAAAGCCAGGAGAATTAAACCAACTAAGATTAACACAAATTCCAGTGATTTGTTCCACGATTTCTCTCCCTCTCCCTCCCTCCCTCCCTCCCTCCCTCCACAGCGTAAGACTGGGGTGCAAAACCTTAATAAACTGCCTTTCTTCCCGGGAAGACAATTAAAACAGTAATATGTATTCGAAAAATTTCAGAATTAAATCAGAAATTAAGTAGCATTTTCATTATGGTTCACGTTAAGGATTTGATTATTATTCAAATTCGCCTGCATGCTATTTCCATCTTTCTCTCCCACCCCCCTTCTCACACTCGAAGTCACTTTTGATTGAATTCTGACATCTGAGAGAATACATTTCAAGACGTGGAACAAAGAGAAATAGAGTAGGGCTGAACATTGCCAAGAAATCGGCATGAATATGCCAATAAGTAAGAGAGAAGAGTGGAGGAAAAGAAAAGAGGCGACATGTTTATTAGTTGCCCCAAAAATGCAATGCAAGAACAGGCAGTCCTCGACTTAACGACCAAAATTGAGCCCCAAATTTCTGCCACTAAGCGAGACAGTGGTTCAGTGAGTTTTCCCCCACTTTACAACCTTTTTGGCCACAGTTGTTAAGGGAATCACTGCAGTTGTTAAGTTAGTAACACGGTTGTTAAGTCAATCCGGCTTGTCAGACAATTGCAAAATTGTTGCAATTGCCCCTGATCCGGGAACACTGCAACCGTCATAAGTATGAGTCACTTGCCAAGCATCTCAGTTTTGATCATGTGACCATGGGGACGCTGCAATGGTCGTTAAATGTGAAAAATGGTCATGAGTCATTTTTCCCCCCCCCAATGCTGTTGTAATATCAAACCATCGCTAAATGAATGGCTGTAGAAGCATATTCTTGTTTTGTGAAGTGTCTTCTCTTAGGCCAGGGGTCTTCAAACTTGGCCCTTTTGTGACTTGTGGACTTCAACTCCCAGAATTCCTCAGCCAGCCTCCATTTTGTTTGTTAGATTTAAGCCAGGGGTCTTCAAACTTGGCCCTTTTGTGACTTGTGGACTTCAACTCCCAGAATTCCTCACCCAGCCTCCATTTTATTTGTTAGATTTAAGCCAGGGGTCTTCAAACTTGGCCCTTTTGTGACTTGTGGACTTCAACTCCCAGAATTCCTCAGCCAGCCTCCATTTTGTTTGTTAGATTTAAGACAGGGGTCTTCAAACTTGGCCCTTTTGTGACTTGTGGACTTCAACTCCCAGAATTCCTCAGCCAGCCTCCATTTTGTTTGTTAGATTTAAGACAGGGGTCTTCAAACCTGGCCCTTTTGTGACTTGTGGACTTCAACTCCCAGAATTCCTCAGCCAGCCTCCATTTTGTTTGTTAGATTTAAGCCAGGGGTCTTCAAACTTGACCTTTTTATGACTTGTGGACTTCAACTCCCAGAATTCCTCAGCCAGGCACACTGGCTGAGGAATTCTGGAAGTTGAAGTCCACAAGTCTTAAAGTTGCCAAGTTTGAAGACCCCTGTTTTAACAGTTGTTAAATTAATAGCAGTTGTTAAGTGGTTTCCCCATTGACTTTGCTTCTCCAAAGTTCACCAAAACTGTTCCTATGGAACACAGCAACGGTCATAAATGTGGGTCAGTTGGCAGGCATCCGAATTTTGATCATATGAGCATGTGGATGCTGCAGCGGTCATAAATGTGAAAAATGGTCATAAGTCACTTTTTCAGTGCTGTTATAACTTTGAAAGAAGCTGTTGTAAGTCAAGGACTACGATAATAACCAACAATTAAAAACTCCACGGTTTCTACCCAGGCTGCAAAGAGACTTTTAAACATGAATCTCTTCAGAATTACACATATAAAAATGTTCTCGGAACTAACTGCTTACCAGTTGTAACATTTGGAAGTCCTAAATGATGATAGCTACATGGCATTTTTTTTTTTTTTTATTTCTCCCATTCTTGTCACTCCAAATGTCCACAACCTTTGCAGAGACAAGGTCGACACCAACACAAGGACACAACAGGTGTGTTCCTTTTCCCTTCTGTTTTCTTTCCCAGGCCTTCAAGTCCTATCTCCATAGCAACATATGTCCAAGCTGCTTAGTTTTAACCAATTTTGGATCGTGGTTTATTTTTTCTTCCAAAGTACAAAGATCAGAGAGGACTCAGATGCTCTGGGCTTTGCTGGTCTCCTTAAGTAAAGTTTAAGTAATCTAGAAAACATTTTGGCTTCCATTTTTTGATTACTGCTATCACCCCTTCTATTATTACATTTCTCCCAGGGGAGGTGGGATCAGCAGCCTTAGCTTGATAATTCTTCCATGTGAATCAGACTCTATTGCAGCGGTTCTCAACCTATTTCAGGTTGCGACCCCGACCCGCGCCGCGCATGCGTGGCGCGACGGCCCGCATCGTGCATGCGCAGCGCAATGGCCCATATCACGCATATGCGGCGCGATGACCCGCATCGCACATGCGCGGCGACCCGCATCACACATGCGTGGCGCGCCCGCATTGCACATGTGCGGCGTGTCCGCGACGGTCTGCATCACGCATGTGTGGCACACGTGCGACCGCCTGCATTGTGCATGCGTGGCGCGTGCGCGATGGCCCGCATCGTGCATGCGCAGCACGTGTGTGACCACCCGCATTGCGCATGCATGGTGCTACCCCGCGCATGCGCGGTGCTGCCCCCTGCGCCGGCCGAGGGGAAAAGGGGGAAAAATGGTGGACTGCGGTGTTTGGCGACCCCCGTGAAATGGTCATTCGACCCCAAATGGGGTCACAACCCATAGGTTGAGAACCGCTGCTCTATTGTATTCAAAGCGGAAATCCGAGATTCGTATATGTCAGTGTTTCTCAACCTTGAGAATTTTAAGGCATGTGGACTTCAACTCTTCAACGCTGGCTGTGGAATTCTGGGAGTTGAAGTCCACATGCCTTAAAATTCTCAAGGTTGAGAAACACTGGTATATGGTATGATCTCCGCTGAGTTTGTGATTTAAGACAAATCTAGGAGTCAACTGTTTCTCGTACTGCTTACCTGCAAGCCAGAACTGGTGGGATCATAAAATAGAGAAAGTAATAGAAAATGTGGGAGCCAAAGACTTCAAACACACAAGCACCATTCTGGGAGTTGAAGTCCACAAGTCTTAAAAGTTGCCAAGATTGAAGACCCCCTGTGTTAAACCAAAAGTGTTTCACAATTACTGTAGCAAGAAAGGTTGTAAAATGGGGGGGGAAACTCCCTTAATAACTGTCTCGCTTAGCAACCGAAATGTTGGACTCCATTGGGGTGGTAAGTTGAGGGCTATCTGTACTGACTGAGTTGCTGGGATGGAATTCCTACTTCCACGAAGGGAAACTGAGAAATGGCTGGACAGAATTAAACGTACCAAGGAGCTGTCTGAGTTTTTGAACTAAATAATTGAGATTTGTATGCGGTGGGGGGGGGGAGGAATGGGTAGGAATAATAAATGTATGTACATTATAAAAATCTGGATTGAACCGATAACTGGATTTCTCAGGTTTTGCTGGAAATAACCACGTTTAACCAAAATATCAAATATTGTGGCTTTTACCACAAATGAGCACTTGCTACCCACAAAGTACCGCAGCTGAGTTCCTACAATAACACCACAGCAGCAAGTAGACAGTTTCATTTTAACCTACTTTACCCTGTTGTAAATCTCTCTCTCTCTCTCTCTCTCTCTCTCTCTCTCTCTCTCTCTCTCTCTCTCTCTCTCTCTCTCTCTCTCTCATACTTCTCTTTCCCTTTTGGGGACTCAGAGGAGGGTCTTCCTCCCTACAGAAGAGGCAAAGAAAGGTGTGGATTGTTGGAACATCCTTACCAGGAGAGTCCCTTCCATTGTTTTCAGGGATCCCTTGAAATGAGGCTGAGGGGCAAAGGAAAGTGGGGCATATCCCACCTTCACTCCATAGCTTATTTACTGGTGTATCTGAGGGGAGTAGCATAACTGGGGAGGGAGGAAGCAGAGAGAAAGAGAGGTAAGGGAGATGGAGGGATGAAGGGATGAAGGGAGGGACAGAATAAGGAAAAGAGGAAGTCAGGATGACAGGATGACAGGCAGGGAAGGGAAGAAGGAAGGAAGGAAGGAAGGAAGGAAGGAAGGAAGGAAGGAAGGAAGGAAGGAAGGAAGGAAGGAAGGAAGGAAAGCAGGCAGTGAAGGGGAGGGGCGGGAAGGGAAGGGAAGAAGGAAGAAAGGAAAGGGAGAGAGGGAAGGAAGAAAAGCAGGCAGTGAACGGGAGGGAAAGGAAGAAGGAAGGAAGAGAAGGAAGGAAGGAAGGAAGGAAGGAAGGAAGGAAGGAAGGAAGGAAGGAAGGAAGGAAAGCAGGCAGTGAAGGGGAGGGAAGGGAAGGGAAAAAGGAAGGAAGGAAAGGGAGAGAGGGAAGGAAGGAAAGCAGGCAGGCAGGCAGGCAAGAAGAATAGAAGGAGGCAATACAGGAAGGAAGGAAGGAAGGAAGGAAGGAAGGAAGGAAGGAAGGAAGAAAGAATGGAGGGAAGGAAGAAGAATATAGGAAGGAAGGAAGGAAGGAAGGAAGAAGAATACAGGAAGGAAGGAAGGAAGGAAGGAAGGAAGAAAGAAAGAAAGGAAGGAAGGAAGGAAGGAAGGAAGGAAGGAAGGGAACAGCCCCCCCCCCAAGAAGGAAATATTAAAAAGGCAGAATATTATATTTCCTCAAAGGATCTTAAAGAGACAGAAAAGCATGCCCAGTTTTTCTTCATAGCCCCAAGTCTCCCTCCCCCAAGCAAAACCAGCTCTGTGGAAATGCAGATGTGATCATCCTTTCAGAAAGATTGGAGCCAGGAAGCTTGGAGCTGATGGGATTAGAAAGACAAAACTCCATAGAATCAACTACCCATCATCCAAGAAATCCAACACAGGAAGTAAGCCATCAGCCACAGCCACAGAGAAGCAGTATATGACCTTTGGTACATAATAGGATTAATCCACTACTCTCAGAATACCAGAAAGGCACACTGAACCTCAGGTCAAAGTTCATGCCACAGGAACAGGAAACAACCTCAAAAGCCTAAAGTATAAAAACCCACCGCTCTGCTCCATGTGGTCACTTTTTTCCAAAGCCATCTTTCTGTCTGGCTCTGCTCTTCAATAAACTACAACCTTCTTTCTAAAAAAAAGTCTCCATTTCGTTTATTTCCGGCTTGGGCTGGACCCCGATGAAGGTTTTTCCTTCAAGAGAAGGAAGGAAGGAAGGAATACAGGAAGGCAAGAAGGAAACAAAACTCTCCATTGTGTCGTTGGGCTATAATTTCTTAGTAATTCAGGCAATGCACAAAACCTGTTATTTCAATGTGAATTAAGCGACATCACGCAATGACTTAACTGACTCTGAAATTGCAACACGGGGAGGAAACAAAAATTGGAAATGAAGTGCCAGGCTACTAATTTAAAAACTCCTACAACAATAGCACAGGCAATCAAGGCAGAGAAAAGTCTGTGTCTACTCTAAACCATCAATTATGGGGGGGGACAGAAAGATGGGGGGGGACAACAGTTGTTCATTAACATGAACCTATAAAAGGCCAGAAAAATCCAATGGAGTTTGACAAGGTTTTCTTTTCTTAAATTCTAAGGGGAGAAATGTTAGGGTGTTAATTACTATAACAAAGGAATCCTCCAGTTCATTCAAGATGAAACAAAGGGCCAATTTTCCTTTTCCTTCCACAATATGTGCATTTTCTGCCAGGCCTAAATATTTGCTTTTGGGCTTTCCTTTGGCCAAATTTGGCATCCATCTTTCTGTTATGGCTTCACTTTAATTGAGGCCTTGCTTGTGGAAGAGGATTAGCCACCAAATGTCAGAAGAAAGTCAATGCTGGACTCTCTAGAGCTGGTTGTGAGAAGTTTTAGATCAAAATATACAGTATATATTTAGTTTAATCAAATTCAAGTTTCAAGTTTAATCAAATTTATATGCCGCCCTTCTTCTAAGACCCAGGGCGGCTCACAACAACAATACAATAAAAAATTTAAAAATTAATTGCATTCACACCACATACAAACACAATCAGCTGAGAGTCGCTGATGGAGGGACACTCCTAGGGCCCAGGGGCAGAGCACAGCTCATATGCCCCAAGCCTGTCTGCATAAATGTGTTTTCAACAGTTTTTGGAAAGCTAGGAGGGAGGAAGCAGTACGAACCTCTGAGGGAAGCTGGTTCCAGAGGGCTGGGGCAGCAACGGAGAGGGCCCTTGCCCTAGGTCCCGCCAGATGGCATTGTCTAACAGACGGGACTCGTAGGAGGCCAGCCCTATGTGCCCTGACCGGTCGCTGGGATTCATGAGGCAGAAGACGGTCCCGCAAGTATTTATTTATTAATTTGGCTTCTATGCCGCCCTATTCGTGGTCCGTTGCCATAAAGGACTTTCTAGGTCATAACCAACACTTTGAATTGTGTTCGGAGACCAGTTGGTAGCCAGTGCAGCTCACAGAGAGCTGGAGTGATATGAGCATGTCTTGGGAGACCCAAGACAGCTTGCGCAGCCGCATTCTGGGCTACTTGTAGTCTCCGGACATTCTTCAAAGGTTATACTGTTTCCATCTTCCCCTAGAACAGTGGTGGCAAACCTATGGCACGCATGCCAAAGGCGGCACTCAGAGCCCTCTCTGTGGGCACGCACGCCATGCCCCGGAGATGGCAACTGTCCCTCTTCAACCAGCCACTTCACAACTCAACGAGGTCCCACGTGGCTGGATGCATCCCAGCATGGCTGGTTTCCCTCCCCCCCCCCGTCCCATCCCTCCTGGCCTCTCAGGCTCTCTTTTTCCCGGGCACAACCCACTGCATCGCCTCCTCAGCTGTCGTCCAGCCGTCCAGCTCAGAGGCGGCTTCTCTGAACTGCTAGCAGCGGGCTGCGGAGCCCCAGAGTGTGCCAGTTGAGGGGCCAGCAGGCTGTGGCTGCTGACGGACACGGTCGGCCCCCATGCACTCGCTGGCCTCTGTGTACAGGGGCTGATGGTGTCAGGCAGCAGCTACCCCGGCCCCTGCCTCACCTTGCCCTGCGACAATGGCACCCCCGCCCTGCCTCGCCTTGCCTCACCTCACCCCGCAGGACGAGCCTCCTGCCCACTGCCCCACCTGCCGGAGACCCCCTAGATCTAACCCCAATCCTGCCCAGTCCCCACAGGCGTCCCTCCCCACGAGCAGCATCGAGGTGACCGCACCCACCTTGACCACACCCACCCAGTTTGCCATGACCACCGCAGCCATGCCCACCCAGTGGGCCACACCCATCTGGCACCCGGCGATACATAAGTGGGTTTTGGGTTGCAGTTTGGGCACTCGGTGTCTAAAAGGTTCACCACCACTGCCCTAGAAAATTAACCGAATACACAATGGACTGAGAATCAACGTCTCCACTAGATACGTTGACAGTTCAACTGAAACTAAGTTAATCAAGTAAAAATAGCAAACGGGGAAAAAAAATCTTTTACTCAAACTTCCTCAGACCCCCAAACACGTTACCCAGACCTAATCCATATATCAAAGGATGAGATCTGTAAATACAAATAAGGTTAGAGGTCTGTAAACACAAATAGAGTTAAATTAAGTCTCCCGGCAGATCTGCATGTTCACAAGAGCAAACATATCTACACACACACACACACACACACACACACACACACACTGTCCATGTCCCCTCAAGTGTCACCTTAGAATCAGCACGTAAACACTTCAGGACAAGTTTCCCTATAAAACTATGTTGCTGTACTCCATTGCTCTGTAGCTATCCCCAAAGGCAAACTCTTTGCTTTTAGGAATAAATATTTCTTCTTTCCTCACATCCGTCTGGATTTCATTTTTATTTCTTCTTGCACATTTCCCAATTTTGAGTTAGAACCCCAGATTATTCTTTTGACATGGCTCTGCTAGAGTCAAGGATGCCCCCAAAGGAGAACATTCTGCTCTAGAAAAGTTCACCAACTCAAATGTTTTTTTTTTTTAAAGAAAGGTTTAATTCTATAATTATCTGGTGCCAAATTCTAACACACAGGTTGAATCTGTTAGTCCAGGCATGTCAAACTGCCAGCCCGTGGGCCGAATGCATCATGCCAAAATCACACCCACCCCATTGCCGGCAATGGGGGGAAGGTCCCGATATGTCACGCGACGTCATGTGACGTCACGAGTTTGACATGTCTGTGTTAGTCTACCGCCATGCTAGACAAAGCAAACATATAATTTGGCTGGACTTTGTGATATTAGTTTCATTTGTTTGGATATAACTTGGTCTGTGAATAAGGTTGGAGTTTGTTAAGTGGCAGTCCCTGGTTGGCCTTGTCTGGATGTGAAAGGGATCTAGATGTCTTGATGGCTCACTGCTGACATATGAGCTAGCAATGTGCTGCAGCTGCCAAAAAATCCCAATGAAGTCCTAGGCCAGGGGTCTTCAAACTTGGCCCTTTTATGACTTGTGGATTTCAACTCCCAGAATTCCTCAGCCAGCCTCCATTTTGTTTGTTAGATTTAAGACAGGGGTCTTCAAACTTGGCCCTTTTATGACTTGTGGACTTCAACTCCCAGAATTCCTCAGCCAGGCACACGTGTACTGCAGTTTCATCAAAATGGCTGACTGAGGAATTCTGGGAGTTGAGGTCCATAAGTCATAAAAGGGCCAAGTTTGAAGACCCCTCGCCTAGGCTGCATCCACAGAGGGATGGCTCACCAAAGCTTGAGGCAATTCATGCTAGAGCTGGTTTGCGGCAAGTCTGTTGGATCCTTGGTTAATGAGAGGGGAAAACAATATTTGATACCGTGAAGAACCAGCCCAACAGTTCTCAGATCAAGTCTTCTCAAGCAGTGCTCTTGGTGACTAAGGAGTTTATCAAGAAGACCTGACAGATTTATTTATTGTTGTTTGTTTGTTTGTTTAGAAAATTTATATAGCTGCCTACTAGCTCACAGTGACTGTAGGTGGCTTACAAATAATAAAAAACACAGTATTAAAAAAAATTAAAAAAATTAAAATAAAAAACAATAAAAATAAAAAACAATACCCCCCGCCTCCTCCCCCGGTGACAACACATGGTCAAATAAGCTATTTGATGAGCTCCCTCAGACTCTGGGTTCCTTAGGTCCACTGGCAAAATTATTTCTGGTCAAAGGGGGGGGGCAGTCTAATTTCGGAAGGGATGATATTTCAAAGGAGGGAGCCACCCTGAAGAAGGCCTTTCTTCTGGGTCCTCTAGTGGGTAAGAGGGAGGGATGGAGGGAAGGAAGAAAGGAAGGAAGGAAGGAAGGAAGGAAGGAAGGAAGGAAGGAAGGAAGGAAGGAAGGAAGGAAGGAAGGAAGGAAGGAAGGAAAATTTCAAGGAGGAAGGAAGGAAGGGAGGGAGGGAGGAAGAAAGGAAGGAAAATTTGAAGGAGGGAGGGAAGGAGGAAGGAAGGAAGGAAGGAAGGATGGAAGGAAGAAAGAAAGAAAGGAAAGAATGTAGGGAGGGAGGGTGGGAGGGAGGAAGAAAGGAAGGAAAATTTGAAGGAGGGAGGGAAGGAGGAAGGAAGGAAGGAAGGAAAGAAGGAAGGAAGGTAGGAAGAAAGGAAGGGAGGGAGGGAGGAAGAAAGGAAGGAAAATTTGAAGGAGGGAAGGAGAAAGAAGGAAGGTAGGAAGGAAGAAAGGAAGGAAGCAAATTGACGGAAGGAGGGAGGGAGGGAGGGAGGGAGGAAGGAAGGAAGGAAGGAAGGAAGGAAGGAAGGAAGGAAGGAAAAGTTGAGGGAGAGGGAGGGAGGGAGGGAGGAAGGAAAATTTGAAGGAGGGAGGGAGAAAGGAAGGAAAAGTTGAGGGAGGGAGGAAGGAAGGAAGATGGCTATTCCAATTCTCAGTTTTTAGCCGGCAGTTCTTGACTAAAGCTGCCTCGCGAAGAACAATTCCTGGCTATGATTTTGTGAGTCTCATCCTGCTCGTTGTGACCCGGGATGGCTTTTTGGATTTTTCCATGCCAAGAAATTTAGACCCGCTGACATCCTTAGTGATTAACACTGCTTTCAGGGTAGATTTGTTCCCTCACACCTACTGCAATTCTCTCTTTGTAAACTAGACATTTTCTCTCAGCAAGATGAGGCAGAAATGGAGTCCTTTGGGGGGGGGAGAAGAACATGATTGCTTTGCATCGCCTTCCAATTTGGTGGGCTAGACTGGGAAGTAAAAACAACAACAACAACAACCCTGGAAAAAAGGAGATAGAAAAACATATCTTCGTGGTTACCAAGCAAACTATACGGAAGTGACCATATAATCAGGACAAGAGCATGATTCAATCAGAAGAGGTCTACTTACAATTTAGCTTCTCTTCCGACTATTTGGAGATTGAAAAAAAAATTGAAATGAGGCAGAGAATGTGGGTGGGATGTTTTATTCTGCAAGTTTTTTTGTTTTTTTTTTGAAGAGCTTCAGGCCCTCTGCTTGATTCTTGATTTATTAGCAATGTAGAGCAGGGTATTCGTTTCTTGTCTTGTATCCATTGTGACATTTGTGGAAGAGCTGAAGAAGACTGTCCTTGTTAAATAACAGAATAACAGAAGACCTTGGAGGTCTTCTAGTAGAACCCCCTGCTCAAGCAGGTGACCCTACACCAGGGGTAGGCAACCTTGGCTCTTTGATGACTGGTGGACTTCAACTCTCAGAATTCCTGAGCCAGCATGGCTCAGCTTGGAAACCTCTCCCTTTCCCCTCAGCATGGCTGGCTCAGGAATTCTGGGAGTTGAACTCCACCAGTCATAAAAGAGCCAAGGTGGCCTACCCCTGCCTTACACCATTCCAGACAAATGGCTGTCCAATCTCTCCTTGAAAACCTCCAGTGATGGAGCACCCAAAACATCTGAAGGCAGGTTGTTCCACTGGTTAATTGTTCTAACTGTCAGGAAATTTCTCCTTATTTCTAGGTTGCTTCTCTCCCTGATTAGTTTCCATCCGTTGCTTCTTCTCCCGCCTTCAGGTCCTTTGGAGAATAGCTTGACCCCCTCTTCTTTGTGGCAGCCCCTTAGATATTGGAAGACTGCTATCGTGTCATCCCTAGTTCTTCCTTTCACTAGGCTAGACATACTCAATTCCTGCAACCATTCTTGTTGTTGCTATTGTTGCTGTTGTTTGCAAACTGGAGCGTAACTGAGGAAGGTTAATAATTGGTAAGACATATGGAAACCAAGTCTGATAAGGAACAGTGACTAGAGTTGGGGTTTAGCCTGAAGAAATCAATATTGAGGTAAAATATGATCATCTTCTGATTTTTGAAGGGCTATCATATTTATTTATTTATTCAAACTTATATGCCGCCCTTCTCTTAGGACCCAGGTCGGCTTACAATAACAATACAATAAAATTAATTACATTCATACAGCATACAATCACAATCAACACGCAGTTGCTGATGGAGGGACATTCCTAGGCCCAGGGCAGAGTGCAGTTCATCCACCCCAAGCCTGTCGGCATAGAACAGTGGTGGCGAACCTATGGCACGCATGCCAGAGGCGGCACACGGAGACCTCTCTATGGGCACGCGCCATCGGCCCAGCACATGTGATCTCTAAAAGTTCGCCATCACTGGCCTAAGGCCAGCCAGCCTAGAGCTGCCATTGTGGAGCCCACCATCCCACCTGCCAGAGACCCATTGGATCTCCCCCAACCCTGCCAGGCTCCCACAGGTGTCCCTCCCCATAAGCAACATCGAGGTGGCCACGCCCACCCCAGCCATGCCCACCCAATCTGCCATGACTACTGCAGCCACACCCATCCAGTGGCCACGCCCACCCAGTTTGCCAAGCCCACTGTACCTGCACCCGCCGAGTGGGCCACATCCACCTGGCACCCGGCGATACATAAGTGGGTTTTGGGTTGCAGTTTGGGCACTTGGTCTCTAAAAGGTTTGCCATCACTGATATAGAAGATAGAGCAGACGTGTTTTCTATTAGTTCAGATTATAGCTAATGAGTAGAAATGGCAATGAGGTGGAATTGATCTAAACATTAAGAACACTTCCTAATTTTCATTGATCAACTGCATAGTTCAAACTGTGGAATAGATTATTTAGGGGAGGGGTAGTCTGGCCTTTTAAAAAAGTGTGTAAGCAGAGGCCCAACAACCATTTTCTGAGGAGCTACAAATATTTGGAATAGAATAGAATAGAATAGAATAGAATAGAATAGAATAGAATAGAATAGAATAGAATAGAATAGAATAGAATAGAATAGAATAGAATAGAATAGAATAGAATAGAATAGAAAATATGGAATAGAATAGAATAGAATAGAATAGAATAGAATAGAATAGAATAGAATAGAATAGAATAGAATAGAAAATATGGAATGGAATGGAACGGAACGGAACGGAACAGAACAGAACAGAATAGAATAGAATAGAATAGAACAGAAAATATGGAATGGTTGGAATGGAATGGAATGGAATGGAATGGAATGGAATGGAATAGAATAGAATAGAATAGAATAGAATAGAATAGAATAGAATAGAATCTCTCTTCCAGTACTGATGATGTTACCTAGTTGGGTAATGAAACGTCTGCAAGAAAACAACTAACCTCAGAGAGCACCAAGTCCCCACCTCCAAACTATGCTTACTTCTGCTCTAGATACTTTTAAGGCATCTGAAATTGTATTTGTCTCCTTAGCAACTGCATCACCCCTTGAGCTCCTGCTCAGCTTCAGATCTCCTAAGGCACCCCGATCCTTTCCATAAACAGCTCCCCTCATAGCTCACCAAAGCTTATACTTTTACTAACTATATTTTCTTTCCCATTATAAAGGAAAGCTGGGTGTTCAGAACAGAAGACTAGCATATGGCTCCGTCCCCAACAGAAAGACAAGGCTTTTTAATTTAGAAACTGTGACTGACGAACAGCACGGCGAAAGGGACTTGCGTTTCCAAATGCCTGTTCACAGCTTTGAAGAATGCAGATGCTTCTTGGCTTCAACTGTGGGTGTCCCACGTTGCCATCTGTGGCCCCTAAAAGGAGAAAACCGGAATAAAGAAGAATTTTAAATCTGAATAACTTTTAAAGCAACTCCACCACCTCTCTTGGGCAGGAAAAGGGACATAAATGGAGAGGATCAAATCCATGGGGCTGTTGGAGATAGACTCGCCAAGCCAGAGGGAGGAGTCAAACCGGGAATTAGTCTGGAATCCCTACATGGGCATAAGAGGGTGAAGTCTGACACACACACACACACACACACACACACACACCTGCCCTTGAAAGCTCTTGAACCTCATCTAGTCTGACTTAGATGCAAACCAGCAGTCAGAGAAGTTTTTTATGTCACAAGCTTGAGTAAGAAAACAGCAAATTTTAACAAGCTAATACAAAATAGAGAAGAAAGAAAGAAAGAAAGAAAGAAAGAAAGAGCGCCGAGAGAAAGAATGAAAAGAAATAGAAGGAGGATGCTCCCCATTGCCTCTGCAGCAAAGATGGTTACGACATTTTCTCTTACTTTATGATTATTTTAAAAAGCTCATTTGTTTTTCTACTATCCATTTTCTCCTCTAATCATCAAAGCCACAAGTCATCAGACCCTGAAGTTGTGGTTTCCTTAGAAGGCCCGTGGACCCCTAATGGAGATGGAACTGATCAAGGAGTTGATTCTATTGTGTTGTTGCGGCAATGGGGAGGGGATTGTGAGTTTTCAGTGTTGTGGATTTTTCATGCTGTAAGTTGCCCAGAATCATCGGTGTGTGTGTGAGTTGGAGAGCCCTATACATTTGTGTAAAAAATAAAAATAAAGAAGTACATTGTAGTCTTTGACATAGCATTTTTGTTGCTAAGCGAGATAGCTACTCAATGCGTCACACGTGATTTTATGACCATTTTTGCCACAGTTGTTAACTGAAACACTGCATCTGTTAAGTTAACCACGCAGTAAATAAGCACATTCAGTTTTTCCCATTGACTTTGCCTGGTGGAAGTTGGCCTGGAAGGTCAGAAACTGTGATCACATGACCCTAGGATGCTGCAGGCATCCTAAACCATGCTAATTGCCAAGTGGTCTAATTTTGATCCTATGACTGTGTTGAAGGAAAAGTCTTCATCATGGTCCAGTCCAAGCCGGGAATAAACAACATGGATTTTTCATGCTGTAAGTTGCCCAGAATCATCGGTGTGTGAGTTGGAGAGCCCTATACATTTGTGTATTTACTGCATGGTTAACTTAACAGATGCAGTGTTTCACTTAACAACCGTGGCAAAAACGGTCATAAAATCACGTGTGACGCACTGAAGTGTATAAAATCATGCATGGGATAGAAAAGGTGGATAGAGAAAAATTCTTTTCTCTATCACACAATACCAGGACAAGGGGGCACTCCCTAAAGCTCATAGGTAAGAAAGTGAGGACAAATAAAGGGAAATATTTCTTCACTCAGAGGGTCGTTGGTTTATGGAATTCACTTCCAGAAGGGGCCGTGACTGCTGTCAGCCTTGACAGCTTCAAGGCAGGGTCAGACAGATTCATGGATGCCAAGTGTATCGGTGGTTATTTAAACGGATGTCCATGTGCCCCCTCTATGTTGGTTGAGGCAGGCAGGATTCCCTTGAGTACCATTTGTTGGGGGTCAAGGGAAAGGGAGGGTTTTGTCTTCTCTTTCTGCTCAAGATCCCCATGTACAATTGGTGGGCCACTGTGTGACACAGAATGCTGGACTCGATGGGCTTTGGCCTGATTCAGCATGGCTCTTCTTATGTTCTTATGTGACTACTTTAGAAAGAAGCTTGCATTTTATTGGAGAGGAGAGCCAGACGGCTCTGGAAGAAAAGAGAAAAAAGCACATGTAGGGAGTGGGTTTTTATACCCTCTGGAGCCTTTTCTTTGGAGTTGTTTCCTGTTCCTGTTTGAGGCTTTGTACTTCCTGTGTCATGTGTTTTGACCTGTGTCCCTTTGGCATCTGTGGGTTAATCCTATTATGTCCTGTCTTAGAGTTTGGGTGGGGGTATGTAGATTTTAGGTGTCTTTGTCTTCTTAATCTTCTAGCTGGGGGCCTCCAACCTTCCTGGATTATTTACATCTGTAAATGCATTTCTACAGAGCTGGTTTCTGCTTGGGGGAGGGAGACTTCGGGCTATTAAGAAAACTGGACAAGCTTTTCTGCCTCCTTAAGACCCTCTGAGGAAATATATTTTTCTGCCCTTTTAATATTTCCTTCTCTGGGGGGGGGCTGACTTCCCATAACTGCAACAATAAGTAACAGAATAACAGAGTTGGAAGGGAGCCTGGAGGTCTTCTAGTCCAGCCCCATCCCGAAGCAGGAGACACCAAACTGGCAGGAATCGCCAACCTTTCAGAAAATAGGCTCAAAATCCAGATGGATCTCATTAGTTCCCTTAAGGAGAACCCCATGCTAGAATTCCTTATGAAGGATCTTTTTAGCTACCAAGTGCTTAGCAGAATAACAGGGTTGGAAGAGTCCTTGGGAGGTCATCTAGTCCAACCCCCTGCTCAGGCAGGAGACCCTGTTCCATTTCAGACAAATGACTGTCCAGTATTTGCTTAAAAGCCTCCAGTGATGGAGCGCCTACAACTTCTAGAGACAAGCCGTTCCACTGGTTAATTGTTCTCACTGACAGGAAGTTTCTCCTTAATTCTAGGTTGCTTCTCTCCTTGATTAATTTCCATCCGTTGCTTCTTGTCCTGCCTTCAGGCGCCTTGGAAAATAGCTTGACTGCCTCTTCTCTGGGGCAGCCCCTGAGATATTGGAAGGCTGCTATCATGTCCCCCCTCGTCCTTCTCTTCATTAAACTAGGCCAGTGATGGTGAACCTTTTAGAGACCCAGGGCCCAAACTGCAACCCAAAACCCACTTATTTATCACCGGGTGCTGGGTAGGCGTGGCTGTGGTGGTCATGGCAGACTGGGTGGGTGGGGCCAGGGTGGCGGGGGCCAGTCCCTCGCCATCTCCAGGGCATGGTACACGTGCCCATAGAGAAGGCTCTGAGTGTCGCCTCTGGCATGCGTGCCATAGGTTAGCCACCAGTGAACTAGGCATACCCAATTCCTTCAACCATTCTTCATCTGTTTTAGCCTTGGGCCCGCTAATCATCTTGATTGCTCTTCTCTGCACTCTTTCCAGAATCTCAGTATCTTTATATGGTGACCAACATTGATGGAGTATTCTAAGTGTGGTCTTACTAAGGATTTATAAATGGTACTAATACTTCACGTGATTTTGATTCTATGCCTCTGTTTATGCAGCCAAGAATTGTGTTAGCTTTTTTGGCTGCTGCCACACGGGACTGGCTCATGTTTAAGTGGCCGTCCACGGGACTCCAAGGTCCCTCTCACCGTTACTGTGTTTGAGCCAGGTTTCGCCTAATCCAGGGGTCTTCAAACTTGGCCCTTTTATGACTTGCGGACTTCAACTCCCAGAATTCCTCAGCCAGCATGCCTGGCTGAGGAATTCTGGGATTTGAAGTCCACAAGTCCTAAAAGGGCCAAGTTTGAAGACCCCTGTCTTAAATCTAACAAACAAAATGGAGGCTGGCTGAGGAATTCTGGGAGTTGAAGTCCGCAAGTCATCAAAGGGCCAAGTTTGAAGACCCCTGTCTTAAATCTAACAAACAAAATGGAGGCTGGCTCAGGAATTCTGGGAGTTGAAGTCCACAAGTCATAAAAGGGCCAAGTTGGAAGGCCCCTGTCTTAAATCTAACAAACAAAATGGAGGCTGGCTGAGGAATTATGGGAGTTGAAGTCCACAAGTCATAAAAGGGCCAAGTTGGAAGGCCCCTGTCTTAAATCTAACAAACAAAATGGAGGCTGGCTGAGGAATTCTGGGAGTTGAAGTCCACAAGTCATAAAAGGGCCAAGTTTGAAGACCCCTGGCCTAATCTGTACCTGTACATTTGTACCTGTACAAATGCAAGGTTACAAGCCACTTTTTTCAGTTCAGTCTCACAACATCATAAAAGGACATTAGGAAACCATTAGAGCATGAAAAGCATTGCAAACATAAAGCATTAAACATTAAACTCTCACTTTATATATATATATATATATATTTATATATATATATATATATATATATATATATATATATATATATATATATATATATATATATATATATATATATATATATATTCTACGTGGGAGAAAACCCGAAGAACCAAAGACCTGCATATATATATATATATATATATATATATATATATATATATATATATATATATATATATATATATATATATATATATATATGTTTTCTGAGGTTTTCGCGGGTGTCTGTATGCAGGTCTTTGGTTCTTCGGGTTTTCTCCCACGTAGAATTTGAAGTGTCTTGGCAACGTTTCGATGAAATCTCATTCATCATCGTCAGGCTGGTGCTTTTGGCTTCTGCTACTAGGAGCAGAAGCCAAAAGCACCAGCCTGACGATGATGAATGAGATTTCATCGAAACGTTGCCAAGACACTTCAAATTCTACGTGGGAGAAAACCCGAAGAACCAAAGACCTGCATATATATATATATATATATATATATATATATATATATATATATATATATATATATATATATATATATATATATATATATATATGCAGGTCTTTGGTTCTTCGGGTTTTCTCCCACGTAGAATATATATATATATATATATATATATATATATATATATATATATATATATATATATATATATATATATATATATATATATATATATATATATATATATATATATATATATATATATATATATATATATATATATATATATATATATATATATATATGCAGGTCTTTGGTTCTTCGGGTTTTCTCCCACGTAGAATTTGAAGTGTCTTGGCAACGTTTCGATGAAATCTCATTCATCATCGTCAGGCTGGTGCTTTTGGCTTCTGCTACTAGGAGCAATGTGTGGTCTAAGCTGTTTTTTCCTTTTAACTGCCAGTGCTTGCCCCACTACATACATTGCCCCACTACATACATTGGACAAACCAACAGGAGGATAAATGCACGCATTGAAGAACACAAAAACTCAATCAAAAGAGAGGAACCAACTTCTTCCCTGGTCCAACACCTTAAAGCCACAGGACATGAAATTGATTTCAAAAAGACCAGAACAATTGCCAAAACTGAACATTTTAATAACAGAATAATCAGAGAAGCCATCGAGATAGAAAAACGCCCCCACAGCATGAACAAACGAGATGATACCTCCCGCCTACCAGCCATTTGGAAACCCGCCCTTATTGAAAAACGTATTCCTAACTCTAAGATTGACACCAGAAACACACAGGATGCCACCTCCACACAGCCACGCAAAAAGCAAACCCAAACCCACACCAATGATGAGGCAAGACCACAGACCAGGAGCCAGACCAGAGCTGCAACATTAGCCACTTTGAACCTCTCCAGCACAACAAAGCCCCCACCCAAACAGAACACTCCCCCAGCCAATCAGAACACAGCCAACCCCCCAGCCAATCAGAGCACAGCCAAGCCCCTAACCAATCAGAACATAGCCAAGCTCCCAGCCAATCAGTTCAAACCCCCACTGGCAGTTAAAAGGAAAAAACAACTTAGACCACACATTGCTCCTAGTAGCAGAAGCCAAAAGCACCAGCCTGACGATGATGAATGAGATTTCATCGAAACGTTGCCAAGACACTTCAAATTCTACGTGGGAGAAAACCCGAAGAACCAAAGACCTGCATACAGACACCCGCGAAAACCTCAGAAAACAAATATATATATACCAGCAGACAAGGGCAACGCCACGGTGGTCATGAACACATCTGACTACCAAACCAAATTAACCAACCTACTCCAAGACTCCACATACAAACCCCTAAACACAGATCCCACCACCTACCTGGAGAAAACCACTAGATCCAAAATAAAAGCCTCTCCCATCAGCGAAGAGATCCAACAAAGAATCATTCCAAGAGAGAAATCATCCAGATGCCCTAAGCTCTATGGTCTCCCCAAGATACACAAAGAAGGAACCCCACTGAGACCCATAGTCAGCTCCATAGGCTCACCTCTACAAAATCTAGCCAAATTTCTCGCCAAACAACTACAGCCCTATGCAGAATCCATCACCTCACAAGTAACAAACTCATTCCAGTTCATAGAGATCATAAAGAAACAAAACTTACAGCCCAGCGACCTACTCGTGAGCTTCGATGTCATATCCCTCTTCACCCAAGTGCCAATCAAAGAAGCCTTAACAGCTATCCAAAACAAATATAACCCCCCCAAACACATCCTAGATCTGACCAACCACTGTCTATCCAACACATACTTCATCTATAACGGACAAAAATACAAACAAATAGAAGGAGCACCCATGGGATCACCTCTCTCACCTGTCATTGCAAACCTCTACATGGAACACTTTGAAACCCAAGCTCTAGAAAAATCTGATCACAAACCCAAACTCTGGCTCAGATACGTAGATGACACCTTCGTAATCTGGCCACATGGGAAAGGAAAACTGGACAACTTCCTTACACACCTCAACAGCCTACACCCCAAAATACAGTTCACCATGGAAACAGAAGCTAATAACCAACTTCCCTTCCTGGATGTCTTAGTCTACAAGAAATCCAATGGCTCCCTAGGACACACCATCTACCAGAAGAAAACACACACAAACCGCTATCTGCACGCACGCTCACACCACCACCCAGCACAGATCAACTCCGTAGCCAAGACACTCATCTCCAGAACCAAATGCCTAGCTGACGAACAACATCTAAAAACCGAACTACACACTCTCACTAATGTACTAACATCCAACGGATTCCCAAGAAATAAGATTTCCAACTTAATCCAAAAAGAAACTCCCACCAAAATCCATGACAGAGAACAAGAAAATGGCAAAGCCCTCCTCCCATACATAAAAGGCACCACAGACAAAATCAGCAAAGTCCTGCAAAAATATAATATCAAAACAGCATTCTGCACAAACAGAAAAATATCCACCATCCTAAGAAACCCTAAAGACAAAATTGAGTTAGAAAATCAAGGAGTATATGAAATCCCATGTACTGCTTGCCCCACTACATACATTGGACAAACCAACAGGAGGATAAATGCACGCATTGAAGAACACAAAAACTCAATCAAAAGAGAGGAACCAACTTCTTCCCTGGTCCAACACCTTAAAGCCACAGGACATGAAATTGATTTCAAAAAGACCAGAACAATTGCCAAAACTGAACATTTTAATAACAGAATAATCAGAGAAGCCATCGAGATAGAAAAACGCCCCCACAGCATGAACAAACGAGATGATACCTCCCGCCTACCAGCCATTTGGAAACCCGCCCTTATTGAAAAACGTATTCCTAACTCTAAGATTGACACCAGAAACACACAGGATGCCACCTCCACACAGCCACGCAAAAAGCAAACCCAAACCCACACCAATGATGAGGCAAGACCACAGACCAGGAGCCAGACCAGAGCTGCAACATTAGCCACTTTGAACCTCTCCAGCACAACAAAGCCCCCACCCAAACAGAACACTCCCCCAGCCAATCAGAACACAGCCAACCCCCCAGCCAATCAGAGCACAGCCAAGCCCCTAACCAATCAGAACATAGCCAAGCTCCCAGCCAATCAGTTCAAACCCCCACTGGCAGTTAAAAGGAAAAAACAGCTTAGACCACACATTGCTCCTAGTAGCAGAAGCCAAAAGCACCAGCCTGACGATGATGAATGAGATTTCATCGAAACGTTGCCAAGACACTTCAAATTCTACGTGGGAGAAAACCCGAAGAACCAAAGACCTGCATACAGACACCCGCGAAAACCTCAGAAAACAAATATCATACCTCTACGGGGAGGAAATCCACCATCTGACCAGGACCTATGAAAAACTTGAAGTCCAAAGAGCTTCCACTTTATGTGACCTTGCATTCCTACGCAACTGCCGAGATCAAAACTTAACCCCCACATGCTTCCAATTGAAATTCCACTCCAACTCTGCAGCCACCAAACGCATCCTGAAAAGAACAGAATTGGCCCTAATCAGAAATGAACTTCACACAAAAAGATTCCTCCTAGACCGAATCAACAAAGATCTCCTCACACTTCACCTCAAACTCAGCAACAAGATCCACCCTGCACTTTGGGACAAATCCAAACAACTTGCAGTCTGGAGAGCCGAAACACACACCACCCTCAAGACAGACACACTCACCAACAAACTCCGAAGACTACAAGAACACCAGAAACAAACCCCTCCTCCCTCACAGCCACACATGAAACAAACTGTGCACAACATCTCAGATAGGATCCTCACCAAAGCTGAAACCAATGTCCTTTCCAAAGGATTCAACTTTGCAGTCGCTCCCAAACATATCCCCACTGAAACCATTATATGCGGAGTTGAAACCAGCCTGACCAAAATCAACCCCGATGACGCTAATAGAATCAGACTTGAAATCACCAACATACTCTGCACCAGCAAGCCACCCAAAAGCAACTTACCCAAAGAGGAGCAGACAGCACTACTTAACCTGAAACAAGACACCAGCATAATAATCCTACCAGCAGACAAGGGCAACGCCACGGTGGTCATGAACACATCTGACTACCAAACCAAATTAACCAACCTACTCCAAGACTCCACATACAAACCCCTAAACACAGATCCCACCACCTACCTGGAGAAAACCACTAGATCCAAAATAAAAGCCTCTCCCATCAGCGAAGAGATCCAACAAAGAATCATTCCAAGAGAGAAATCATCCAGATGCCCTAAGCTCTATGGTCTCCCCAAGATACACAAAGAAGGAACCCCACTGAGACCCATAGTCAGCTCCATAGGCTCACCTCTACAAAATCTAGCCAAATTTCTCGCCAAACAACTACAGCCCTATGCAGAATCCATCACCTCACAAGTAACAAACTCATTCCAGTTCATAGAGATCATAAAGAAACAAAACTTACAGCCCAGCGACCTACTCGTGAGCTTCGATGTCATATCCCTCTTCACCCAAGTGCCAATCAAAGAAGCCTTAACAGCTATCCAAAACAAATATAACCCCCCCAAACACATCCTAGATCTGACCAACCACTGTCTATCCAACACATACTTCATCTATAACGGACAAAAATACAAACAAATAGAAGGAGCACCCATGGGATCACCTCTCTCACCTGTCATTGCAAACCTCTACATGGAACACTTTGAAACCCAAGCTCTAGAAAAATCTGATCACAAACCCAAACTCTGGCTCAGATACGTAGATGACACCTTCGTAATCTGGCCACATGGGAAAGGAAAACTGGACAACTTCCTTACACACCTCAACAGCCTACACCCCAAAATACAGTTCACCATGGAAACAGAAGCTAATAACCAACTTCCCTTCCTGGATGTCTTAGTCTACAAGAAATCCAATGGCTCCCTAGGACACACCATCTACCAGAAGAAAACACACACAAACCGCTATCTGCACGCACGCTCACACCACCACCCAGCACAGATCAACTCCGTAGCCAAGACACTCATCTCCAGAACCAAATGCCTAGCTGACGAACAACATCTAAAAACCGAACTACACACTCTCACTAATGTACTAACATCCAACGGATTCCCAAGAAATAAGATTTCCAACTTAATCCAAAAAGAAACTCCCACCAAAATCCATGACAGAGAACAAGAAAATGGCAAAGCCCTCCTCCCATACATAAAAGGCACCACAGACAAAATCAGCAAAGTCCTGCAAAAATATAATATCAAAACAGCATTCTGCACAAACAGAAAAATATCCACCATCCTAAGAAACCCTAAAGACAAAATTGAGTTAGAAAATCAAGGAGTATATGAAATCCCATGTACTGCTTGCCCCACTACATACATTGGACAAACCAACAGGAGGATAAATGCACGCATTGAAGAACACAAAAACTCAATCAAAAGAGAGGAACCAACTTCTTCCCTGGTCCAACACCTTAAAGCCACAGGACATGAAATTGATTTCAAAAAGACCAGAACAATTGCCAAAACTGAACATTTTAATAACAGAATAATCAGAGAAGCCATCGAGATAGAAAAACGCCCCCACAGCATGAACAAACGAGATGATACCTCCCGCCTACCAGCCATTTGGAAACCCGCCCTTATTGAAAAACGTATTCCTAACTCTAAGATTGACACCAGAAACACACAGGATGCCACCTCCACACAGCCACGCAAAAAGCAAACCCAAACCCACACCAATGATGAGGCAAGACCACAGACCAGGAGCCAGACCAGAGCTGCAACATTAGCCACTTTGAACCTCTCCAGCACAACAAAGCCCCCACCCAAACAGAACACTCCCCCAGCCAATCAGAACACAGCCAACCCCCCAGCCAATCAGAGCACAGCCAAGCCCCTAACCAATCAGAACATAGCCAAGCTCCCAGCCAATCAGTTCAAACCCCCACTGGCAGTTAAAAGGAAAAAACAGCTTAGACCACACATTGCTCCTAGTAGCAGAAGCCAAAAGCACCAGCCTGACGATGATGAATGAGATTTCATCGAAACGTTGCCAAGACACTTCAAATTCTACGTGGGAGAAAACCCGAAGAACCAAAGACCTGCATACAGACACCCGCGAAAACCTCAGAAAACATATATATATATATATATATATATATATATATATATATATATATATATATATATATATATATATATATATATATATATATATATATATATATATATATATATATATATATATATATATATATATATATATATATATATATATATATATATATATATATATATATATATATATATATATATATATATATATATATATATATATATATATATATATATATATATATATATATATATATATATATATATATATATATATATATATATATATATATATATATATATATGGGGGGGAATCCCTTTATCCTTATAGTGCCTGTAAATGTTTGGCAACATAATCAGTCTTGTAATAACTGTCAGCCCAGCTTCATGCTTCTGGAGAGGTTTTTGACGCGAATGGCGGGCATTACCAGCCGTTTGACAAGCCCTGTCCTTTAAGTTATGAGAAAATAATCAGAAGATCAATGAAAAAACTGGTCAGCTTGAATCACACTTCATTGGAATGACATTCTGGTGCCAATCAGGCGGGAACTTGAAAGGCAGTTTTGCAGGAGGATTCTTCCTGGCTGCTCATGGCTTGATTGATTTAGTTGTGCAGCTAGACAAAGCTGTTTTTTTTTTTAATACTGCATCCTGTTTTGGTCGCCACAATGTAAAAAAGATGTTGAGACTCTGGAAAGAGTGCGGAGAAGAGCAAAAAAGATGATCAGGGGACGGGAGGCTAAAGCATATAAGGAACAGTTGCTGGAATTGGGGATGTCTAGTCTAATGAAGAGAAGGACGAGGGGGGACATGGTAGCAGTCTTCCAATATCTCAGGGGCTGCCACAAAGAAGAGGGAGTCAAGCTATTTTCCAAAGCACCTGAAGTCAGGACAAGAAGCAGCGGTTGGAAACTAACCAAGGAGAGAAGCAACCTGGAACTAAGGAGAAATTTCCTGACAGTGAGAACAATTAACCAGTGGAACAACCTGCCTCCAGAAGCGGTGAAGGCTCCATCACTGGAGGTTGTCAAGAAAAGACTGGACAGCCATTTCTCTGAAATGGTATAGGGTTTCCTGCCTGAGCAGGGGGTTGGACTAGATGACCTCCAAGGTCCCTTCCAAACATCTAGTTTAATGAAGAGAAGGACGAGGGGGGACATGATAGCAGCGTTCCAGTATCTCAGGGGCTGCCCCAAAGAAGAGGGAGTCAAGCTATTCTCCAAAGCACCTGAAGGCAGGACAAGAAGCAACAGATGGAAACTCATCAAGGAGAGAAGCAACCTAGAACTAAGGAGAAATTTCCTGACAGTGAGAACAATTCACCAGTGGAACAACCTGCCTCCAGACGTTGTCAATTTGCTCCGACACTGGAAGTTTTTAAGTATCTTGCTTATAGTTAAATCTTGATATACCGAGTGAAGAATGTTTATAAGTTTAAAATGATTGTATTAAGTGGAATAGCATTCAACTTGAATTTTTTCTTTGTTTACATTTACAAATATATACTTAATAAAAAAATTAAAAAAGAAGAAGAAGAAGAAGAAGAGACTGGACAACCACTTGTCTGAAATAGTATAGGCTGTAAATCGCTTAGGGCTGTAAAGTGGTATATAAGTCTAAGTGCTAAGTGACTAATATCCCATTTTACAACCTTGTTTGTCATGGTTGTCAAGTAAATCACAGCAGTTTTTAAGTGAGTCACAGGTTGTTAAACGAATCTGGTTCTCCCCCCCCCCATTGACTTTGCTTACCAAAAGTTGCCTGGGAAGGTCACAACTGGTGATCACGTGGCCCTGGGACACTGCAACCATCGTAAATATATGCCGAATTCCAAGCAGCTGAATTTTGACCACAGGACTGTGAGGTGTGTTGTGATGGTTGTAAGTAGGAGGACCAATGAAAAGTTACTTTTTTTTTTCAGTGCTGTTGTTACTTCAAACCAGGCACATCAAACTGTGTGATGTCACGTGACGTCGCGTGACGTATCGGGACTTTTTCCCCATTGCCGGCAATTAGGGACCACCTCTTTCTCTCATGCAAACTATCTGAATTGAGTTGTCTCTTGTTCTCTGGAATGCAGCCCCTCCCACCTGGGAATCAAGACTACATTCCATCACAGTACCGATACCGGAAGAGTAAAAGTCAGATGTTCCAACTTCTTGTCTGCCTTTTGTTTGCAGGGCAAAAGTTGAATTTATGGAAAAGAAACACATCGTCTCAAGTGCGGAATTCTTGTTTCAACCATACATTCTTATTTACCCAGGCATTGGGGTCAGGCAGAGGTGGCATTCAAATATATAAACAACCGGTTCTCTGTATGGATGCCGGTTCCAGAAATCTGTTCTGGGCCTCGGAGGCCCAGGCCCAGAACGGACTTCTGGAAGTGGCATCCACGCAGTTTTGGCAGTCCATTCTGGGCCTTGCAGAAAAGGGCTAGGGCTTCAGCCGGTTTGCCAAAGTCGACAAAAAATAAGCTACCGGGTCTGCCGAACCGATGTGAACCAGCTGAATCCCACCACTGGGGTCCAGTGGGTAGATGGATTCTGTTATTATTGATGCTAAGTGGGCTCATTGTTTATCTCGGGCACCAGGGATTTATCTCGGATAGGTTATATGTTCTAGCTTCTAATCCTATAAGCCACCCAGAGTTACTTGTATGATATGTATGTGTGTGTGTGTGTGTGTGTGTGTGTGTGTGTGTGTGTGTGTGAGAGAGAGAGAGAGAGAGAGAGAGAGAGAGAGAGAGAGCATGTTAAGCAGCAGCTTAGTAAGAGGAAAGTTAACAAAATTGTATGTCCTCTGACTCCATTTTGCTGAAATGTGTGGAGTTGTCCTCAAATAACTTACGATATATTCTATTTCTGCATTTGCACCTGCAAAATAATCAGGATGTGGTAGCTAGGATACATGATTGACCTACAATTGGCCTAGACGGGCAGGTTATCGGGGCAACCTAGCCTCGGAAGGGAGAACTTCAATGGGGGGGACTGATGTGATAACATGACACAAATAAACACGATCTATGTGACTAGGGGAGAGTTTCATCTTCATTGCGTGCACTTCTTTTGAGATGCATTGTGTGTTGTACCTTTGTAAATGATTTAGTTGAGGAAACAGAAAGAAAATTTATCAACTTTGCAGATGACACCAGGAATAACCAACCCTCCAGAAAACAGGCTCAAAATCCAGATGGATCTCACTGGGCCTTCCAATAAAGTTCTCCTAAGGAGGACCTCATGCTAGAATTCCTTGCAAAGGATCTTTTTTAGCTAGCAAATGCTTAACAGAATAATAGAATAACAGAGTTATTGCCCCCAGATTGTTGGGGGGCAAGATGCTGACTCTGTAAACCACTGAAAGAGAGCTGTAAAGCCCTGCAAAGCGGTATATAAGTGTAAGTGCTATTGCTATTACTATATCCAATTCCTGCATCGCTATTCATATGTTTTAGCCTCCAGTCCCCTAATCATCTTTGTTGCTCTTCTCTGCACTCTTTCTAGTGTCTCAACGTCTTTTTCACAAGGTGGTGACCAAAATTGGATGCAGTATTTCAAGTGTGGTGTTACTAAGGTTTTATAAAGTGGTACCAATACTTCACATGATTTTAATTCTACCCCTCTGTTAAAGAAATCTAGGATTGCATTGGCGTTTTTGATGGCGACCGCACACCGCTGGTTCTTGTTCAAGTGATTGTGCACTGGGACTCCAAGGTCCCTCTTGCAGTTAACTGCTATTAAGCTATGGTTCACCTAATCTATACCTGTACATTTGATTTTTCTTCCCTAAGTGTAGAACCTTACTTTTCTCACGATTGAATTTCATTTTGTTAGATAGGGCCCAGTATTCAAGTCCGTCAAGGCAAATGGCTGTCCAGTCTCTTCTTAAAAACTTCCAGTGTTGGAGCATTCACAACTTCTGGAGGTAGGTTATTCCACTGATTGATTGTTCTAACTGTCAGGAAATTTCTCCTTAGTTCTAGGTTGCTTCTCTCTTTGGTTTGTTTCCATCCTTTGCTTCTTGTCCTGCCTTCAGGTGCTTTGGAAAATAGCTTGACACCCTCTTCTTTGTGGCAGCCCCTGAGATATTGGAATACTGCTATCATGTCCCCCCTAATCCTTCTTTTCATTAAATTAGACATACTCAATTCCTGCAACCGTTCTCCATATGTTTTAGCCCCCAGTCCCCTGATCATCTTTGTTGCTCTTCTCTGCACTCTTTCTAGAGTCTCAGCAACTTTTTTACATCGTGGCAACCAAAACTGGATGCAGCATTTCAAGTGTGGCCGTGGCCTTACCAAGTGTAAAGTGGTATTAATACTTCACGTGATCTTGATTCTATCGCTCTGTTAATGCAGCCTAACACTGTGTTGGCTTTTTTGGCAGCTGCAGCACACTGCTGGCTCATATTTTAGTTATTGTCCACTAGGATTCCTATAGTACTGTTCAGCCAGGTACCGCCTATTCTATTCTATTTAAGTGGTGGTCTACTAGATTTCCTAGGTCCCTCTCACAGTTTCTGCTTTTGAGCCAGGTGCCACCTATTCTGTGCCTGTACATTTTGGTTTTTCTTGTCTAAGTGTAGAACCTGACATTTTTTCACCACTGAATTTCATTTTGTTAGATAGGGCCCAGTGTTCACGTCTGTCCAGATCCTTAAGCCTATCTTCTGGAGTATTGGCTATTCCTGCCAGCTTACGGTGATCTGATGGAAAAGAAATTCTTAAGAATTCTGAGAAGAGGCAGAAAAATAACAGTTTTGGACCTACAAGAAGAAACCCTTGAGGAACTTAGAAAGGCAGACCTTGCTATTATATGATTTTTTTTTTTTAACAAAACCTCTGGATTAGATATGGAACTTGGAAGGAAAGGATGACATGGAGGCCTCCTCAAGCAGATGCTTTCAAGAAGGCTCCGGGGTTTAGAAGATTGTCATAAACATTTGTCATAGGAATTGCTTGGTCATTGTTGTAATATACTATCGCTCAACATAATTTCCAGCCCCCAAGAGTCCCTACGGAGAATGACATTCAGCCTGAGCCAAAGGCCCAGTGTGTTGGATATTGCTCTATTGAGGCTTTGGAGACTTTGTGACAGAATGGATTAAATGAAAATATCAAGTTTTGGTCACGCTGGGCAGTTCAAAAGATGGAATCATGGATTGTTTATCCAGAGTTTAGGGCAAGCTTCAATCACATGCCAAGAAGCTCAAAACGTATACGATGTCTGCAGGGCTTAACTTCCCACCAGGATATCTAACTGGATATGAAGACTGCAACAAATATACAGCGAAAACTCCGGGTCACGTTGTTATTTTAGCCAATTTTTCCAAGCAAAAGACCACCTCTTCGGTTCATTTAGTGACCGTTCAAAGTTATATTGACACTGAAAAAAGTATAATAATAATAATAATAATAATAATAATAATAATAATAATAAGAAGAAGAAGAAGAAGAAGAAGAAGAAGAAGAAACAACCACAACAACAACAACAACAACAACAACAACATCAACATCAACAACAACAACAACAATAACAATAACAATAACAATAACAATAACAACAACAACAACAACAATAACAATAACAATAACAATAACAATAACAATAACAATAACAATAATAATGTTGGAAGGGACCTTGGAGGTCATCTAGTCCAACCCCCTGCTCAGGCAGGAGACCCCATACCATGTCCAGTCTCTTCTTAATAACTTCCAGTGTTGGAGCATTCACCGCTTCTGGAGGCAGGTTGTTCCGCTGATTAACTGTTCTCACTGTCAGGAAGTTTCTCCTTAGTTCCAGGTTGCTTCTCTCCTTGGTTAGTTTCCACCCATTGCTTCTTGTCCTGCCTTCAGGTCCTTTGGAGAAGAGCTTGACTCCCTCTTCTTTGGGGCAGCCCCTGAGATACTGGAAGACTGCCATCATGTCACCCCTCTTCCTTCTCTTCATTAAACTAGACTTACCCAATTCCAGCAACCATTCCTTATAATGTTTTAGCCTCCAGTGAGTTATGACCGTTTTTCACACTTACGACCATTGCAGCATCCTCACGGACATGTGATCAAAATTCAGACACTTGGCAACTGACTCGCATTTATGATGGCTGCGGCGGTCCCCAGGGTCATGTGATCACTTTTTGTGACTTTCCAACAATCGAAGTCAATGGGGGAAGCTGGATTCACTTAACAACTGTGTTGCTAAGTTAAACAACTGCAGTGATTCACTTCATAACTGCAGCAGGAAAGGTCGCAAAAACGGGGCAAAACCCGCTTAAGAAACGTCTCACGTAGCCACAGAAATTTGGGGCTCAATTGGGGTTGTAAATTGAGGACTTACAACTTAGCAGGGCAGAGTTTTCTGAAATAAGTTTTCAGTTTGACTGCAGTCCCACCAAACCTGTGACATGTATCCCACGATGTCATTGCAGAAATGTCATGTTTACATGCTCACAGCAGGATGCAGGATGCAAATGTTTACTTTGCGGTGTTTGTATGAATTATGTCACGGTCCACATGTTGTTATTGCTCAACACTCCCCCCCCCACTTCCTGGATAACCTACATGGTTTAGTTTATTCCTCAGTCTGGGAATTTTCCTCCGAGTGGCTCAGATTTCTGGCAGGGGAAGCCTACCCAACTGTACAGCATCCAGTCTGAAGATTGCATTATTCTATATACCACTTTATTATGCCTTGATAAGACCACCCTTAGGGTATTGGGTGCAGTTTTGGTCATCACGATATTAAAAAGACGTTAAGACTTTAGAAAGAGTGAAGAAAAGAGCAATACAGATGATCAGACAGAGGGCTGGAGGCTAAAACATATGAGGAACAGTTGCAGGAATTGGGTAAGTCTAGTCTAAAGAAAAGAAGAACTAGGGGTGACATGAGAGCAGTCTTCCAATATTTGAGGAGTTGCCACAAAAAAAGAGCAGGTCAACCTATTCTCCAAAGCACCTGGAGGCAGAAACAATGGGTGGAAACTAATCAAGGAGAGAACCAAGAAACAAGGAGGAATTTATTGACAGTTAGAACAATTAATCAGTAGAATGGCTTGCCTTCAGAAATTGTGGGTGCTTTAACACTGGAGGTTTTTAAGAAGAGACTGGACAGCCTCTTGTCTGAAATCGTATAGGGTCTCCTGCTTGAGCAGGGGGCTGGACTAGAAGACCTCCAAGGTCCCTTCCAGTTCTGTTTTTTTTTTTGTTATATAATAGGATTGTTGTGGAGTCCTCGTTGTTTCTTCCCTCTTACATTGCCTTCTATTAATTGCCCTTGAAGTATTATTATTATTATTATGTAAAAAAGATGTTGAGACTCTAGAAAGAGTGCAGAGGAAGCAACAAAGTTGATTAGGGGACTGGAGGCTAAAACGTATGAAGAACGGCTGCTGGAATTGGGTATGTCTAGTTTAATGAAGAGAAGGACGAGGGGGGACAGGATAGCAGGGTTCCAATATCTCAGGGGCTGCCCCAAAGAAGAGGGAGTCAAGCTATTTTCCAAGGCACCTGAAGGCAGGACGAGAAGCAATGGATGGAAAGTAATCAAGGAGAGAAGCAACCTAGAACTAAGGAGAAACTTCCTGACAGTGAGAACAATTAACCAGTGGAACAACCTGCCTCCAGAAGCGGTGAATGCTCCAACACTGGAAGTTTCAAGAAGAGACTGGCTGTCCATTTGTGTGAAATAGTATAGGTTTCCTGCCTGAGCAGGGGGTTGGACTAGATGACCTCCAAGGTCCCTTCCAACTTTATTATTATTATTATTATTATTATTATTATTATTACTACTACTTCTACTACTGCTACTATTATGTCATTTGGCTATTACACTCAACTGATTAATCATTTTCAGAAACTTCCGCTGCCCTTTCTATGAGCATTAAGCGTATCATCTCTGTCTCTCTCTCTTACAGAGTTTTTCATTTAGTTCGGGAAAGCGTACCTGAAGTCGCTCTCCAATCAACATCTCCATATTCTCTCTATGCCTCATCAGTGCTTGTGAAGAAGCCGTGCTACCAACACATCTGGATTGTTCAAGAGGTGACAGATAGTTAAAGGTTTGTCATATGGAAAGGTGAAAGTTCAGTCACTGGTGTGACACTAGAGCAGGGGTCTTCAGACCTGGCCCTTTTATGACTTGAGGACTTCAACTCCCAGAATTCCTCAGCCAGCCTCCATTTTGTTTGTTAGATTTAAGACAGGGGTCTTCAAACTTGGCCCTTTTATGACTTGTGGACTTCAACTCCCAGAATTCCTCAGCCAGCCTCCATTTTGTTTGTTAGATTTAAGACAGGGGTCTTCAAACTTGGCCCTTTTATGACTTGAGGACTTCAACTCCCAGAATTCCTCAGCCAGCCTCCATTTTGTTTGTTAGATTTAAGACAGGGGTCTTCAAACTTGGCCCTTTTATGACTTGAGGACTTCAACTCCCAGAATTCCTCAGCCAGCGTCCATTTTGTTTGTTAGATTTAAGACAGGGGTCTTCAAACTTGGCCCTTTTATGACTTGAGGACTTCAACTCCCAGAATTCCTCAGCCAGCCTCCATTTTGTTTGTTAGATTTAAGACAGGGGTCTTCAAACTTGGCCCTTTTATGACTTGTGGACTTCAACTCCCAGAATTCCTCAGCTAGCATGCCTGGCTGAGGAATTTTGGGAGTTGAAGTCCACAAGTCATAAAAGGGCCAAGTTTGAAGACCCCCTGCACTAGAGCATCATTAGTGCAAGGCTGCTAAAAAAAAAACAACCCTTCAAACTTAATGTGCTAATGAATTGCAACTGACAGCTCAGTAAACAGGATAGGCTTAACCCCGTGATGGTTATCATTTATTTTCTTTGACTATCAACAAAAGCACTGCTCTTAGAGAGAGCATCCTTCCTGCCTGCCAACCTGTAGTAGAATGGGGAAGATAAACACTGTCTATCAGCCTGGTACATGATACCCCAGATATACAAACTATACTTGTAGTTGATAACCTGAATCTATGGAGGGAGGCGGGGACTGAGATAAGAGGCTTTTACAGAAAGATAGAGCTATAAGTGGGCTAAAGGAGCTGGCAGATGCAGTGTTGAAATCGCACTGGGAGGAGAAGATGCACTAGCAAGCAACCATGAAGATAGATTGTCCCACGTTGCTGAAAAATATGCAAGCAATTGGTCTGCCTGGCACTGCATTTCCAGAGGGAGAATAGGACCCAGTTCAGTCCATTCAACGAAGATATTGCAGAAAGAGAAGAAGAATTGAACTTGAAATATTGCATCCAGATTTGTTAATGTTAATGTTAAGACTCTAGGAAAAAACGTGCAGAGTACAGAGAAGAGCAACAAAGATGATTAGCTGGTCCGGAGGATATTTATGATAGTCGAGGACTATTTGTGTGAGTATGCCCAAACTAAAAAAAGTATTCTCTCAGTTCCTACTTAAACCTGGTAGAATTCCTTGATGCAACTGGAAGAAACACCAAAGCCCTTTCATAACCATTTAATTTTACTTATCTTAATTAATTAGTTTTACATCTTACTCATCTGCATACTTGAAGATGGAGAGAGATTTGTATTCCAGATGTGATTTGGCCTATTATCTCCTTCCTTTCCCTGCTAATTCTTGTCTGAGTTTCATTCCTCCCTACAATTCCCGGAGAGTCATTTTGTATTACACCTCCGTCTTCATTAATGTTGGCATCACCTCCCGACTTAATGTGAATCTCATTAACATGTTGTTTACCCTCTGTTCCTGGACCATAACTGAGCATGTTAAATAAGATTGCTTGGAACACAATTCCCTGGTGACATCTCCTTGAAGTGCCCACAAACTTATGTGGAAAGAAAAATCTTCAGGTCCCATCCAAGCCGGGAATAAGAAAATGGAGACTGCTTTAGGAAAGAAAGTCCAGTTTATTGAGTTGACAGAAACTTCAGTGACACAGCATGTGTCTCTGGGGTGGCTGGCAAAATGGAGCTGGGAGCAGTGGGTTTTTATACCTTCTTGGGCTTTTGTGTTTGGAGTTGTTCCTGTTCCTGTGGCATTGTATTTGAGGCTCTTCCTGTTCCTGTACAATGAAATTTGACCTGGGATTCAGTGTGTCCTTTTGGTATTCTAATAGTGATGGGTTAATCCTCCTAAAGCAGCGGTTCTCAACCTTTTTCAGGCCGTGCATGCGCGGTGCTACCCCCTGCGCCAGCCGAGGGGAAAAGGGGGAAAAATGGCAGACTGCGTTGTTTGGCGACCCCCGTGAAATGGTCATTCGACCCCAAATGGGGTCGCGACCCACAGGTTGAGAACCGCTGTCCTAAAGGTCATGTTCCTTGGAGCCTTTGTTTTTCCAATCCCATCAGCTCAATCCTTCTCTGGGGCTGTGGCTGAAGGCATTTTGCTTGTGAATAGGTGGCCCAATCTTTCTGAATGGGATTATCAAATCTGCATTTTTACAGAGCTGGCCTGCTTAGTTTTTGCTTGGGGCTATTAAGAAAAACTGGGCCTACTTTTCTGCCTTTAAGATCCTTTGGGGAATTATAATATTCTGTCCTTTTTAATATTCCCCAAAATATTTCATTCTCTGGTGGGGGGGAGGGGAGAGGCTGACTTCCCACACTTACATTCCCAGTGTTTAAAAGTATAGCTTGGATTTTGTCAGAGTTGCAAGCAAGGATGGGATTTGTAGTTCCAGCTGCGTCTCTCATGACATTTGGGGGGATTTAAAAGGAACATGGATGGTGAAGTACATGTAAAGGTCAAAAAACAGTTAAATAATGTTCTCTGATCCGATGGAGAGGGTGAGAGGCTACCTGCAAAATGCCCTGTCCCTTCAAGATCTCTCTGGGGCCAGCCCAGCAGCTGGAGGCTATACCGGTAGTCCTCAACTTACAAAAATGTGTAGTATAATAATAATAATAATAATAATAATAATAATAATAATAATAATAATAATAATAATAATAATAATAATAATAATAATAATAATAATAATAATAAAAAGTTGGAAGGTACCTTGGAGGTCATCTAGTCCAACCCTTTGGGTGACCAAGCTCTGCCTACTTTTACAGACAGTATAACAAAAACTAGCTAGTTTCAGAAAAACTGAATCATCCTGACCTGACAACAACAACAACAACAATAATAATAATAATAAAGTTGGAAGGGACCTTGGAGGTCATCAAGTCCAACCCCCTGCTCAGGCAGGTAACCCTATACCAGTTCAGATAGATAGCTGTCCAGTTTCTTCTTAAAAACTTCCAGTGTTGGAGCATTCACAACTTCTGGAGGCAGGTTGTTCCACTGCTTAATTGTTCTGTCAGGAAATTTCTCCTTAGTTCTAGATTGCTTCTCTCCTTGATGAGTTTCCATCCATTGCTTCTTGTCCTGCCTTCAGGCACCTTGGAAAATAGCTTGACTCCCTCTTCTTTGGGGCAGCCCCTGAGATACTGGAAGATTGCTATCATGTCACCCCTCGTCCTTCTCTTCATTAGACTAGACATACCCAATTCCAGCAACCGTTCCTTGTATGCTTTAGCCTCCAGTCCCCTAATCATCTTTGTTGCTCTTCTCTGGACTCATTCTAGAGTCTCAACATCTTTTTTCCATCGTGGTGACCAAAACTGGATGCAGTATTCCAAGTGTGGCCTTACCAAGGCCTTGTAAAATGGTATTAACACTTCACATGATCTGGATTCTATCCCTTTATTCTATCTATTTAGTGGGAAAATTCGTTTAGGAAATTTAATGAGAAAGTTTGTGTAGGAAATTTCTCCTTCATTCTAAGTTGGAGCGCTCCTTGATAAGTTGCCATGCGTTATTTCTTGTCTTAGGTGCTTTGGAGAATAGGTTGACCCCCTCTTCTCAACAAAGTTGATCAGGGGACTGGAGGCTACAACCTACGAAGAACGGTTACAGGAACTGGGCAGGGCTAATCTAGTGAAGAGAAGGACCAGGGGAGACAGGATAGCATGAATCCCAGTGACCGGTTAGGGCGCATAGGGTTGGCCTCCTACGGGTCCCGTCTGTTAGGCAATGTCATCTGGCAGGGCCTAGGGTCAGGGCCTTCTCCGTTGCTGCCCCAGCCCTCTGGAACCAACTTCCCTCAGAGGTTCGTACTGCTTCCTCCCTCCTAGCTTTCCGGGAATTGTTAAAGACACATTTATGCCGACAGGCTTGGGGCGTATGAGCTGCACTCTGCCCCTGGGCCCAGGAATGTCCCTCCATCAGCAAATGTGAGTTGATTGTGCTTGTATGTTGTATGAATGTGATTAATTTTATTGTTATAATTTTATTGTATTGTTTGTAAGCCGCCCTGGGTCTTAAGAGAAGGGCGGCATATAAGTTTTATTAATAAATAAATAATAAATAATTCCAATATTTGAGAGAGGAGGGGATCAGCCTATTTTCCAAAGCACCTGAAGGACAAACAAGGAATAACGGATGGAAACTGATCAAGGAGAGATTCAACCTAGAAATAAGGAGAAATTTTCTGACAGTGAGAACAATCAAACAATGGAACAGAAGTTGCCTTCAGATGTTGTGGGAGCTTCATCACTGGAAGCTTTCAAGAAGAGACTGGACTGCCATCTGTCAGAAATGGTGCGGGGTCTCCTGCTTGGGTGGGGGGTTGGACTAGATGACCTACAAGGTCCCTTCCAACTCTGTTACTCTGTTACTCTGTTACTCTGTTACTCTGTCATTCTCTGTGACAGCTATTCAAATATGGGAAGACTGCTATCATGTCTGCCCTAATACTTCCCTTCGCTGGTTAGACATACCTACCGGTAGTTCCCTTAGCTGTTCATCATACAATTTAGCCTCCAGGTCCCATATTATCTTTGTGGCTGTGCTCTGCACTCTTCCTAGGGTCTCGGTATCTTCCCATGGAGGGAAGTGTGTAGTGGGGTGCCCCAGGGCTCTGTTCTGGGCACAGTGCTCTTCAACATCTTCATCAACAATCTGGACAAGGGGATAGATGGGGAACTGATCAAATTTGCAGACGACACCAAGCTGCCAGGAATA